>CM034148.1:827745021-827872521 GCA_019776745.2 Taxus chinensis
AAACCATGCAGCCTTACAGCTTCCATGGCCTTAGAATTTAATCCTAACTGAGAGAGAAAAAATAGATTACAAGCAGTTAGTGCCTATCATATTCTTCTAAGACTGACATTCACTATATTCCTAACTGCCCAGATAATTATTATTCTCATTACTCATAATTATGTCAATGCACACAATTCGTAAAAACATCACCAGATCTACCTTTCCAAACCCCACATCGAACCTTCCTCATACAAAACTACTTTTCACCGAAAACTGATCTTTTTTGCACCTTTGACGAATTGAAGAAAACAACAAAACAAATTTTAGGAGATGCAGGAATAGGGGGCACAACCCAACCTTTAATCCTCCCACACGCATGTCTAAAGGTGATACATTATCATTAATAAAAGAAACTGTAAAACAAAGCTCCCACCCCGAAAACCATACCGTTTCCATTTCTGTGCACAATCCTCAGAAATCCCCAGTAAACATTACCAGAATTGAACCTGGAACCGGTAAAATATAAAACAGGGAAAAAATGGATTAATGGACATACCTTCTCGTCCTCCTCCTCTTCTAAGATCCATACCAGTTTTCTCGTACCGTTCTTTCTTTTGTATGCATGCAAGAATGAGAATTTGCACAATTACCCACCCAATGCAGTTTTCATTTCCTTGCATTCATTTCAGTGTAGTTTCCTCTCCCACTTTACAAGCTTCCCAAACTGAGGAGTATGATAAAAAAATTTAATTAAAAAAATATATATTAAGGGTACTAGAGACAATGTACGAGGAGTCTATTAATTAGAGACAAAATTATATTCTTGTTTCTAATTAATGTCTAAAAACACCCCCTTTTAGTAGTTACTCTTCTGTTCGAGAACTAAAAAATTAAAAAAACGCATTACAAATTGCACTTAAATCCACAACTAAGTTCATTCTCGACTTCACAGAATTAATATGATATCAACTACTATACCTCTTTTTGTTATAATCAGTTCAACCCTATAATCAGGTGGAAGTTCATCACAAGATTAATACTAGACCTACATTTATGCTTTTTCATGTCAACATGATCTAGAATCACGCAAGAAAAACATTTAAAGAGAGCACAAACCAAATAAACATATTATTCTTATCATTTATCTATAATTATATATTCAGTTAAATTTATCTTAGCCTGAACTACACACGATGTTCTCCGTCCAATGTACTAAATATTATACCAACATGATCTTGCTTGATGTCATTTGATCTAACTATTTTTCTTGGTTCTACAGATAGTGCGTGGTATATTTTATGCAGAAAAAGTATGGTATCTCTTCTTACAAACAAGTAGAGCATACACGTTCAAAGATCAGGGTGCTTATAGAACAAGCCAAACCCAGTATAGGCACTGCATGATGATTGTATAAATAAGGATGATGAAATGTGTTGTAATGTAAATATTAATATATTTGTATTCAAAAGTTGAAACTCTAGCAAAACATATTTCTTAAATAAATCCATTTGAAAAATGCCAAGAGATATCAATCTCAAGGCCCTTATAAACTGACCCCTAGTAAAAATTACAAGAGATATTTGGATGAATATGAAGATGGTACGCACAGAGATGTTACAGGGAGAATAAGAAACACTTTTGATGGGCATTTTTCTGTGATATTTGCTGAGTCGATTTCACAAAACATTGTTTGACTAGAATAATATTGAGAAATTTTTGTGTCGCAAAAAAAATTACAACATTGGTGTGTAATGGTTTTAGTGTCAAGCCTTTTGGGCATTTTCTAGCATGTAATTGTTATCTATGTGATGTCTGTAAATTACAAGCCATTTTTGAGAGATGCATTTCCCCTCTAATCGGAACTTGTTCCACAATAATCGCCTTCTCAAGATTTTCCCCATTGCACACAGTCTTTTATATAGAAGTTCACATGACCTTATTTGTAATGCCCACGATTTTGATTTTCAAAACCACACCAACGTCTATTAATTTATTAGGGACAAATTAGAGTAATTTTTTTTTTCTTTAAAAGGGTTATAAACATTACATGTGGTCGATTAAGTTCTCGTGAATGATTTCCAAACCTTCTTAATGTAACCAGTGTAAAATTAATAATTAAATATTATTAATTTTTTGTTTTGAAATATTTTACAATTTAAAACCCTTCCATTAAACTCCCTTACTTTATTAGAGTATTTTGCAAACGTTCATAACCATGATCCATTTAATTTATTTAAGTGTACCTTAATATTAATTATTTAAAAATTCGCTTTTAATCATTATAAAATACCATGCACAATTACATAATTTAATCCCCACCATAAAAAAGTCGCAAATTGACCTAACCACTAAGTGGCCCAATTGAACCAATTACCCATACATTTTATTTAAATCTCATTCCATAAAAAATGCCATAAAAATGCTTATGTTTAATTCTTATTCACATTTTACCCTAAAAAATACTTATATAAGTTTAAGGGAGAGCCAAGGAACATAAGGAAGCAATGGAGAACTGTTGGTTTGTGTTTTAGGGTGGATACACACAATTTGTGTATATATTATGTTTGTATTTTTTTATATATATTTCTCTTCAACATATTTACATACCCTACCTAGGGTTTGAATAGATATTCTATACTTTTTTTTGTTAAGTTTCAACCATTTATATGGTTATGGGGTTTTCATTTCCTTCATTTTATTTTCCGGTTTAAAACGAGGTATACACAGGGATGTAGGGTTTGAGTATATATATATAAATAAATTCAGGTATATTTTAAAAAATGTACAAAATAAATGCATATCTATATATATATATATAAGGTATTAGTGGGTGGCTGAAATTAAAAAAAAGGATATTGTAATGTGTTTTATAGTGGTGGTTTTTAGGGGGCGTGCATCACCCTCACGCCAACCCATACTTGTAATAGGGGTTTAGGGTGGGGGGAAACAACCTCCCCCCAACCTTATATTCCTTTTTTTAAAAAAATAGGCCGTGACTCACAATATACAAAACACACACACACACACAAATATATATATATATATATATATTAAAACTCATAATTTTATTAAAACATTCCATTGATTTAATATATATTCATTCAATATTAAAATTAAGTGTATATATATATTATATAATGTAATATAATTATTTTATTTAAACATATCAATTTATATAAATATATATAATTATAATTATATATTTTGTTTTACCTTATTTTAAACACTCAATTCAAGTTTATTTGTATAAAGAAATATAAGAGAAAATATAGCTATAAATTTCTATCTATTCATATATGTGGAATAGTTGGAACTAATAGCCTTTTTATTCAATGCAATGCAAGTAAAGAAGAGGACATATTTCTTTCATTTAAAACACTAAATGTATAATTTTTACACTTATAACATTGCATAAAATTTGACTACATCACAACAACCCAAGTTACTCCATTTTTATATAATCATTTGAATAGAATGAAAGTAAAACATGCTTAAATAAAACTTATTCCTTCTCCCCTTTTTTTTAAACATATATATATATATATATATATATATGTGTGTGTGTGTGTGATGTGTGTGTGTGTGTGTGTGTGTGTGTGTGTGTGTGTGTGTGTGTGTGTGTATGTATGTGTATATATGTATGTATGTATACATACATACATACATACATAATTATCTATTCATATTTTGTTTTACCTTATATAAATGAATGGCATTTTTTATGGAATAGTATATAAATTTATATAAATATATATATATTATAATTATAACTATATCCATATATTAAATAAAATAATTATATTACATTATATAATATATACATATACACTTAATTTTAATATTGAATGAATATATATTAAATCAATGGAATGTTTTAATAAAATTATGAGTTTATATATATATATATATATATATATATATATATATATATATATATATATATCTCCTCCATATATACATACATATATATGTGTGTATGTAAGTATTATACATACATACATACATACATACATACATACATACATACACCTACATACATTATATATATATATGTATGTATGTAGGTATGTATGTATGTATGTATGTATGTATATACATACATACATACACACATATATATGTATGTATATATATATATATATATATATATAATGTATGTATGTATGTATGTATATATATAATACATACATACATACATACATACATACATATATAATATAAACTCATAATTTTATTAAAACATTACATTGATTTAATATATATTCATTCAATATTAAAATTAAGTGTATATATATATTATATAATGTAATATAATTATTTTATTTAATATATGGATATAATTATAATATATATAAACATATCAATTTATATAATAAATTTATATAAATATATATAATTATAATTATATATTTTGTTTTACCTTATTTTAAAACACTCAATTCAAGTTTATTTGTATAAAGAAATATAAGAGAAAATATAGCTATAAATTTCTATCTATTCATATATGTGGAATAGTTGGAACTAATAGCCTTTTTATTCAATGCAATGCAAGTAAAGAAGAGGACATATTTCTTTCTTTTAAAACACTAAATGTATAATTTTTACACTTATAAAATTGCATAAAATTAAACTTCGATGGAGCCTCCAGAGGCAATCCTGGTCCCTCTGGGGCTGGTTGCATCATCCGAGACGATCGAGGTCTCTTAATTCACGCGGGCTCCTTCCCATTACAAGTTTGGCACTAGTAATTCTACTGAAGCTCAGGCCCTGTTGGAAGGGGTCAAGATGGCGGTCCATCTTGGTTGCTCTGAACTTTGTATCGAAGGGGACTCCCAAATTCTCACTTCCAAATTCTCATTTCAGCGGTCTCTATTGGCGCTTCCCATTCGTGAAAAATGAACTTGTTCCTTCCTTCTATTCACTACTGGCTTGGCAAAATTTCCTTCCTGGAACATGTCCCACAAGTTCAGAGAAGCTAACAAGGCAGCCGATTTCCTGGCCAATTTCGCTATCGACAATCCCTCAGCCTCACTTTCCTCCAGTGACGGTAACTTGTGGCCAGGTCTGCCTTCTATCCTTTTCCTCGATCGAAGCATCTGTTGCAGTTAAGTCAAACGTGCCTACAATGAGTTTTGCAGCTTACTCGTGCGTCGATCTCATCCTTCCCATCTCACATCTCTCATCTCTTCTTTCGGCGGCGTCCTTCCTCTCCGTCGTTGTTCCCCCCACATGCTTCTCTGGCTCCTGTCACCTCCCGCGTCTCTTGCCTGGCTTTCCTCGGGACTGCTCCTTCTTCCCTTCCTATTTTAGCCTGCTTTGCTGTCTGCATGGCGTGTCTTTACTTGCATTCGCCTGTTTCTTGCTTACGCCATGTCCTTCTTGGGGTTTCCTTTTTGTGACTGTGACTCTACGAGGACAGTTCCGAGAAATCGCAGATACGTCGGCCATCGACAGGAGGGCGGTTAGCCATGATATTCAAGTTTTCGACCGATGCCGAGGCTGAGGCCATAGAAGCAATACTTGGTGATTCGTTCTGCTATAATTCTAGTCGCCCCGCCGCACTGACTCTGATGTCGCATCTACATTCGTATCCTTTTGCACTCTGCTTCACCCTGTCATAGCGGATGTAGAACTAGTGGCTTCCGATTTCATCTATGCGGTGCATTGCGTGGGTCTTCACGACCAGCTCGCAGAGTTTTTCAATTCCTGACCCACTCCTTTGGGTTGAAGAAGTAGATGAGCTTGCTATCAGTTCAGGCAGAGACATCCACTGGCTCAACGGACAATACCGCGAACTGGCTACGTTTGCCCAAAATTTCCACCCTTCTTTAGATCAGCGCTTCCTGCCTGCAGTAGACATCGATGCGGCCTTGTTTCCTCTTCATTCGGCTGTGGATCAGCTGAATGCACTCAAGGATCGTGCACTTCATGCCTTCAACATCCTGCTTCAGGCGGCTTCCTCACGGGCGGACCACCCCGCGGGTCGGTAGCGACATCTTTGGGGTCCTTCGTTCGTCGGAGCTTCCTTTTTCCTTGTACGTTCTTCCTTTCTTTGCTTCAGTTGTTCTCCTTCTCTCCCCCTCGTCTCCTCATTCTCCTTCTTCCTTCCTCTGTATTTGTAGGGTTGGGGTCCCTCTCCCCACACCGGTTCATAGCTCCGGTCAAAAAGCGTTTACCAATAAAAAAAAAAACAATTGCATAAAATTTGACTACATCACAACAACCCAAGTTACTCCATTTTATATAATCATTTGATTAGAATGAAAGTAAAACATGCTTAAAATAAAACTTATTCCTTCTCCCCTTTTTTTTAAACATGTAAATGGAATACAAGTTCACACATTTTATTTCAAATAATTTTCACAATATTTCTTTCTTTTGCATAAAATAATGAGACCCTCTTAAATCTATTTCAACCTTTCAATAATTTGAACATTTCAATATACTAACTCTTATAATAAAATGAGAAAGAGTCTCTTTTCTTTCCTTGAAAATAAATTCATACATTTACCATAAAACACATTACAACAAGGTAACAATACATTTTTTCTCAATGTTCATAGTTCATTTTATTACAATACAAAAGATCTTCTTTCTAACAATTTTAAAGAACGATTTACAAGATTACAAATTTCAATTTACAAAAATGGGATACAATTACAAAGGTGATCTTTTTGGCTCCAACATAGTATAACTCCTCCAATCTTCAACTTTTCACTCTTCTCATCTTATGAAATTTGAATCACAATACAATGCAAGGGGAGTAGACAACGCTCTCCACCCAACCTATAATCCAATAAGAGGTGAAGTTATCCTCCTTATTCACCACCGAGCCCCAACCATAGAACAATGAGGTGAGTTTTACAACTTTGAAAACTTTACAAAAATGGATTCCACACTCTTTAAACATTTTCCACATTCAAACAATATTTCAACACTGAATCACATTTTTCAAAAAAAATTCATCAAAAGTAGTTTTGCATTCTTTTTCAAAAGAACAAAAATAAAATTTACATTTTCAACACATCCAAAAAGGCCTAATAGTAAGCCAAATAAATAAAATAACATGGTATTTTCTCCTTATGCCTCCCATGTGGGAAGAGGGTCCACCCAATGCCTCCAAGTTCACTATGAGCAACACACACCACCTTATTTCTCCCTTTTTCCTATGCAAAAATAACATATAAAAACCTTGTACCATCCACATAGGTAGAGCACCCTCTCCCACAATCCCTCCACATTTTCCTCACTAACTCCCTTTTTCCTCCACAAAAGAACTCCCTTTCTTTCTCCCACACCACTCTAAGGGAAATCTACCCATCCCTAACATACTACATTCATAATAGTACACATACATATACTCAAGAAGACACAAATTTCACATCTATATTCATAAATAAAGGAATAACAATAACTGAAATTAAACGTGTCTATTAAGCTTCCAAAAATATTCACTTGACAAGCTTCGACTCCTTCAAAACAAGCACAATCCCAAAATGCAACTCCAAAAAAAATGCAAGCATGCAACTCCAAGTCAAAATTCCAAAAGTGTAAGTGTAGAAAATGAGACAAGTAACTTCAAATCCTCCAAATTCACTCAATAAATACGATGTAGTATGCCACTTCATCATTCTTCAATTCCAACTCAACAAGTCAACACATAAAGTCCAATGCAATTAAATGAACAAGTAAGGTTATGACATGCACAAAATGTACACTTTAACATGCATTACATAACTTACAAGGACACATTGAATGTGGTAAGTAGAAAAAGAGACTTTATTTAATCTTTTACACTTAACCAATGTATTAAAAAGAAAAAAATTATCTCCATACTTCATAAGTGTGGTTGGTAGACAAGTTTGAGATGTAAGGGACAAGCTTAAATTGTTCCAATAAGTCTCAAAAAAATGGCTGATAAGGCTGAATTCGAGATTGGGTAAAAAGGAAGAGTACACACCTCTAAAATGCAATTAACTCATTCAACATGAAGAACAAATCAAGGAATGTCTACTTCATTAATTACCCAATTGTCACATCTTTCTTTTTGTTCACAATTAATTTAACTTAACTAATTAAAAGGGATATTAACAAGAACTAATAAAGTGACTAGATTTTACAATTAATTAGATACATGCACCAAAAAATTAAAAATTAAAAATTAAAAAGAAAGGAAAACATCACAACCCATGGCCACACACATGAGGTCAACCCCCATGGGAAAACTCTTAACCAAGCATAACAATAAATCAACACACACACATAAAACATAAGTTGTCAAATTCACCTTGTCGGAAACACCCGACATCCTTCTATGGTTGGGTCCCCTATCCCCTTTTTGGTGTATAGTTTTATAATATTCACAAAATAACAAACATAAATACCTCTATAGCCTCACAGGTAGCATCAAAACATCGAGAAATAACACATAAATAGAAATTAATAGTCATCATCAAATTTAAGCAATTTAATCATCTATCGTCAATATCAAAATAATTTGATTCTACCATTTTACTAAAGTACGAAAACATAGGAAATGAAAACATATAATGTGTCATCATATATTCAGAACAATGTAAATCAACATATTTAGAACTTTCCATCAGTTTCATCTAGCATATCATAATCCAAAATGTTAATCACAACATATCAATAATCCAAATGTCAGTATGTTATATCAGTTGCTAATGAAAATATTATAATCAAAATATCAATGTATCTAATCAAGAATAATGATATCATAGTGGAATAGTGTCAAAGATAAGTGGGAATTACATCCGCCTCCCCTTAGACTTGACTTCCTCTTTGAAGTCACTTAAACAGGTGTGGAAACTATGCCCGTAAAAAAGTAGTGTCTTCCCATGTAGCTACAGTATCATGATACCTATCCCACTAGAATTACACTTGATAAATATCATAGCCTTGAAGGCCCAAGATCATGTGCTCTAAAATACACATTGACTCAACCCTGACATGTCCTTGTGCCTCCACCTGCAATGCACTCCAATCCAATACATGAGAAGGATTTGGTATGTATCTCCTAATAACATAATCATGGAACACATCATGGACATGAGATAAGATGTGTTGTAAGGCTAGACAGTAGTGATAAGGGAATGATCCACTCCAAGATCTCAAATGGACCCAAAAATCTAGGAGCCAGTTTAGAGACTTTTTCATAGTGGAGAGGGATTATGAGGTATAGAAATGAAGAAACACCTTCGTGCGAACATCATAACTGCATTCAACTCTCCTCTAATTTGCATACTTATTCTATCTATCTTGTTCCCCCTAAAATATTTTTCTGATCAAAACAACGTGCTACTTCCATTTCCTACAACATAACTAACCCAAGAGATACTCTATCTTCTAACATGTCCCAAGTCAGTGGAGTCCTCCACTCACTTCCATAAATATCTCGAAACAATGTCATGCCAATGGAACTGTAAGAGTAGTTGTTGTAAGAAAAGTCAACCATGTAAAAATACTCCTCCCATCTCAACTGAAGATCCATGAAGTACATCCAAATCATGTCCTCTAGAATCTGATTGAACCGCTCAATCTTTCTGATGCGCTAGAAATTAGCAGGAAATTGACAAGGTCATAACTTGAGCTATGGGTGTCTGTTTGAGTCCATTTTTTTTAAACCACGTGTTGGGGCAAGTTTTTTGACACGTTTTCGGGCCCTAAAATCTGCCATCTTGAGGCCGAAAATTAGGATTTAAGTTATAGTTCGTTTTTTTCCTATTTTTGACCATTACTTAATTTTAGTCTATTAATTGCATTATCAGTTAGAAAGTTGGCAATTCCTATAATTTAGGGATGTAGAAGATGCGTGGAAATTTTTTGTGCTCGTAGGAATAAGCATCTGAACTTATTAAGAATAGCAGGTTCTAGTAAACTACTAAAAATAGTAATTTCCGCCACCTAGAGTAGATTCAGTCAGAGTTAGCTATATTTTACTTGGCAACTTGATTTGGGAGTTGTTTTCCTATTTAGGAAGTGTTATCACCGAATCACAGCACCCCTGTGCATATATTTGAACTCACAGTGTGATTGGATAACATGGGTACTATCTCCAAGTTGTAGGACTTGCTACTTGAGATAGACCTCCAGAGAAAGCTGGTTCTTGCTCCTAAACTACCTACCACAATCTACTCTAATGCAGGATAAGCTAACTGTTCTAATCTAAATTTCCAAGGGACCAGGGAGAGAGAATGCATAAAATGAAAGCCTACACTAAAGCGGTGATACACCAGAAAAGGAGGGTGTGAGAGTAGTCTCCAAATGTGTGAAATATAGAGGGAAAGTGCACACTAGAAGAGGTGATGACAGTTCACCATAATCTAGCAAAATGCATTCACAACAATATTCCAAGCATACACAATGTTAATGGATTCCTGCAAGAACATAATAATAGACACAATATTCTTGTGGAAAGATAAAAGGGCAAGAATAATGCAAGAAAACACAGGAGGGGAAGATACATCCACAAACTTGTATTTTATTGCTTCCTGGTATGCACAGTTCAGTCTATTACAAGATAAGGGCCTGGATCACCATGCAAGGAGTCCACTACAAGGGCCTGCAACACACTCGCTTCACAAAGCAATTTTGGCAGTGCCTTGCTACCCAAAAACTCTCCCTTTTACAATGAGCCCAACACTCCAATTTATAGAAAAAAGAGAAGGAAAAGAGAACGGAAAATGGAAATCCCGAAATCTGTCCTTCAACCACCTGTAAGAGGCATTAAATTGAGTGAAATGATTATACATTACTTGCAAAAGGCTCCCCATACTATCCCATGTGCTGCAGCAGAGAAAGAAGGGTGACCATGCCTCTTAAATGCACTCCCAGCTACCAAATAAAACATTGTTCTGAACCCGGCCACGTTTTCTTAAAAAACTCAATCAATTTCTGATCAAATATAGAATTTCTTGATTTTTGTGCATTGGTCTCGGAACCACGATTCCAATGGTACCAATTTTGTGTGATTTCGTTGAGAAATGCAAAAGTTATGGCCTTCTGAGTGCGGGCAGCTATTTTGGGTCTGGCAGGCATTTTCTATCATTTGACGGGAATGAGCATCAACTGATTGGAGCCGAATATTTTTCTCTGATTTAAATATATCTACCCTCATTGAAAATAAGAAATCTAATTTTTGTGGCGTAGAGGACGTCGTGCTCGTTCCAGAAAGTCCAATTTTGTGAAAATTGGAGCTCGGAGTCAAAAGTTATGGTCGTTTGAAGTTTCCGGACCAAATGTTGAATTTTATTCTTCTCCTTCGGCCGCTTCGGCTTTTCACGTCCCGCGCATCCCTTTGTCCCAAATGTCCTAGTGCTATGCAGGAAAAATTCTTCCGAACCGCCCGAAATGGGCTTCCATGTCCCTTTTCTGCCGGTGACACGTTGCGTGATCTGATTGGCTTTCGGCTCCTTCGGCTTTTCGCGTCCCACACGTCCCTCTGTCCCATTTAGCACAGTGCTGAAATTTCCCATTTCGGCCGAACCGGCTAGTTCACGTACTCGCGGCCCAGATGTCCCATTTACTTTTGGACTGTTTGGGACAAATTTTCCCGATTCACCCGTTTCGGCCGGTTCACGTACTTCGCGTACCTTCAGCCCAACTATTCCGGGCTGCCTTGACTCATTTCGGCCGATCCGGCCGGTTCGCATACTAGTTGCCCAGATGTCCCAGACTGCCTGTTTCAACAGTTAGTCAATTTTTTTTCATTTTTTGGCCAGTTCGGATTTCTGCATCCCGCGCGTCCCTTTGTCCCATGTGTTACGCAGACCACCTGGCGGCCTTTCGGTCGGTTCGCGTCCTTTTGTCCCAATTGTCCTGACTGTTGCGAGGACTAGGATTTAGCCATTTTTCATGATTTTTTCTGGCCCGAGCCTGTTTTTTGCAATTTTTCTTACCTTTCCTCAGAAATTTCTCTCTTCTACTTGGACAGGGGAGTTAGAAAAATATGAGGGGACCCTAGAAACATGAAATTTTTGCCCTGACTCAATCTATTTTCTTGGGACAAAAGAATTTGATGCATGTTATCAAAATTACCTTGAGGGGTGAATTTTGGATAACAGGAAGCATTGTAATTCATTATTTGATAACAAATAAGGAGATCTATTTTATTTTGGAGTTCATATTATTTGTAATATATCTGGTTTGTTCTTAATTTGGCGAACCTCATAACTGCATTCAACTCTCCTCTAATCTGCATACTTATTCTGTCTATCTTGTGCCCCCTAAAATATTTTTCTGATCAAAACAACGTGCTACTCCATTTCCTGCAACATAACTAACCCAAGAGATACTCTATCTTCTAACATGTCCCAAGTTAGTGGAGTCCACTCACTTCCATAAATATCTCAAAACAATGTCATGCCAATGGAACTCTAAAAGTAGTTGTTGTAAGAAAAGTCAACCATGTAAAAATAATCCTCCCATCTCAACTGAAGATCCATGAAGTACATTCGAAGCATGTCCTCTAGAATCTGATTCAACCACTCAGTCTTTCCATCTATCTCATGATAGTTTATGCTAAATTTATTTCTCTTCCTAAGGGCATACTACATGGTAGTTCGAAAATGAGAGGTGTCCAAGGGATCACGATCACAAATAATATTTTGCAGAATCCTGTGTAGTCTTATAAACTCATCCAAGTACACTTGTACCACTATATTAGCTAAAAGGTAGAAGTTGTCATGTTTAAGTTATCACAAGATCTAACTCCGTAAGTCTATACCTCTTGAAGTGGCCATAACCAAATGCCTCCAATGGTTCAAAGTGTCTACAACCACATTGTACTTCCCCATCACATGCTCAATCTCCATGTCATATTCGCATAAGATCTCCATCCAACATCATTGACGGGCGTTAAGATTAGGCTTTGTGAAGAGTTGGCATAGGCTCAAGTGATCTATCCTGAGAATAAACCTTCTACCTAACAGGAAATGTCACCAACGTACCAATGTATGGACCATTTTTTCAAGCTGAGGGTCATGAGTCAAATAATTGAGCTCATAAGCCTTTAGTTTTTGAGACTCGAAAGCTACTACTCGACCATCCTGCATCAATACACCTCCTATCCCTGATAATGAAGCATTTGTGCATACGAATAAATCTCTTCGTGGATATGGCATTGTTAGAATAGGTGTTGTCGTAAGGAATTCCTTTAGTGTTATGAAGACCTACACACATCTGTTTGACCAAATAAACTTATTCAGTTTCCATTGTAGCGAAGTGATGGGATGCCTAGTATGAGAAAAATCTTAGAGAAAACTCCTGTAATAACCTACCAATCCCATAAAATTGCACACCTCAGTCACATTGGTTGGCACTGTCCAATACAAGATATCTCTAATCTTAGAAGGATCGACTGTAAAACCTTCCCTAGAAATAATGTGACATATATAATGAACCTCTTTCTAGAAAAATGCACACTTCTCTAGGTTCCCGTAAATTTGTTGCTCTCAAAGACCCTGCAGAACCTATCAAAGGTACTCAACATGATCCTCATGCTTACGTGATTATATCAATATGTCATTTAGGAACACAAGCATAAAATGGTCTCTAAATGTATTGAATACCCCATTTATCAAACTCATAAAGACTACAGGGGCATTCGTTAGACCAAATGGCATAACTATGAACTTGTAGTGACCATATCGAGTGGGAAAGGCTATTTTATGGATATCCACCTCCACAATCCTCAGCTAATGATAACCGCACTTAATATCTATCTTGGAAAACATGATATCCTCCTTCATCTAATGAAATAAATATCTATGCATGGAAGGGGGTAACAATTCTTGATCGTTACTTTGTTCAGTTGTCTCTAGTAATTACAAAAATGTAAGGATCCATCCTTCTTCTTCCAAAAATCATTGGTGCACCCTAGGGAGATACACTTGGATGGATTAGGCCTTTTTCAACAAGGACCTCTAACTATAGCTTGAGTTCACATAGTTCAGGGTTAGTCATCCTATACGATGCGCAAGAGATAGGCTCCGCTCCAGGAACCAAATCAATATGAGAGTCTACCTCGCATGGGGGAGGTAAAATTAGAAAATCACTAGGAAAAACATCTTTAAAACTCCCTGATAATATGATGATCATCAAGTGATGATCCATGATTCTCATCCTTTGATGGCATATAACTATAATCTTCATTGCACACACCCCTTCAGCTGCATAAAAAATATGGTGCGAATAGATATGGGTCTCATAACTCCAACTATAATGCATTCAACTCCAAAATCATCTACACAAGATATCACCTTTATGTAACAATAATCTCTAGCTCTATGTGTAAATAGTCAATCCATGCCCAAGATAACTCCATATAAACCCAAGTGAAGGATACAAAGATCCAAGGTTATGGTGAAGGGTCCTAGGTCCACTACACACTCCTTAACTAAGGATTCCACTGTGAGGTTGGCTCGAGAAGCCATCTCAACGTCCCAACTACAACCCTACCTATGTCCCACCAGCGTGCATCACTCTACTAATGATGTTGCAATAAATGAATCAGAAGGACATAATCAAACACTATAGAGGTAGGTATACCACCAATGCTACATGTTATCCAAAATTTACCCCTCGAGGTAATTTTGATAACATGCATCAGATTTCTTCAGTCTTGAGCAAGAAGAATTGGTTCATGGACCATAATCATGTTTTGGGCGTCCCTTTGGTTTCTTTCTTACTTCCCATCCAAGGAAAAAATCCAAGAAGTTATAAAAAATTGAAGTCGCAGGCTTGTTTGAAAGCATTGCGGGTCTGGAGGTTGCAGATCGTACCAGTACGGATCATACCAAGGTTCGTACCAAGTTTGGAGCTGAAATACAAAGAAATAGGGTAAATCAGACATTTTTGTCTTAGATCGTACAAGTTCAATAGGGATGCACGGGACACGTAAAGCCAAAATAGCCACAAGCAATAAAGATTGGAAAAAACCAAAGTTTTTATCTCGCGCGGTCCACAGGACATAAGGGATAGAATGACGCACAGGGGGCAAAAAGTTGATTTTTCCGCAATTTCAGATGGCGTGGATATTTTTGTTTGGGAAATTCATGACACAAGTATGTGTAGGACACGCAAAGGCAAAATCACCGCACAAGGAACCAAGTTAAGTGGATGCGGCGGATGTGGAAATCAATGACCCTCGTGTCCCAGTCAATGGCGCATGTGTAGGAACAAGGAAGCCCGAATTAGATGATGTGAAATGGTGTGTCTGGTACAGCCGGGACACGTGGACCTAATTTTTTTGAAATAGCCATAGCAAAGAGAAAAGTCAAAGTTTGACCTCCCAAGCTTCAAACGGCCATAAATTTTGAATCTAAGCTCCAATTTACATAAAATTGGACTTTCTGAAATGAGCACGACATCCTCTACCTCACAAAAAACTAGATTTCTTAATTTCAATGAGGGTTGATATATTTAAATAAATAAACATGTTTGGCTCTAGTCAGTTAATGCTCATTCCCATCAAATGACAGAAAATGCCTAACAGACCCAAAATAGCTGCCGTCTCTCAGAAGACCATAACTTTTTCATTTATCAATGAAATGACACAAAATTGGTACCATTGGAATCATGGCTCCGATCCTAATGCACAACGGTCAGTAAATTTGGAATTTTATGAAAATCCGATGGATATTTTTCATAAAACGTTTCCAGATTCATAGCAGTGTTTTTATTTGGTAGTTGGGAGTGCAATTAAGAGGCATGGTCATCATTCTTTATCTACTTCAGAACCTAGGATAGTATGGAGAGCCATTTGCAAGTAACATACAATCATTTCACTCCATTTAATGCATCTTACAAGTGGTTGAAGGATATATTTCGAGATTTCCATTTTTCCCTTCTCTCTCTTCTCATTTTTCTATAAATTGGAGTGTTGGGATCATTGTAAAAGGGAGGTAGTTTTCTTGTAGAAAAGCTCTATTAAAATTATTTTGTAAAGCCAATGTGCTACAGGCCCTTACAGTGGATTGCTTGCATGGTGGTCCAGGCCCTTATCTTGTAATAGATTGAAATGTTCATATCATGAAGCAATAAAATACAAGTTTGTGTATGCATCTTCCCCTATTGTGTTTTCTTGCATTCTTCTTGCCCCTTCAACCTTGATTAAAAGTGCATTGTGTCTATCTTTATGCTCTTGCAAGGATCCATTATTATTGTGCATGTATGAAATATTGTTGTGAATGCATTTTCAGATTGTGGAGAACTGTTATCACCCCTTCTAGTATGCACTTTATTTCTACTTTTCACACATTGGGTGACTACTCTCACACCCTCCTTTTCTGTTGTATCACTGTTGTAGTGTAGGCTGTTATTTTATGCACTCTCTCTCCTTGGTTCCTTGGAAAAGTTAGATTAGGACAGTTAGTTTTCTTGCATTGGAGTAGATTGTGGCAGGTAGTTTAGGAGCAAGAACTAACTTTCTCTAGAGGTCTATCTCAATTAGCAAGTCCCACAACTTGGAGATGGTACCCATGTTATCCAATCATACCGCGAGCTCAAGTATATGCACTTGTGTAAACTTAAAGGAGTTGTGATTCGGTGATAACACTACATGTAGTCTCTATCAGTATACTCTGATGCTCTACTTGATGGTACTCGACCAATGCATAAATCCAATAAATTATCCCATATCACTGACTATAGGATCTGAAGCAGGTTCCATACCCCAACTAATAGTGTTTTTTGGAAACTCCCTCCAATGGCTTGCAAGTAAACCACATCTGTAAAAAATACTAGGTTCCCTCCAATGGGAAGAAACCCCTCCAGTTCTGTTAATCATCTATGAGGTAGATCTTGATTATCCCACTACTGACTGTTGCTACTATGGTGGATGAAATCCTGATGACTAGGGTCAGGGTGTAGCCTATGTCCTATTAGATCCCCTAGTTACAAGCCCCATACTAGGCTCTCTCTCTGTATTGTGGCATTGTGGAGGTCTAAAAGGTGTTGTGTTTATTGTTCATTTTTCTGCACCTATTGTCGCGGCCTGAAAGGGGAATTTTCTAAACCATGTCCACCATGAGGAGGAGGAGTTTACTCCCTCAACATACTATCCTACATCTACTAATACGGCTCATTACTCTATCTCGAGCATGTTGTGTCTTCCCACAGTTCTCCTTGGAAATGTAGGTCTTATCAATGGCCTTTGATAATGTCTGTGGATAATGAATGTGCACTTCACTTCCAAAATCTAAGTTTATGCCCCTAATGAACATGTGAATCCTAATCTTCTCATCTTGCATGCATAATACTTAGTGAAGCATGTCCAGAAACTGACTCTCATACTCATCTACTATCATGGATTTCTATCACAAATCATGAAAATCATTAATCCACTGCTAGATGAACCTCCTGGATATGTATCTACTCCTAAACCACTCCTCGAAGAGCTCCCAAGTAACAATATCTAAATCCACATGGAGCTTCTAATCCCTAGTCCCCCACCAAACCCTGACTCTATCTCTTAGAATTTGGATAACAACATGAGCCTTTGTGTTACTGGTACACAGACATAGCTCGAAGCATCCGCTCAAAATAACCAACCATGCCTATGCTAGAAATCCTCTTGTGTCTCAAAAAAAAATGGGGTGGGTGTAGCTTCAGTATCTCTTTGATACGATTTTCCACTTATTTTTTTAGGCACCTAGGTCTCTCCACATGATCATCCCTCGGTCTAGGGCTCCTAGACCTATCTCTATGTCTTACAACCCTATCTCCATGTCCCCTCTGAGATGAATTCTATCTATCTGACTACACATGGGAAATCTCCACCCTATTCTCCTCACTATGTCATGAAGGGGCACGAGCCTCCATTGATGATTCCCTATCCTGAGGGATAGGTCATCCCCCTCTTAATCCTCCATGTATACCAGCATTGACATCCTCTAGTGTCTGTAGTATGTGTGGAAAAATATCAGTTACTTCCTTCTCTAGGGGTGGTAGATCTAAATCCGTGTGCAAGAACCCATTGCCTGGTCTTCTCCTCTTGCATGAACCAAAGTGAGAGTTAGTTCATCATCATCTAGGTTTCATTTATTTTTTCTAAGTTTTCTACATTTTAAAATATCATGCAATGTTATGTGTTCTAGGTATAGGTTTTGTTAGGTTTACTTGTTGTGTTTCATGTTGGCCCAGGGTCCAAGCGCTGAACCCATGGCTTTGATACCCAATGTAACGCCCACAATTTCAACGTTCAAAACCACACCAAAACTCTATTAATTTATCAGGCACAAATCATTGTAATTTTATTTTTGTTTTAAAAAGGGGTTATAAACATTACTTGTGGTTGATTAAGTTCGGCGTGAGACGATTTCCACACCTTCATATTGTAATTGGATTCAAATTAATAATTAAATATTTTAATTTATTTTCCAAATTTTTTAAAAGTTTACAAACATTCCATTAAATTCCCTTACTTTATTAGATTATTTTCCAAACGTTAATAACCCACGATCCATTTAATTTATTTAACTATACCTTAGTGTGAGGCTGAAATAAATAAAGAATATTGCGATGTGTTTTAAGTGTTGTTCGTGTGTCCATAACAGTGACACAAGATTTTAGGTTTGGCGGGGGGGGGGGGGGGGGGGGGGGGGGGGGGTGTGCGCGGGAAGGCTCCGCCCCCACACAACAATATATTACTTGTAATATGGGGGGGTGGGGTAGGGATGGTGCCCTCCCCCCCAACCCTAAATTCCTTTGATTTAAAAACTAGGACATGGTCCAAAACATACAACAACAATTATATATATATATATATATATATATTATGTATATACACTTTGAACTTTATTAAAACATTCCACCGATTTAATATATATTCACTCAATATTAAAATTAATTGTTTATATATAGATAGATATAATTTAATTTAATGATTTTATTTAAGATATGGATATAATTATAATATATATAAATATATAACTATATGTATAATTATAATTATATATTTTTCTTTTACCTTATTTTAAACAATCAATTCAAGTTTATTTATATATAGAAATATGAGGGCAAAAGTAGCTATAAATTTCTATCTATTCATATTTATGGAATAGTTGGAACTAATAGGTTTTTTATTCAACCCAATGCAAGTATTTTTTGGTTGGATGTAATAATTTTGAGGGTCTCTTACAATCGGCATCGCATTCAAGGAGTCTAAAATAGAATAGAGGAAGCGAGAGCTACCATGTCCTACTTCACCAAAAGAAGAGGTAGGTAATTTATGTGGGAAACCATTAAAATTTTCAAATCTTAATTCATACCATTATGTGCCGACTATATTTGTTTCAATAGGAAAAAAAAAATAACTATTTTACATCAAGGATAAGCATAGATTACCACGTTTTACAATCACATTTTTTTTTTAATATTACAATGTTCTAGTTGAAGTAAATACTTATTTTTGTCAAGATTCAACAAAAATATGTTTGCAGATATGAATATTTGTATATAAAGATGTCAAAAAAAACATAGTTTTCAAATTTCCCCCGTTTTTTTTTTTTAAATTCCATCATTTTGGTTGAAGAAAATAGGTTTGTACGTCAAGATTCAGTAAATATCTATTTGTATATATGAATATTTTGTTTTTCTAGACTATTATTCTAATATTATAATATTATGTAGATGGAAATTATTAGTAACACTTATAAAAGATGAAAAGTTATAAATTAAGTGTATAAAAGATATACATAATTAGTTATATAACTTGTATTTGTTCTATATAAAATAAATATTGAAATAATTAAATATTCATAAGAAAATATATTAAAGATAAATATAATAGGTATTTAGTTGTGTGTGTGTGTGTGTGATAAGATATTCTTTACTTGTATTTTTTATTTCACATTTTGGAGAATGTTTACATTAGTTTATAGTTTGTGTGACAATTTTATATAAATGGATAAAATTTAATTAGTAAGTGTTACTAAATTTTGGAAAAAAAAAACCCCAAACTATATATATTTTTATATGTTTCAAATATTGTTTCTACCAAAATATAGTTCATAACAAACATAAGGATGATACCTCTATTTTAATGTTCATAATAAGAATAAAAAATTATTTTCTACAAGAGATAAGGAAACATGATAAGAGGATAAAACAAAACATATCTATTAAATCATCATCCTTTCTTGTGAGGGTATCAAAGCGGGAGGGAAATAGGTTGTTAGTTTATGAATATGTTCATAAATAATGTAATAGTTAATAGTGACTTCTTTTCTTAGGTTTATTGTTCTAGAAAAGTTATAAATTATTTAGGTTGTGATTTCATTATATATATCCATATCTTGATGTATAAGACTATGGGATCCTTCCAAAAACTTTACTTTTTACAAAATTCAAAAGAAAAAAAATGAACTATAAACTATTTTTAAAATTTGAAAGGGGACATTAACTAGGAGTATAACCTAAGGCAATAAAAACCCTTAAATCTTCCCTAGATGAAAAGGTCTATTAAAATATTTATTCATTCATATATTCTTAATTGTATCCAACTTTACTCAATAAGGCATCCAGACAATTTGTACCTAGAATATTTTAATAGGGAATTATTTGTTTACAAAACCCTCTAGAAAAGAATTGAAATGAGCTTTTGCCAATATGTTGGATGCCATTACATGGGTAAAAAGACTAGTAAACCAAAAGGAATTAAATTAATCTCATTCCACCCTTAAATATAATGGGAAAAAGCAACATAAAATATAAAACATACAACATAACAATGAGCCAAACAAATTTTGAAATCTAGAAATATTTTAATGCATTTACAACATGAAAAATGAAAGGATATTTGACTCAAATGGTTGGTCTCCAATTACCAAAAAAATCAAAAGGATATGAAATTTCAATGATATTGAGCACATCATTTGATGCTAATTGTAGAAGATAGGGAGATTGGAAAATAAAACATATAATAAAAGAAAAAAAATTATACAAAAAATAGAATTAGAAACTCTAGAACTATTGTGCACTCCATATTATAATTATTCTCTCCTTGATTACAAAATATGATTACAAATGCATATATATATATATATATATATATATATATATATATATATATATAAACAAATCTGCAAACAAAGCATGACGATAAAATAGAACTTGTAGACTTATTTACTTTTCCTAATATTATGAATTAAAATGAACTTAATTGAATTAAAATCCAAAAAAAAAAAAAAAATACTCACTGCATGAATGAAAGGAAATGAATGTTTTACTAACAATAAACTGGGGGAAAACTATGTGATTTTCTAACACACCCCCCTTAATTTTGACCTTATATATTTTTATCATCCTAGAGTTCAGTCTAAAAAATATTTTTATGCATTTGTGTAGTTGGTTGTGTAATTCTAAATCCATGTAGTATATTTCAAGAGTTTTGTTGTATGTTTTTGATGTTATGTTATATATTTCTAGAGTTGTGTTTTACTTTTCCATAGTTTGGTTGTATGTTTCCAGAGCTTTGTTGTATAGTTTTGGCCCTGTGGTGTACATTTCTTGAGTTGTGTTGTATATTTCAAGAGTTGTGTTGTATATTTTCGTAGATGTGTTTTATATTTCCATAGATTACTTATCCTTGATCATACACTTGAAAAATACTTTCTAGAAATAATCAAATTCTTCTATTCCTAGAGGCTTTGTAAATATATTCACAAACTGATCTTGAGATATACAAAATTCTAGACATATCTCTTTGTTATTAACCAACTCCATGATGAAATGATATCTCATGTCTATATGTTTACTTCTCTTGTGAAAAACATGATTTTAAGACAACAATATAGCTGAGTTGTTGTCACAAAAAAATATTTACATCCTCTTCCTAATTGTGTATCAAATCCCCTAGTATACTTTTCATCCAAACAACTTGGCATGTTGCTCATGTGGCTAGAAAATATTCTATGTTTGTTGTAGAAAGAGTTACTGTGGGTTGTTTATTCAATGCCCATGAAACCAACTCTATTTAAAATGAAAAACATAACCAGATGTAATTTTTATGTCATTAATATTTCCAACACAGTAACTATCTATATACAAGATGAGTTGGAATTCATCATATGTTGAATACAAGATTCCATGTTTTTAAGTTCCACATATATACCGCAAAATCATTTATCCCTCCTACCATATGTGAGTGTTCTAATACTTCGTGGACCTTGAGATGAGTCTCACACCATACATAATATCAATCCTTGTGGGTGTCATTTATAGATGAGACTACAAACTAATTTTTGAAACAATTTTGAATCAACAAATCACCCATTTGTGTAATTTCAGTCCTACTACAACTAGTGTTGGGGATGGTGTGCATTTAAAAATATAAATTATTTTCTAAATTTCATTAGTATATTTTATATTTGAAATAAAAATTCTAGCTTCTGATTACCGAACTTAAATGCCCAAAAAATATTGCATGAGACCTAAATCAGTCATCTAAAATTATTTCTTCATGGATGACTTAAATGAATATATGGATATGTCTCAGGTAATGATTAAATCATCTATATATAAATATACAATCATAATGTTAAATTTTAAATTTATTATTAACTATGAATTAGGCTCACTTCTACACATACTGAAGCCATTCTGAAGCAATCAAGAGTCAATCCCACTATAGTGTGCACTCTATGAGCATTTTAAAGTCCATAGAGTGATTTTCTCAACCTATACAACTTTCCTTTTTCGCCTTAAATATCACAACCTTATGGCTATCTTAGATACACTTCCTCATTTGAGAAATCCATTCAAAAATGTTGATTTCACATTCATTTGATAAATAGGCCTTTTTTTAGCTGTTATTGCCAATATTGTCCTTACCATGTCCAAATGTGATATTGGGAAAACAAATTCATTGTGATATAATCTAGATTGTTGTGTAAATTATCTTACAACCAATCTTGCTTTATGTTTGTACACTTTTCCATTCGCACTATACTTGATCTTGTAAAACAATTTAACTCCTAACACATTCTTCTCTTTAAAAACATCTACCAACTCTGATGCTTAATTCTTATCCATGGATTCTGGTGGTATCCAAATTGATTCTCCCTCAAAGTATGAGCAACATCCTTGGTTTGACCTTAAGCTTAGAGAAATATTAGATCATGGTGAGTCATTTTGTAGTCGGGGATGTGATCTAACTGGCTCTTTGCCACTCAAATGTGGAGAAATGGATAGCACCCTCAAGAGGATTTGATCTATCCTCACTATTTTAGGTTGTTCCTTTCAACAAGGGTAAGAGGACTCTTTTGTATCCTGTTGTTTATGGAGGAGATAGAGGATATCCTTCCTGATGAAGTATGTTAAGGAGACCTTGGAGAAAATATGATAAATGCAACAAAATCTAACTCTCACAAGTTGTCACTCTAAATAGTGGACATATTTTCTAGGCAAGGTTAAGGCTACTAAAGACATTTGAAATCCTGATTGTTTCTGCATGCTTTGGTAATGGAAATTATGCATTTGTCCACACACAGGACAAACAGGGGTAGTATGGGTTGGATTAGTTGTTTTTAAATGAATTCTTTGGTGGGAGGTGAGGCAGAATGAACTTGATTCACAAGATCCTTGAGAAATATTACAAAATGGTATGTTAGAACAACAGAACGCCACAGGATAGCTAAAATGTTTCTTTAACCAAAATTCTTGCTTCAATGGAGAACCAGATCAGCACTTTTTCACAGAACCTATGAGATTCTAACACGAAGGATCGAGTTAGAGAACCCAACAAAGTATTAATTTCTAAGCCAAATCACGCCTAAGGTACACCTAGAGGCTTACAGACAATATCTGTCAAAAATATGAAAGAAAAATGATTTTAAATCATTTATTTCAGTCCCAGATGAAATCTCTTCCTGAGAAATGAAATTGCAGATGCCACTAAACTGTCACAAGGATTGAGACCTGTGTGATTGAGTCATATTTTAATAGAAGATTGCAACAGAAACAAGAAAAACTACCTGCATACATTAAGAAATAAAACAGAGACATTTTGCTCAAGGCAACACAGAATAGCTCATATTTGATTAAATTATATCAATAGGGGAAAGTTTCTAGAACAATCTCAGAGCTTTCCAATGGTTGTACACTCGCAACCACCTTGACACGATTAAACTTAATACAAATAGAGATATACCAGGTTTCTCATATGGCTTTTCAAAAGACAGGCTTTGTCAAATTTTCCTCTTAGGGAATTTTCTTCAATGCTCTAGCACTCCAACCATTTGCACAAAAAATTTTTGCCATTTATAACATTTAAAATAGAGCCCCTTTTCCCACCAAAAATCCAGACATTGAGTGCTACCAATGCTTTCCATGATCACGATCACGATTTCAGAGATCAGATCTGCAAAAAGTTGCCAGGTGCTCGAGGGAATATCTCTTCCAATATCTCCCGCATTCAACTCCTTCCTCGGGTAGATTACATCTTTCTTAATTTTCCAACCACTTCTGCCCCTAATCTATCAAATCTGGTTCCTTGCATGCTCGGGAGAAGAAAAATGGAAAATTACGATCGAGGCTCGATGGTTAGACCATTTTAATGGCGTGAGATGTCTTCCAGATCTCCCCACCAAACTTAGATATCAACATTAACTCCCCTCTCTACTGGCATGTAATAAATACCAAGAAATCATGAAGAATCACACTTCCAGGCATGTTTCAGTAAAATAAGGGGAAAATCAAATTCAGACTCTTAGTTGTCGTTGATATTTACTTTGAATTTGGGTCATTCACGTGGAAGATTAAAATCTTAAAAATAGATCCAGGGGTTCCCTCTAAGTTTTTACAAATTTTGGAAAAATGGAAAAATTTCACATTTTATTCCGCATCTCCGCCCTCGAGAAATGAGCCTAACACGTGTCCCGAGGTCAGGTCTAAAAGGAACTGCGACCAAATTCTACCATTTCACCTCTTTTTTGGAAAAAGGGAAAAATTTCCAAGTTTTCCCTCACAGCTCCGCCCTCAAGAAATGCTTCTGACACGTGTCCTAATGTGGGCCCCAATGGAACTATGCTTCCTTTTATACTTTTAACTCTTTTTTTGCAAAAGGAAAATTTTCCAAATTTCCTCTGCGAGTCTCCACCTCTACCTTTGACTGGAGCAAGCTTTGACCTTTCCTTTATCGATCTTGCGGGCCATTTTGATGTTTTAAAACTTTGAACCTTAGGGGAAAAAATTTCAAGTTACCCTCAATGGTCCACTTCCCAACCCCCTCTGACTTTTCAAACCGCCATGCGTCACAATGGCACATCTTGAGATGGTCCCCAAAAATTGATATCTTGAATGAGCGCGGGCACGCCACATGTCTTGGCCTGATAAAATTTGTTTGACAACTTGAAGCTAAGTGGAAGGCACCAAGTGTTAGGATCCAAGGTAATCTCTTTTGGCCATTGAAAATTACAAGCAAAAAGCAAAGTGAGCGGAGGCCTCCATGTGTCCTCTTGGCGATTCTTCAAAAACCCTTAAGGTTTTAAAAGTGATTTGGTGGGGGTATGCTTCCATTTTATAATTTTTCTCCATTTCAACAAGAAGGAAAAACATCCAATTTTAATTCGAAGGGTAGCATCTCTACCCTTGACATTGTCAGGTGTCCTTCTACGGGGTCAATGTAAGACTTTTTCCCTGCCACTTAAATTTTTCTTTAATCATATCTTGGCGAGGCTGCAGGGCGGGTTCAAATTTTTTACAAAAGTAGATGAAAAGAATAAGTTCAAAAGAATAAAACCAACACACCCCATCCAATTGGAAGAAGCCACGTAAGCACCAAAAGAACTAATTAGATTTGAGTGGGGCTACCAGACCAAATTTCCCTTTTTGAGCAAAAAGCAAAAATTGATAAGTTTAAGCATTTTCCCGCCATCCCCTGACCAACCAAAGGAAACCACGTTACTCCTAAATGCTGAGGAATAACATTGACAGGGAAAAGACACCCGTTAGACCGTCAAAACATAGAAATTCACCATTCATGCTCAGAACCCAATTTTTTGCTAAGGATGAAAACCTTTTGAAATAGGACTATGTGGATCATGGTTCTGAGCATATTTTAACCATGGATTTGGATTTTCAAAGGTATAAAAATATAAATCAATCATTCTCAAGCTTTCATGGTCGAGGAAAAATATAAAAAATGGCAAAGCCCAAGGATTTTGAAGAAATTACTGTAAAAACAGGGCAAACTCGGAGATTTCTTCAAGTTGCACAACTTGAAAATGGATTCTTCAAACAACTCAAGCTAGTTAAAATGAGGTCAAATCTTTCAAAGCATCCACATCAAGAAATGAAATGTTTCACAATATGCAGATCAGAGGAAATTTAGGGCAAAATGGTTAGAGGTCAAAACGAGCATTAACATCCGCTCCCACTCAGGGATGGGTACTCCCTATGAGTGCAACAAGAACAAAGGTAGACCAAGTGAAAAAAACTTCCATTGGGCAATGGATTCAGCTTGTAGAGCATAGAAATAGAGCCATCTCCCAAAAAATGAAATAGGGAAACCAGCAAAAATAGGTCACCACAGACCAAAACGAGCAAAAACATAAAATACATGAAACAAACAACAAACTATACACTATATAGATGATGTTCACCTTTATTCAAATAAAATGATCGAGTAAAATCCTAAAGTGCCTTCCATCCTAGATATTACCAAACTAAGTAATCTTGATATGTCTTCATCAACTAGAAATATACCTCCTTTTCTTATTTGTTCAGTTTGTAAAACATCCATTTTCTCTGAAGCTCCTCTATTGTGTTTGAGTCAAATTCCTTAACATTTTTCAAGGTTGAATCATAGACCAAATTCCCAATTAAAACAACATACTTAGGATCTTAGTTTTCAACACTTTCATACTCCCTGAAATCCACAAAACTCACAAGATTTCTATTAGCATCTTCTTGCAAAACTTCATAAGATGCATTGTTTGGGTCTTCAATAAAGTACAACATCTTCTTCACTCCATATAATTTCACCAAGTTTCCGTCAATGGGGATAGTGGCATAAGACATGTACATTTTTAAACTACCACCAACACTTGCATCCCATTTTCTTGACAACAACATACCCCATTTGGTTGGGCAATCAACAATAATTACATCAAGCTTTAAGTTCCTTCCAGGATAAGATGTAAGTTGTAAAACTAGATCCTTGACACATCCCACCATTGGAACCTCTCTAGATTCCATTGCAGTGCACTTCCCATATGTTCTTGTTACTTTGATAGCTAATTCATTCATGACCTCAAGAGGCATGACATTACCTGAAGCTCCAGAATCAAACATATAATTATGTAACAAATTGTCTTTGATAAGTAGGGTAGTGAAGAATGGATCCTCATTCAACTGGGATTTAACAAAAGAAATTCTGAAATAAACCTCTGGTGGATCCCCCAGCTCTTCCAACACTGTAACAGTAAGGGGAATCCCAACCTTGTTTACATCCTTGTCCTATGTGATCTCTTCCCCTTTGAATCCTAAATATTCAAAAGCCCTCTTCTTGTGCTCAGGGTTGTTAAGCAGCTCAACAATTGTGACATGAATTTTTATTTGAATCAAAACATGGGAAATGTCATATGGAGAAAATTTGGGTAAAGTAGCACTAGGAGAAAGATAGGAAAATTCATCAGATGGAATGGGGTTCTTTTCATTTTGGAAATGGGGAGGAATGGGGAGGAACACAAGTTTTTCTTGGTGAAACAAGCTCTCTGCCAAATACATTTTTCTTTAGGGTTTCTTTAGTAAGAAATGGAAATTTTGACTTGTCTTGTTGCCCCTTAGCAGCTTTATTTATGGTATTGTGATCCTTTTCTTGGGAAACTACAACATTCATTAATAGCTGCCTATCTTCTTCTGAAAGAACTCCTCCATCATACTTTTCAATCATAAATGCCCTCAAGAATTCAAAATCATTAGTGGGCAATTCAAAATCTAGTACAATATCCACTTCTAAAGTATGAGAGGTAGTAAGAATAGGTACCCGATGGATGTGATCCCAAAAAAGAGTAGCAGTTATGGCACTTATTACCTCAGTTGAAGTTACTTCCCTTGATGAACTTGCATGGATCTCCATCATGTAGGCATCATCATTAATTTCATCATCTTCTTCTTGTTCTTTGTGATGATATTCTTCACAAGAATCATGAGGCATGAAACATTTGTCACAACAGTCAATGACATTTGTCTCTTCCACAACAGCAACTCTGGCAGCTAAAGGATCGGGAACCATTCAATTTTCCCTACCTTAGGGCTGCCTATTTCGAAATCCAATAGGTTCCTTTCCTCTGTCATTAGATATTTGGTGGTTTGTAAACTTGTCTTGGATTTTTTGCATGTGTTTACCTTATGAGCTATGCCCAATTCCCTTCTCAGCACAGACTAGTTTGCAGGAAATTTCCTTGACATCCCTTGCCAAAGTTTTCACAACCTCCTTCAGATCAGCAGCCTTGCTTTTCTAAGGTTTTTCTAGTTTAATTAGATTTACACCCTCCCTCTTTACAGGATTTCCAATTGCCTTGATGTTATTCTCTATTTGTAGAGCCATGGTGAAGGCATGCCTCAAATTTTTGGGATTTTTGTCTCTTAAGTAATATGCAGCCTTTTTATCAAATGCATCAGTATATTTGATCAAACATGACTCATCACATCATCTTATCCTAACAGGTAATCTCCTCAAGGTCTTATTAAACCTCTTTTTGAAATCATGTACTGACTCATTAGGATTATTTTTTATGTTCTCAAGTTCTATCAAAAGAAACCTAGGGTCAATTCTATCACCATACTGCAATCTAAATGCATTTCTCATCTCAATCCAAGAATCAATAGATTTATCTAGAAATGATTTATACCAGTCCTTGCATCTTCCTTTAAGGTAAGGATAAACAAATTGATATATAAATCTTCATGTTCAATCTCAAAATCTTCCATCGTATTGATAAAAATATTTAGATGTTGATCATCAGTTAAAGCATTGTTTCCTTGGAACTTTGGTATTCTATTCCTCACATCTTGAGGCATTACATTTAGTTAACCAACATTTCCCACAAAATTTATAGGTCCAAAGGTGTTTACAACAAAATCAGGTCTAGGTCGGACTTGGGCCATGTTGATTTGAGAAGGTGACCCTGGAGGGGTGACAAATTGATAAGGGGTAGAGGGTCCTTGGAACACAAGAGTATAATTTTCAAATTGGAGATCCCCCGAAGGCCTTATCCCTTGGAAATCCCTATCAAACTCATAAAAGATATGTGCAGAATGTGAAGCAAACAATTTAAAATCAAATGAAGCCCTTCTCCAGCTGGAGAGTTCAAGTCCACAAACAGGGTACCTGATTAAAAATCACTAGAATGGAAGTATTCAATGATGGGCCAGTCACTTTCATCAATTGAGATCTCCCTTCTTGTCTGTTGGTCCCCCACAACTCTCCAGGATTTTCTTCCTTCTGATTTTGCTTTTCCTAGCTTTGGAAACAATGTCTTAGAACGATCCCTAGTAAAGAAAGATCTTCTTCCTTGTAGCTTTGCAGGGTTTGGTAACAAAACTCACTTGACAGAGGTTAAGACACTAGTATTCATTAAAAATCATATCAACAGGGAGTCTTCACTAAGGATTTCCACCTTAGTTATGAAAATGCACTAAATATGATCTGTGAAATGTTTGTCAATACTAGAAACTAGAAATGGAAAGATTCTGACCTTTCTTTACACATATTTATCAAATGAAAGCAAGTACACTAGGTTTGAAAACCAAAAGAGTTACACACAACACTAGGAGCATACAAGAGGCTAAATAGACATGAAATGGTAGTGAAATAACAAATTAATGTCAACAATGCAAATTAGTTCCCAATAATTCAAAATAGTCCCTGACAACAACGCCACTTAGGTGTTGGTATCCAAATTGATTCTCCCTCAAATTCTGAGTATCATCCCTAGTTTAACAGGAAGCTTAGAGACAAATTACATCATGGTGAGTTGTTTTTTAGACTGGGGATGAGATCTAACAGGCCCTCTGTCAGTCAAATGTGTAGAAATGGATAACACCCTCAAGAGGATTTGATCTATCCTCACTATTTTAGGTTGTCCCTTACAACTAGGGTAAGAGGACCTTTTTTTAGCCTATTGTTTATAGAGGAGATGGAGGTATCCTTCCTGATAAAGATGTTAAGGAAACCATGGATAAAATATGATCAATGCAACAAAATCTAAATCTCACAAGTTGTCACTCTAGATAGTGGAGATAGTTTTTGGGCAAGGTTTAGGCTACTAAAGACATTTGAAATCCTGATTGTTTCTGCATGCTTTGGTAATGGAAATTATGCATTTGTGCACACACAGGACAAATAGGGGTAGTATGGGTAGGATTGGTTGTTTTTAAATGATTTTTTTTTATGGGAAGTGAGGTAGAATGAACTTGATTCACAAGATCCTTGAGAAATATTACAAAATGGTATGTTAGACAAACAGAATGCCATAGGACTACTAAAATGTTCCTTTAACCAAAATACGTGCTTCAGTGGAGGCCTAGATCAGAACCTTTTCACACAATCTACAAGTTTCTAACATGAAGGATCGAGCTAGAGAACCCAACAAAGCATCAAGATCTAATACAAATCACACAGAAGGTACACCCATAAGCTTACAGATAATCTTTGTCAAACAGATGAAAGAAAAGTGATTTTAAATCGTTTATTTCAGTCCCAGATGAAAGTTGTTCTGAGAAATGAACTTATAGAAGCCACTAAACTATCACAAGGATTGAGGCCTATGTGATTGAGTCATGTTTTAATACAATATTGCAATAGAAAAAATAAGAACTACCCGCATACATTCAGAAATAAAACAAACACATTTTTCTCAAGGCAACACATAATAGCTCATATTTGATCAATTTTATCAGTAGGAGAAAGTTTCTAGAACAATCTCAGAGCTTGTCAATGGTTGTACACTCGTAACCACCTTCACACGATTATATTTGATACAAATAGAGATATACAGGTTTCTCATACGGCTTTTTAAAAGATAGGCTTTGTCAAATTTTCCTCTTGGGGATTTTCTTCGACCTCTAACACTCTAGCCATTTGGACGAAAAATTTGTGCCATTTATAAAATTTACAACGAAGCCCTTTTTCCCTTAAAAAAATCTAGACATTAAGTGCCACCAATGCTTGCAATGATCACGATAACAATTTCTGGGATCAGATCTGTAAAAAGTCACCAGGTGCTCGAGGGCATATCTCTTCGAATATTTCTTGCATTCAACTCCTTCCTCTCATAGATTATTCTTTCTTAATTCACCAACCACTTCTGCCCCCAATCTATCAAATCTGGTTCCTTGTGTTCTTGGGTGAAGAAAAACAGAAAATCCGATTTGACTCCATAGTCAGACAATTTTAATGGCGCAAGACGTCTTCCAGATCTCCTCACCAAACTCAGATATCAACATTAACTCCCCTCTCTACCTGGAGTGTAATAAAATACCAAGAAATCATGAAGACTCGCACTTCCAGGTTTGTTTCAGTAAAATGGGGGGAAAATTAGATTCAGACTCTCAGTTGTCGTTTATCTTTACTTTGAATTTGGGTGGTCCACGTGGAAGATTCAAATCTCAAAAATAGACAGGGGGTTCCCTTAGAATTTTTACAACTTTTGGAATAATGGAAAAATTTCACATTTAGTTCCACACCTCCACCCTTGAGAAATGATCCTGACATGTGTCCTGAGGTGGGTCCTAAAGGAACCACGACCAAATTCTGTGAGTTCACCTCTTTTTTAAAGAAGGGAAAAATTTCCAATGTTTTCCCCACAGCTCCGGCCTTGAGAAATGCTTCTGACACATGTCCCAATGTGCGGTCCAGTGGAACTACGCTTCCTTTTTTACTTTTAACTCTTTTCTCTCAAAAGGAAAATTTTCCAAATTTCCTCCACCGGTCTGCACCTTCGACTTTGACTAGAGCAAGCTTTGACCTTTCCTTTATCGGGCTTGCGGGCCATTTTGATGTTTTAATCCTTTAAAACTTAGGGGAAAATATTTCAAGTTACCCTCGATGGTCCGCTTCCCCGCCCCCTTTGACTTTTTAAACTTCCACATGTCACAATGGCACATCTTGAGATGGTCCCCAAAAATTGATATCTTGAATGAGCATGGGCTCACCATGTGTCCTGGCCTGGTAAAAAAAATTTGAATGCTCGAAGCTCAGTAGAAGGTGCAAAGTGTCAGGATTTGAGGCAATCTCTTTTCTCCCATTGAAAAGTCCAAGTAAAAAGGAAAGTGAGCGGAGGCCTCCATGTGTCCTCTTCGCGCTTCTTCAAAAAACCCTTGAGGTTTCAAAAATGATTTTGCGAGGGCACGCTTACATTTTAGACTTTTGCTCCATTTTACCAAGAAGGATAAACATCCAATTTGCCTCTAAAGGCCCACATCTCCACCCTTGACTTTGTCAGGTGTCCTTATGTGGGGTCAAGGTAAGACTTTTTCCCTGCCACTTAAATTTTTTTATAATCAAATCCTGGTGGGGCCGTGGGGTGGGTTTAAACTTTTTGCCAGATTAGAAAAAAATAATATGTTCAAAAAAACAAAAGTGTTACACCCCATCCAATTGGAAGAATCCAAGCACCAAAAGAACCTATCATATTTGAGCAGGGCTACAGGACCAAATTTGCCTTTTTTCCCAAAAGAAAAAAGTGATAAGTTAAAGCATCCATCCGCTATCCATTGACTAACCAAAGGAAGCCAGGTGACCACTAAACACTGAGGAATAAATTTCATAGCGAAAAGACACACATCAAACTGTCAAAACATAGAAATTCACCATTCATAATTAGAACCTAATTTTTTGCTAAGGATGAAATTTTTTCGAAATAGGACTATGTGGATCATGGTTCTAAGACTCTTTCGACCATGTATTTGGACTTTCAAATGTATAGAAATATAAATCGATCACTATCTAGATTGCATGGTCCAGGAAAAATAGAAAAAAATGGCAAAGCCCATGGATTTTGAAGAAATTAGGGCAAAAACAAGACAAACTCAAAGATTTCTTCAAGGAGGAACATGCCAATGGATTCTGTTAACAAATCGAGGTACTCAGAAGGAGGTTAAAGATTCCAAAGCATCCACATCGAGAAATGAAATCTTTCACAATATGCAGATAAGAGGAAAACTAGGGAAAAATGGTGAGAGGTCAAAACGAGCACCAACATTGGCTCCAACTCGGTGATGGGCACTCCCTGTGAGTGCCACAAGAACAAAGGTAGACAAAGTGCCAAAAACATCCATTGGGAAACGAAGTTAGCTTATAGACTAGAGAAATAGAACCATCTACCAAAAAATGAAACAAAGAAACCACGAAAAACAGGTCACCACGGACCACAACGAGCAAAAACATAAAAGACAGGAAAAAAAACAACAAACTATACACTGTATAGATAATGTTCATCTTGATTAAAAGAAAAAAATAAAGGAAAATCCTCAAGTTCCTACCATCCTAGATATGACCATGCTAAGCAATCCTAATATGTCTTCAACAACTGGAAATATACCTCCTTTTCTTTTTTGTTCAGTTTGTAAATCATCCATTTTCTGTGAAGCTCCTCCATTGTATTTGAGTCAAATTCTTTAACATTTTTCAAGGCTGAATCAAAAACCAAATTCCCAGATAAAACAACATATTAATGAGCTATGTTTCCAACACTTTCATAAAACCTAAAATCAACAAAATTCACAAGATTGCTAAGATAAACATCTGCATGTAAAACATCATAAGATGCATTGCTTGGGTCTTCAATCAAGTGCAACATCTTCTTCTCTCCTTATAATTTCACCAAGTTGCCTTCAATTGGAATAGTGGCATAAGACATGTCCATTTGCACACTACCACCAACACTTGTGGCCCATTTTCTTGATAGCATCATACCCCATTTGGCTGGGCAATCAACAATGACTACATCAAGCTTTAAGTTCCTTCTAGGATAAGATGCAAGTTGCACAACCAAATATTTGACACATCCCACCACTGGCACCTCTCTAGATTCCATGGCAGTGCACATCCGATATGTTTTGTTACTTTGATACCTACTTCGTTCATGACCTCAAGAGGCATGACATTACAGGAATCTCCAGAATCAAACATACATTTTTATAACAACTTGTCTTTGATAACTAGGGTAGTGAAGAATTGATCCACATTCAGATGGGATTTAACCAAATAAATTTCTAAATAAACCTCTGGTGGCTCCTGAAGGTATTCCAAAACTTGTGGCTTTTCCAACATTGCAATAGTAAGTGGAATCCCAACCTTGTTTACATCCCTGTCCTATGTGATCTCTTCCCCTTTGAATCCTAAATATTCAAAAGCACTGTTCTTGTGCTCAGGGATCCTAAGTAGCTCAACAATTGGGACAGGAATATTGATTTGACATAGAACTTGGGCAATTTCATATGGAGAAAATTTGGGTAAAACAACACTAGGAGAAATATTTACAAATTTATCAGATAGAATGGTGTTATTTTCATTTTGGGCTTGGGGAGGAACATAAGTTTTTCTTGGGGAAACAAGCTCTTTGCCAAATGCATTTTTCTTTGGGGTTTCTTTGGTAAGAAATGCAAATTTTCACTTGGCTTCAGCCCCTTGGCAGATTTACTTCTGGTATTGTGCTCCTTTTCTTAAGAAATTACATCATTCATTAATAGTTGCCTATCTTCTTCTAAAGGAACTCATCCATCATAATTTTCAATCATTAATGCCCTCAAGTATTAAAAATCATTACTAGGAAATTAAAAATCTTGTATAGTATCCACTTCTAAAGTATGAGAGGGAGGAATAATAGCTACCCAATGGATGCAATCCCAAAGAAAATTATCAGTTCTAGAACTTATTAACTCAGTTGAATTTTCTTCCCTTGATGAACTTCCAGAGATCTCCATCATGCAGAAATCATCATTAACTTCTTCCTATTCATGTTGATATTCTTCACAAGGAGCATGAGGCATGAAACATTTTTCACACCAATCAATGACATCTATCTCCTCCACAACAACAACTCTGGCAGCCAAAGGATCACGCAACATTCTGTTTTCCCTACCTTGGGGCAGCCTATTTCAAAATCAAACATGTCCCTTTCCTCTATCATTAGATCTTTGGTGGTTTGTAAACCTATCTTGGCTTTGTTACCTGTGTTGACCTTGTGAGCTCTGACTGATTCCCTTCTCAGCCCGGGCTAGTTTGTAGGAAATTTCCTTGACATATCCTGCCAAAGTTTTCAAAACCTCTGCCAAATCAGCAGCCTTACTTGTATGAGGTTTTTCTGGTTTAATAAGCTTTACACCCTCATTCTTTGGAGGCTTTCTAATTTCCTTGATGTTATTCTCTATTTGCAGATCCATGGTGAAGGCCTATCTCAAATTTGTGGGGATTTTGTCTCTTAAGTAATACACAACATTTTTATCCAATGCATTAGTATATTTGATCAAACATGACTCATCACATGGTCTTATCCTAACAGGTAATCTCCTCAAGGTATTATTATACCTTGTGTTGAAATCATGTAATGATTCATTAGGATTCTTTTTTATGTTCTCAAATTCTATCAAAAGAAACCTAGGGTCAGTTATATCACCATACTGTAATCTAAATGCATTTCCCATCTAAGTCCAAGAATCAATAGAGTTATCTGGCAATGCTCTATACCAATCCTTGGAATCTTCCTCCAAGGTATGGATAAAAATCCTGATATATACATCTTCATGTTCAATCTCAAAATCTTCCATCATATTGATAAAAATCTTTAGATGTTGATCACTAGTTAAAGCATTGTTTCCTTGTAACTTTGGTATTCTGTTCCTCACATCTTAAGGCATTACATTTGGATGACTAGTCATCCCACAAAATTTATAAGTCCAAAGGTGTTTACAACAAAAGGGGGTCTAGGTGGGAGCTGGGCCATGTTGATTCGAGAAGGTGACCCTTGAGGGGTGAAAAATTTATAAGGGGAAAAGGGTCCTTGGAACACAGGAGTATAATTTTCAAAATGGAGATCCCCCAAAGGCCTTATCCCTTGGAAATCCCTATCAACCTCATAAAATATAGATGTAAAATGTGAAGCAAACCTTTCAAAATAAAATGAAGGCCGTTCTCAAGCTAGAGAGTTCAATTCCATAAAGAGGCTACCTGATTCAGAATCACTTGAATGGTAGTCTTCAATGATGGGCCGATCAATTTCATCAATGGAGATCCCCCTTCTTGTCTGCTAATCTTCCACAACTCTCTAGGATTTTCATCCTTCTGCATTTGATTTTCCTCACTCTGGAAACAATGTCCTATCATGATCCCTAGTAAAGAAAGATCTTCTTCCTTCCAGCTTTGAAGGGTTTGGTACCAAAACTCACTTGAAAGAGGTTAAGACACTGGTATTCACTAAAAATCATATCAACAGGGAGTCACCACTAAGGATTTCTACCTTAGTTATGCAAAATGCACTAAATATGATCTTTGAAATGTCTGTCAAGGCTAGAAACTAGAAATGGAAAGATTTTGGCCTTTCTTTACCTAGATTTATCAAATGAAACCAAGTACAGTAGGTGTGAAAACTTAAAGAGTTGCACATAACACTGGGAGCATACAAGAGGCTAAATAGACATGAACTAGTAGTGAAACAAAAAATTAATCTCAGTAATCCAAATTAGTTCCCAGCAATTCAAAACAGTCCCTAGCAATAGCACAACTTAGGTGTTAGTATCCAAATTGATTCTCCCTCAAAGTCTGAGCAACATCCCTTATTTGACAAGAAGCTTAGAGACAAATTAGATCATGGTGAGTCATTTTTTAGCAGGGGGTGAGATCTAACTGGCACTCTATCACTCAAATGTGGAGAAATGGATAGTACCCTCGAGAGGATTTGATCTATCCTCATTATTTTAGGTTGTCCCTTTCAAATAGGGTAAGAGGAACCTTTTGTAGCCTGTTGTTTATAGAGGAGATGGAGGTATCCTTCTTGATAAATATGTTAAGGAAACCATGGATAAAATATGATCATTACAACAAAATCTAACTCTCACGAGTTGTCACTCTAGATAGTGGAGATATTTTCTAGGCAAGGTTCAAGCTACTAAAGATATTTGAAATCCTGATTGTTTCTACATGCTTTGCTAATGGAAATTATGCATTTGTGCACACACAGGAAAAAAGGGGTAGTATGGGTAGGATTGGTTGTTTTTAAATGAATTATTTCTTAGGAGGTGAGGCATAATGAACATGATTCGCCAGATCCTTGAGAAATATTAGAAAATGGTATGTTAGACAAACAAAATGACACAGGACTACTAAAATGTTCCTTTAGCTAGAATATATGCTTCAATGGAGGCCCATATCAACACCTTTTAACACCACCTATTAAATTCTAAAATGAAGGCTCGAGCTAGAGAACCCAATAAAGCATCAAGATCTAAGACAAATCACGACTAAGGTAAACCCAAAAGATTATAGATAATCTCTGTCAAATATATGAAAGAAAAGTTATTTCAAATCATTTATTTCAGTCCGAGATGAAATCTCTTCTGAGAAATGAAATTATAGATTCCACTAAACTGTCACACAGATTGAGGCCTGTGTGATTGAGTCATATTTTAATACAAAATTGCAACAGAAACAAGAAGAACTACCTGCATACATTCAGAAATAAAACAAACATAGTTTGCTCAAAGAAACACAAAATAGCTCAAATTTGATGAATTTAATCAGCAGGGGAAAGTTTCTAGAATAATCTTAGAGATTGTCAATGGTTGTACAGTTGCAACCACCTTGACATGATTATATTTGATACAAATAGAGATATAGAGGATTCTCAGACGGATTTTCAAAAAACATGCAGTGTAAAATTTTCCTCTTGGGGATTTTATTTGACCTTTAACACTCCAACCATTTGCATAAAAAATTTGTTCCATTTATAAAATTTACAACAGAGCCACTTTTCCCCCCAAAAATCCATAAATTGAGTGCCACCAATGCTTTCCATGATCATGATCACAATTTTTGGGATCAGACCTGCAAAAAGTTGCCAGGTGCTCAAGGGCATATCTCTTCTTATGTTTTCTGCATTCAACTCCTTCCTCTATTAGATTACTCTTTCTTAATTCACCAACCACTTCCACCCCCAATCTATCAATTCTGGTTCCTTGCATGCTTGGGAGAAGAAAAATGGAAAATCCAATTGGACTCGATAGTCAAACCATTTTAATGGTGCAAGACATCTTCTAGATCTCCCCACTAAACTAAGATATTAACATTAACTCCCCTCTTTACCTTGCGTGTAAGAAATACCAAGAAATCATGAAAACTTGCACTTCCAAGCGTTTTTCAGTAAAATGGGGGGAAAATCAAATTCAGACTCTCAGCTGCCATTGATGTTTACTTTGAATTTGGGCCATCCATGTGGAAGATTCAAATCTTAAAAATAGACTTGGGGGTTCCCTCTGAATTTTTACAACTTTTGGAAAAATGGAAAAATTTCACATTTTTTTCCGCACCTCCGCCCTCAAGACATGAACTTGACACAAGTCCTGAGGTGGGTGCTAAACAAACCATGAGCAAATTGTGCCATTTCACCTCTTTTTTGAGAAAGGGAAAAATTTCCAAATTTTCCCCACAGCTCCACCCTCGAGAAATGTTTCTGACACGTGTCCTAATGTGGGTCCTAGTGGAATTGTGCTTCCTTTTTTACTTTTAACTCTTTTCTCTCAAAAGGAAAATTTTCCAAATTTCTTTCGTGTGTCTGCACTTCTGCCTTTGATTGGAGCAAGCTCTGAATTTTCCTTTATCATGCTTGCAGACCATTTTGAAGTTTTAATCCTTTGAACCTAAGGGGCAAAAATTTCAAGTTACCTCCGATGGTCCGCTTCCCCACCCCCTCTGACTTTTCAAACCACCACATGTCACAATGGATCATCTTGAGATGGTCCCCAAAAATTGTTATCTTGAATGAGCACGGGCTCGCCACGTGTCCATGCCCTGTAAATGTTTTTTGAAGGCTCGAAGATCAATGGAAGGTGCCAAGTGTCAGGATCTGAAGCAATCTCTTTTAACCATTGAAATGTCCAAACAAAAATCAAAGTGACTGGAGGCCTCCACGTGTCCTCTGGGCACTTCTTCAAAAATCCTTAAGGTTTCAAAAATGATTTGGCGGGGGTACGCTTCCATTTTATACTTTTGCTCCATTTTACCAAGAAGGCAAAACATTTAATTTGCCACTGAAGGCCCGCATCTCAACCCTTGACTTTGCCAGGTGTCCTTCTGTGGGGTCAAGGTAAGACTTTTTCTTTTCCATTTAAATTTTTCTTTAATTAAATGATGGTGGGGCCGTGGGGTGGGTTCAAAATTTTTTCCAATGTAGAAAAAAAGAATAATTTCAAAAAAATAAAACCACCACACCCCATCTAATTAGAAGAAGCCACATAGGCACCAAAAGAACTAATCAGATTTGAATGGGGTTAAGGTAAAAAAAAATTCCTTTTTGCCCAAAAAGTAAAAAGTGGTAAGTTAAAGCATCCACCTACCATTCCCTGACCAACAAAAGGAAGACACTTGACCGCTAAATTCTGAGGAATAACTTTGACAGGGAAAAGACACCCGTCAGACCGTCAAAACACAAATTCTCCATTCATGCTCAGAACCTAATTTATTTCTAAAGATGAAAACTTTTTGAAACAGGACTATGTGCATCATGGTTACGAGCATCTTTCGAACATGGATTTAGATTTTCAAAGGTATAAAATTATAAATTGATCATTCTAGAGCTTCCATGGTCGAATAAAAATAGAAAAAATGGAAAAGACCACGGATTTTGAAGAAATTAGGGCAAAAAAACAGGGAAAACTCAAAGATTTCTTGAAGGACGAACATGACAATGGATTCTGTAAACAAATTGAGGTACTCAAATGGAGGTAGAAGCTTTCAAAGCATCCACATCGAGAAATGAAACATTTCACAATACATAGATCAGAGGAAAATTAGGGCAAAATAGTGAGAGGTAAAAATGAGCACCAACATCAGCTCCAACTCAGGGATGGGCACTCCCTGCGAGTGCCACAAGAACAAAGGTAGACCAAGTGCAAAAAAAATCCATTGGGTAGTGGAGTCAGCTTTAAGAGCAAAGAAATAGATCCATCTCCCAAAAATTGAAATAGAGAAACCAACAAAAAAAGGTCACCACAAACCAGAATGAGAAAAAAACACGAAAGACAGGAAACAAACAACAAACTATACACTATATATATGATGCTCACCTTGATTCAAAGAAAATAATCAAGCAAAATCCTCAAGTTCCTACCATCCTGGATATGACCATGCTAAGCAATCTTGATACGTCTTCATCAACTGGAAATATACCTCCGTTTCTTCTTTGTTTAGTTTGTAAAACATCCATTTTCTCTGAAGCTCCTCCATTGTGTTTGAGTCAAATTCTTTAACATTTTTCAAGCTTGAATCATAAAATAAATTCCAAGAAAACATAGCATACTTAGAAGCTCTATTTTCAACAATTTCATGCTCCTTGAAATCCACAAAAATCACAAGATTGCTAAGATCAGCATCTACTTGCAAAACATCATAAGATGCATTACTTGGGTTTTCAATCAAGTACAACATCTTCTTCTCTCCATATAATTTCACCAAGTTACCTTCAATGGGGATAGTGGCATAAGACATGTCCATTTGCACACTACCACCAACACTTGCAGCCTATTTTCTAGACAACAACATACCCTATTTGGCTGGGTAATCAATAATGACTACATCAAGATTTAAGTTCCTTCCATGATAAGATGCAAGTTGCACAACTAGATCTTTGACACATCCCACCACTAGCACCTCTCTAGATTCCATGGAAGCGCACTTCTCATATGTTGTTGTTACATTGATACCTAATTCATTCATGGCCTCAAGAGGCATGACATTACATGAAGATCTAGAATCAAACATACAATTATGAAACAAATTGTCTTTGATAACCAAGGTGGTGAAGAATTGATCCACATTTAGCTGGGATTTAACCATAGAAATTCCTATATAAACCTCTGGTGGTTCCCCCAGCTCTTCCAACACTTGTGTCTTTTCCAACACTGCAATAGTAAGGGGAATCCCAACCTCGTTTACATCCCTTTTCTGTGTGATCTCTTCCCCTTTGAATCCTAAATATTCAAAATCCCTCTTCTTGTGCTCAGGGATCCTAAGTAGCTCAACAATTGGGAAAGGAATTTTGATTTGACTCAGAACTTGGGCAATGTCATATGGAGTAAATTTGGATAAACTAGCACTAAGAGAAAAATTGGAAAATTCATCAGATGGAATGGGGTTCTATTTATTTTAGGCATGGGGATGAACACAAGTTTTTCTTGGGGGAAACAAGCTCTCTGCCAAATGCATTTTTCTTTTGGATTTCTTTGGTAAGAAATGGAAATTTTGACTTGGCTTGTGGCCCCTTGGCAGCTTTACTTTTGGTATTGTGCTCCTTTTCTTGGGCAACTACATCATTCATTAATAGATTCCTATATTCTTTTGAAGGAACTCGTCCATCATACTTTTCAATAATTAATGCCCTAAGGTATTAAAAATCATTAGTCATAAATTCAAAATCTTGTACAATATCCACTTCTAAAGTATGAGAGGGAGGAAGAATAAGTACCCGGTGGATGCAAACCCAAAAAAAAACAAGGAATTCTTGCACTTATTACCTCAGTTGAAGTTTCTTCCCTTGATGAACTTGCAAGGATCTCTATCATGCATACATAATCATCAATTTCATCATCAAATTCTTCTTCTTCATGTCAATATTCTTCACAAGGGGCATGAGGCATGAAACATTTGGCACACCAATCAATGACATATGTCTCCTCCACAACAACAACTCTGACAGCCAAAGGATCAGGCACCATTCTGTTTTCCCTGCCTTGGGGCTTCCTATTTCAAAATCCATTAGGTCCCTTTCCTCTATCATTAGATCTTTGGTGATTTGTAAACCTGTCTTGGCTTTGTTTCCTGTGTTGACCTTGTGAGCTCTTCCAAATTCCCTTCTCAGCCTGGGCTAGTTTGTAGGTAATTTCCTTGACATCCCCTGCCAAATTTTTCACAACCTCCTCTAGATTAGCAGCCTAGCTTGTCTAATGTTTTTTTGGGTTAATCATCTTTACACCCTTCCTCTTTGGAGGCTTTCCAATTTCCTTGATGTTATTCTCTATTTGCAAAGCCATGGTGAAGTCTTTCCTCAAATTTGTGGGGTATTTGTCTCTTAAGTAATATGCATCCTTTTTATCAAATGCATCAGTTTATTTGATCAAACATGACTCATTACATCATCTTATCCTAACAGGTAATCTCCTCAAGGTCTTATTTAACCTTGTCTTGAAATCATGTACTGACTCATTAGGATTATTTTTAATGTTCTCAAATTCTGTCAAAATAAACCTAGGGTCAGTTCTATCACCATATTGCAATCTAAATGCATTTCTCATCTCAGTCCAAGAATCAATAGAGTTATCTGGAAATTCTTTATACCAATCCTTGACATCTTCCTCCAAGGTATGAATAAACAAATTGATATATACATCTACATGTTCAATCTCAAAATCTTCCATCATATTGATAAATATCTTTAGATGTTGATCACTAGTTAAAGCATTGTTTCATTGGAACTTTTTTATTATGTTCCTCACATCTTGAGGAACTACATTTGGATAACCAACCATTCCCAAAAAATTTATAGGTCCAAGGTGTTTACAACAAAAGGGGGTCTGGGTGGGAGCTGTGACATGTTGATTCAAGAAGGTGACCCTGGAGGGGTGACAAATTGATAAGGGGCAGAGGGTTCTCTGAACACTGGAGTATAATTTTCAAAAATGGAGATCCTGCAAAGGCCTTTTCCCTTGGAAATCCCTATTAACCTCTTAAAAGATAGGTGCAGAATGTGAAGCAAACCTTTCAAAATCAAATGAAGGCCCTTCTCCAACTGGAGAGTTCAATTCCATAAAGAGGCTACATGATTCAGAATCACTTGAATGGTAGTCTTCAATGATGGGCCGTTCACTTTCATCAATGGATATTCCGCTTCTTGTTTGCTGATCCCCCATAACTCTCTAGGATTTTTTTCCTTCTGATTTTGCTTTTCCTAGCTCTAGAAACAATGTCCTAGCACAAACCCTAGCAAAGAAAGATCTTCTTCCTTCCAGCTTTGCAAGGTTTGGGAACAAAACTCACTTGAAATATGTTAAGACACTGGTATTCATTAAAAATGATATCAACAGGGAGTCCCCATTAAGGATTTCCACCTTAGTTGTGCAAATGCACTAAATATGATTTTTCAAATGTCTGGAAATCCTAGAAACTGTAAATGGAAAGATTCTGACCTTCTTTTACCCAGATTCATCAAATGAAAGCCAGTATAATAGGTGTGCAAACTTAAAGAGTTGCACATAGCACTGGGAGAATATAAGAGGCTAAATAGACATTAACTTGCAGTAAAATAACAATTTAATCTCAACAATGCAAATTAGATCCTAGTAATTCAAAATAGTCCCTGGCAACAACGCTACTTAGGTGTTGGTATCCGAATTGATTCTCCCTCAAAGTCTGAGAATCATCCCTGGTTTGACAGGAAGCTTAGAGAAATATTAGATCATGTTGAGTTATTTTTTAGCCAGGGATGAGATCTAACTGGACCTCTTTCACTCAAATGTGGAAAGATGGATAACACCCTCAAGAGGATTTGACCTATCCTCATTGTTTTAGGTTGTGTCTTTCATCCAGGGTAAGAGGACCCTTTTGTAGCCCGTTGTTTATAGAGGAGATGGATGTATTCTTCCTGATAAAGATGTTAAGGAAACCATGGATAAAATATGATCTATGTAACAAAATCTAAGTCTCACAAGTTGTCACTCTAGATAGTGGAGATATTTTCTGGGCAAGTTTTAGGCTACTAAAGACATTTGAAATCTTGATTGTTTCTGCATGCTTTGCTAATGAAAATTATGCATTTGCACACAAATAGGGGTAGTATGGGTAGGATTGGTTGTTTTTAAATGAATTATTTGGTGGGAGGTGAGGAAGAATGAACTTCATCCATCAAATCCTTGAGAAATATTACAAAATGGTATGTTAGACCAATAGAATGCCATAGGATAGCTAAAATGTTCCTTTAACTAGAATACGTGCTTCAATGGAGGACCAGATCTACACATTTTCACACAACCTATGAGATTCTAACAGAAAGGATCGAGCTAGAGAACCTAACAAAGCATCAAGATCTAAGCCAAATCATGCATAGGGTACACCCAAAATCTTACAGACAATCTCTGTCAAAAAGATGAAAGAAAAGTGATTTTAAATTATTTATTTCAGTCCCAGATGAAAGTTCTTCTGAGAAATGAAATTGCAGATGCCAATAAACTATGATGAGGATTGATGCCTATGTGATTGAGTCATATTTTAATACAATATTGCAATAGAAACAAGAAGAACTACCCGCATACATTTAGAAAAAAAAAGACACATTTTGCTCAAGGTAACACAGAATAGCTCATATTTGATCAATTTTATCAGGAGGGGAAAGTTTCTATAAAAATATCCAAGCTTGTAAATGGTTGTACACTCATAACCACCTTGACACGATTATATTTGATACAAATAGAGATATACAGGCTTCTCAGATGGCTTTTCAAAAGACAGGCTTTGTCATATTTTCCTCTTGGGGATTTTCTTTGACCTCTAACATTCCAAACACTTCCATGATAAATTTGTGCCATTTATAACATTTAAAATAGAGCACCTTTTCCCCCAAAAAATCCAGACATTGAGTGCTACCAATGCTTTCCATGATCACAATTGCGATTTTTGGGATTAGATCTATTAAAAGTTGCCATGTGCTCGAGGGCATATCTCTTTGAATATTTCCGACATTCAACTCCTTCCTCTTGTAGATTACTCTTTCTTAATTCACCAACCACATCCATCCCCAATCTATCAAATTTGGTTCCTTGCATGGTCGGGAGAAGAAAAATAGAAAATCTGATCAGACTCGATAGTCAGACAATTTTAATGGCACAACACATCTTCCAAATCTCGCCATGAAACTCAGATATCAAAATTAACTCCCCTCTCTTCCTGGCATGTAATAAATACCAAGAAATCATGAAGACTTGCACATCCAGGCATGTTTCAGTAAAATGGGGGGAAAATCAGATTCAGACTCTCATCTATCGTTGATCTTTACTTTGAATATGGGTAGTCCACGTGGAAGATTCAAATCTTAAAAATAGACCTGGGGGTTCCCTTTGACTTGTTACAAATTTTGGAAAAGTGGAAAAATTTCACATTTTGTTCCACACCTCCACCCTCGAGAAATGAGTCTTACACATGTCCTGAGGTGGGTCCCAAAGGAACCGCAATAAAAAATTTCTATTTCACCTCTATTTTGAAAAAGGGAAAAATTTCCAAGTTTTCCCTGTATCTCCACCCTCAAGAAATGCTTCTAACACATGTCCCAATGTGGGTCCTAGCAGAATTGTGCTTCCTTTTTTACTTTTAACTCTTTTCTCTCAAAAGGAATATTTTCCAAATTTCCTCTGCGGGTCCGCACCTCCGCCTTTGACTGGAGAAAGCTTTGACTTTTCCTTTATCGGGCTTGCGGGCCATTTTGATGTTTTAATCCTTTGAACCTTAGTGGGAAAAATTTCAAGTTACCCCTGATGGTCCGCTTCCCTGTCCCCTCTGACTTTTCAAACCGCTACGCATCACAATTGCACATCTTGAGATGGTCCCCAAAATTTGATATCTTGAATGTACTCTAGCTCGCCATATGTCCTACTCCAACATAATTTTTTTGATGGCTCGAAGCTCAGTGGAAGGTGCCAAGTGTCAGGATCCAAGGCAATCTCTTTTTGCTATTGAAAATTTCAAGCAAAAAAGCAAAGTGAGCAGAGGCCTCCACGTGTCCTCTTGGAGCTTCTTCAAAAACCATTAAGGTTTAAAAAATGATTTGGTAGGGGTGCACTTCAATTTTAGAATTTTGTTTCATTTTAGCAAGAAGGAAAAACATCCAATTTTCCTCCAAAGGCCCGTATCTCCACCCTTGACTTTGTTAGTTGTCCTTTTGCAAGGTCAAGGTAAGACTTTTTACTTGCCACTTAAATTTTGCTTTAATCAAATCTTGGTGGGGCTGCGGGGTGGGTTCAAAATTTTTGCCAAAGTAGCCAAAAAGAATAAGTTTTAAAAAGAAAAATCAATCTGCCCCATCTTATTGGAAGAAGCCACGTAAGCACCAAAAGAACTAATCAAATTTGAGCAGGGTTATGGGACCAAATTAGCCTTTTTCCCAAAAAGAAAAAAGTGATAAGTTCAAGCATCCACTCGTAGACCCCTGACCAACCATAGGAAGCCACATGACCCTTGAACACTGAGGAATAAATTTGATAGGGAAAAGACACCTGTTAGACCATGAAAACACATAAATTCACCATTAATGCTCAGAACCCAATTTTTTTGTAAGGATAAAAACTTTTTGAAACAAGACTATGTGGATCATGGTTCCGAGCATCTTTCAACTATGGATTTGGGTTTTAAAAGGTATAAAAATATAAATTGATCATTCTCGAGCTTCCATGGTTGAGGAAAAATAGAAAAAATGGCAAATCCCGTGGATTTTGAAGAAATTAGGGCAAAAACAATGCAAACTCAGAGATTTCTTCAAGGAGGAACATGACAATGGATTCTGCAAACAACTCGAGGTACTCAAAAGGAGTTAAAAGATTTCAAAGCATCGACATCAAGAAATGAAAATTTTCACATTTTTTTCCCCACCTCCACCCTCGAGAAAGGAGCCTGACACATGTCTTGAGGTCGGTCCCAAAGGAACTGCGACGAAAATTTTCTATTTCACCTCTTTTTTGAAAAATGGAAAAAATTCCAAGGTTTCCCCATAGCTCAACCCTCAAGAAATTATTCTAACACGTGTCACAATGTGGGTCCTAGTGGAACTGTGCTTCCTTTTTTTCTTTTAACTCTTTTCTCTCAAAAGGAAAATTTTCCAAATTTCCTCCGCGGGTCCGCACCTCTGCCTTTGACTAGAGCAAGCTTTGACTTTTCCTTTATTGGGCTTGTGGACCATTTTGAAATTTTAATCCTTTGAAGATTAGGGGAAAAAATTTCAAGTTACCCCCGATGGTCCGCTTCCCAACCCCCTCTAACTTTTCCAACCACCACGCGTCACAATGGCGCATCTTGAGATGGTCCCCAAAAATTGTTATTTTGAATTAGTGTGGGATCGCCACGTGTCCTGGCCCGATTTTTTTTTTTTGAAGGCTTAAAGCTCAGTTGAAGGTGCTAAGTGTCAATATCTAAAGCAATCTCTTTTAGCCATTGAAATTTCCAAAAAAAAAGCAAAGTGAGTGGAGGCCTCCATGTGTCCTCTTGGTGCTTCTTCAAAAACCCTTAAGGTTTCAAAAATGATTTGGCGGGGGTGCACTTCCATTTTATACTTTTTCTCCATTTTAGAAAGAAGGAAAAACATCCAATTTTCTTTCGAAGGCCCGCATCTCCACCCTTGACTTTACGAGGTGTCCTTCTGTGGGGTCAAGGTAAGACTTTTTCCCTACCATTTAAATTTTGCTTTAATCAAATCTTGGTGGGGCCGTAGGGTGGGTTCAAACTTTTTACCAAAGTAGAAAAAAAGAATAAGTTCAGAAAAACAAAACCACTACACCCCATCCAATTGGAAGAAGCCACGTAGGCACCAAAATAACTAATCAGATTTGAGCAGGGCTATGGTACAAAAATTTGCCTTTTTGCCCAAAAAGCAAAATATGGTAAGTTAAAGCATCCGCTCGCCATCTCCTGACCAACAAAAGGAATACATGTGACCACTGAACGCTGAGGAATAACTTTGATATGGAAAACACACCTATTAGACCGTCAAAACACATAAATTCTCCATTCATGCTCAGAACCCAAAATTTTTAAGGATGAAAACTTTTCGAAACAGGACTATGTGGATCATGGTTATGAGCATCTTTCGACCATGGATTTGGATTTTCAAAGGTATACAATATATATTGATCGTTCTAGAGCTTCCATGGTTGAGGAAAAATAGAAAAAATGGCAAAGCCCATGAATTTTGAAGAAATTAGGGTAAAAACAGGGAAAACTCAAAGATTTCTTTGAGGAGGAACATGACAATGGATTCTGAAAACAAATCAAGGTACTCAAAAGGAGGTAGAAGCTTTCAAATAATCCACATCGAGAAATGAAACGTTTCACAATACACAAATCAAAGGAAAATTAGGGAAAAATGGTGAGAGGTCAAAACGAGCACCAACATATTCTATCTCATCATCCATGGCTTGAGCAAAATTTTGATTATTTATACCATCTTAAAAAATATTAGATTTGCATCTTGAGGAAAAAAAGGAAAAAATTAAAAGGATTTAGTTGTTTCAACATTATAATTATTTTCATATAAATCACTAAGAATTTTTATTTTCCACTACAATGGACTATGAGATGATGAGATCATTTGAAATAAACTTAATGAACAAGATCCAAGAGCACTTGTTGAAGGATTTGTTGTTGGTGTTATTTCTGGAGTCTCTTGCATAACTAAAGTTGACTGAAATCTTATAGATTTCATAGTTGTGGATGGAGATGTAGCGTGTGTTAAGCCTTGAGTTGCATGGCTAGGAGTGGAAGAAGGTAAAATACCTTTCAGTTTTACCATTTCATTTACGATATCATCTTAAGTAATAATTTCTTCTATGTTGACTAAAGACTCTATACTTCCATCACATGCCTCATTTTCAACAAAGTGTACATATTTATTTATTATAATAATTCTAGTGACTCTATTAAATAATTTGTAGCCTTTACTATCCTCTATCTATCCAAAAATACACTTTTCTCCTTTGTTATCCAATTTCTTTTTGAACTCATCAAGAACATGTGCATATGCCACAAAATTGAATATTTTAAAATGAGCAACAATATGTTATTAGTGACTCCAAGATCGTTGAAGAAGCATTTTTATAATGATTTTTGTTGCACATCTCTTTAAAATACAAGAAAAAACTGGTATTACTTCATCCCAATACATTTTTTAAGGATGCTTGGATGGAGAGAAGTTTAGTTTTACAGGGTCAATTTTTCCTGAGACATATTTCAGTTTGGTTTAACTTAAAAGTCCAAACGTCATGAGATCTTTGTTTATAGGTTGTAACTTCAGTGGTAGCTTCATTATGATTAACGAGCCCATAGTGTTTGGTAAAGTGTCATAATTTTTAAATATATGATAGGTTTAGTTTCTTTCATTTATAAAAAATGGTTAAATTCCATGAAATGTGGATAAGATTCTATGGTGTGAAGTGTCATTAAATACAAAAATTGTAAACAAAAAAGTTATTTAATTTATTGTTATTTTATAGGAGTCATTCCAATGTTTATGAAATAGTCATGTCGTCAAAAGTATTTTTTCCTCAATTGTAAAATATTATCTACATTGTATTTTTCTATTCAAAACATAAATCTAATCATTGTAGAAGTCTAAAAAAATATGTATATTGCCTTACGGATGCACTATCAGTGGAATCTGACGTCCAATTATTTAAATTGACATGGACAAGTTGAATCGAATTGAAAAGTTTGAAAGAAATGATTCCCATACATGGAAGGTTAGAACTTAATTTTTGCTGATTAACAAAGATCTATAGGATATTGTGGAAGGAAAAATCAATAAACCACATCACGTAGATGAAGTAGTAAAATGGGAAAGAAAGGATCGAAAAAAAACTACAATTATTGACCTAGGTTTATCTGATGCCTACCTGTATCACATAAATCTAACAAAGACATCACATTTGATCTAGATGACATTGAGAAAACTATTTGGGTCACAATCAAAGAGCACAATATTGGAACTCAAGAAAAAGTTGTTCAGACCCAGAATGGAGGAATGAGAAAGTATGGTGGAACATATCAGTAAGTTTCATTCTATTTCAAATCAATTAGCTAGAATCAAAGTTGATGTGCTTGATGATGATGGAAAAGTAATATTACTTAATTGCATGCCTCCTAGCTATTCTAATATGGTCTTCACTTTGAGAAAAATAAATCTGAGTCTAGAGGATTTAATTTCTTCTCTTATAGAAGAAGAAAATAGAACCAAAAAGATTGATCTAGAAGAAACTGCAATGTATGGTAGAAACAAATCATATGCTTAAGGAATATTCAAGCCTTCTTTTAAACAAAAACCAACCTCCCAATGTCCACGATTTTTTTTATCACTATTGTAATGCTCCTTGACATGGTATTATGTATTGTAATAAAAGATCGCAAGATTTACTTGATGATAAATTGAAAGATAAAGCCTTCATTTATAAAAACATAGATGAATAAATTGAATGGGATATGAAGTCTACAAACTCTAATAATGAGGTAAAAAATTCTCAAAAAAGTTATGAAGACTTATTGTATTAAGTAAATATTCCATTACATGGATGATGGAGGTCAATCAATGACCTCTCATCAGTCACCGATGATGCGGCTGCACGAAGCTGTGGTGTGTGTGTGTGTGTGTGTGTGTGTGTGTGTGTGTGTGTGTGTGTTTTATGTTATTTCATATTTGTAGTATGATTTTAGAGTTCCTCTTTGAATAAGTGAAATGTTCACATTGAGGGAGGAAGCTGGAACATGGTCTCAATGTTAAATTTTCCCTCTATTTAGTTTGTATTCAGTAAGTAGTGGTTCCTACAAGATTCCCTGAAGGAAATACATAGTGAACAGAAGAAAGCAAAAAGGAAAAGTAACAACGTTATATTTGGGTTGTTGGTTGTCCCATAAAACCATCCTTTGTTTCAGGTTGTTGGTTGACCTACAAAACCATCGAGATTACGAGCGTGCATGGGAAATAAGCTGCAGAAGGAAGTGTGATTGTTGTTTCTATAATTTCAACATTAGGGGATCTATATTAGGAATTAATAATTTTAACAATAGGGGAGTGAATGTTACAAATATATTGTGACATTATTAATAAATTTTAATATTATTAATTATGAGTTTATAGAACTCATATTAATAATATAGTTGTAATAATTAGTATTAGTATTTGGGTGAGTTATGAGACCAACTCACACAGATCTTTTGGTTTGTGAGATAATAAAGGGATGAGAGATATATCCTAGGGATGTAACGCCCACTAAAACACATAAATACAACACCAAAAAACTTGGATAAATTTTTTTTGACTTATTTGGAGTTTACACGACAACACAGTTGAGTAGAAAGGGCTACGACCAACTCTCAATAAACTTGACTCCACATTGACCCCATAGTTAATAAGGAAACATACAACACACATTAAGAACAAAACAAAGTTATAGTTAAGGACATCCCACAGTGTAAAATCTATTAAGCTTATGTATTTACTAAGAATGGCTTTCAAACTTGAATTTACGATCTAGAAGGTTCATGATATGATTTACACAATTCTTTTTACAAAGGTGAAATTATTTCTTATTACTATTGAATAATTATCTTAAGATCAAGTTTTTATGAAGGAGGATAATTTTTAAAAAGGAAAAAAATTTCTTAGTTCGTTTGATTTTAAACAAAAAGGACACTTTCGATCTCTCACAAGGTTATTTATTCAAACTATAGCTATTGAATCTTGTTTCCTACCTCCATTGCACAAGGTGACGAGAGAAAGCTCCAGTTGCAGGGAAATTATCGTATAGTTTCGGAACTACCACCTCATTGTACAAGGATCAAACATCTAACATTACTTAAGAGAGATTACAAAGCACCCAGGAAATGGTTAAAGGAAAAAGGTCAAATTGAATTCACCTTCATGATCTCATTGGTTATTAGCTAGAATTTTACTGAGTCTAATAATTTATCAAGTATGGTTAAAAACTTCATTTGGTCTTTTCTTGATTAACCTAGAAAAAATAATACAACTTAGGTTTTCAAAAATCGAAGCTAGATTTATGGTTTCTTGAACAATCCCCCTACTTACTAGGACCTTAAATTCTCCCAAAAGCTAAACAATGACTACACTTTAACAACATTTATGATTTCACAACAATAAAGATAATATTTATTAGTTTAGCTTAGGGGTAGAAGGTAAATCCCTTTTACACAAGTGGATAGTCCCTCTTCTCACACTTAAGGACTCATGATTCTAACAAGAAGATCACAACTTGATTATTAATTGTTTTTTTACAACTTTAACAAGGATTACCAACCCAGTTTATTGTGCCTAGGATTGCATTAATGTCATGACCTAGAGGAATTTACTACACAAAATTATAAATTTCAAAGAATGTCTACCATTATTCTTTTTTCTAAAAAATATACATGGTTTCACCATTTCTATCCAATACGACACGCAATCCCAAGCGTGGTGAAAAATACTAAAAACATTTGACTTGGAAACAAAAGGGTAAACAATATTGGTCATATCCAAGCTAAGATATCTTTAAAAAATTCTATAATACAATAAAAGACTCATACCAATGTTGTAATTTGGTTATATCATTCGCAATATTATTCACAAGTTCTATTTTCAATCACTTACGACAACACTACTCCATAAGTACAAATTGTGCCTTTATAACTTTTCAAAGAAACAATATTTTAGAGTCTTTCAACATATTTAATAAAACATGAACAAACAAACTTCAATAACAACCTGATGCTACTCTCTCTTTTTCTACTCATGAAGGCCATCTGTACATTTATAGCCTGAGTCAGTTCACGAGAATTGAGCATGATAAAGATTGCACATTGAAATATTATGCTACCATTAACAATACCATAAAATGAACCTTCTATTTAATGGAATAGTGAGAAAATCTAAACCACTAACAACTTCTTTAGTCATGCTACAAGGTTTGCTATTTCAAATTAAGAAAGAACCCATAAGAATCTATTATAAACATTGTTTATAAAACAACAAAAATTCTAACCATCATTCTTGTAGGGATCAATGACCCAATGAGTTAGAAACATGGTGTAGAGTGTATTGGGTTTTAAATCATGTAATCATACAAATTATATTTTTGAAATCCAATATTCAAACAACAATTAGAATCTCCTTAAATAAGTCATGAGATCTAATAGGTTTGAATTTATAACTTCAGCATCATTTATTTAAAAACTATTTACTACTTTCGAAAATAAATTCACAACATTCCAATACTATGTTGTTTTTAAATTAGCATACGAAGTATGTTCTAAAAGGGAAATTTCAAATAACATCTTATTATCTTAACATTCCATGGATAACTGTCATCATGTAGGATACAAAAAGTATCCAATATTTAGTTAGTCAAACAATCAAAGTTAATCCAATGTTGCAATCTTTCCAAGTTTATCTTCAATAAAGTTCCACTAAAATCAATACAACTCATCGATGGTACTAATAGTGGACAATGTGGTTCCATACGAACCAACTACAACCCAACTAAAGTTCGACTAACACCACAAATCTATACAGAACTTTATCATGTCCCGGAAGAAAGTAATAAATATTTACAAATAAATATTGTACCCTTATCTCTGGAACACAGGTTAAGTAAAACTATCATTAATGATCTATCAAGCATATTAGACATGAAGTTTCAACTAATACTTTACCAAGGATGTATCTTTTTTATATATACAATGAGTCAAATGAATACACAATTCTTTGAGAATTCTAAATCGCTAGTAAAAACAACTGAAACAACATGATAAAAACAAAATGTCACAAAGAAAAGGGTTTTCTAATACCCTCTGAGATAAATATGCCCCAATTTCCCAAAATATCGATACCTTAGTTAAAGTTTCGCTTACTAACATTTAAAATTATACTCAAATAAATTTAATTACCATTAACCAAATATCAATATATTCTAAGCAAACCCTTTAAAGGAACCAATATATAGATGATATACAAATTTCACTTAGTCATGTCTCCTTCAACAGATAACCATATGTTCTAAGTTTCCTTAAATTTAGTCTAATACCCTCACTTTTTTCAAATACCTAATCCTACCGAAATACCATTCTTTATATAAAACAAAATAATGAAACTCTTCCCCTTCACAAACCTAGGTGAATAAGAATGGTTATAGTAATCATAATCTCGAACTCCAACAAGCATTAAAACAAGCATCATTGAAAATAAACTGTAGCACCCAAAGAAGGGAAGAAATGATACTAGTGGGGGGGTTATACATCGGAAAGCAAGGTAAGGGATCGACAACAAATGAAATCTATTCAACCAAATGATAATCACAATAGTCACTCTATGATCAAGATTTATGAAATGAGGCACAAAATATATGCCACAGTTTCTTATTCTTAAAAATTATTTGAAATAGTAAAACATATCAAGATACCCAAGAGAAAATCAACAGTTTACCAAGTTGGGCTATACCTATAATAGATAGATAGAAATACGCTAAAAGAGTAACCCTACACACAGTCCATTCATTTTCATAAATAATAAACAATCGAAGCTAAGTAAAAAAAATCTAGGGATTTACCATTTCTATTTACAAAACCATATGCATACCATTACATGGTAGTATAAATCATTGCACTACCAATCAGGTAAATAAACCCAGTTCAAATCAGGAGTCGAGATATAAACAACATAGAAGCCATGATTTTAAATAGGTAATCATAATAATGAAGTCCAGGCACCCAGGAGAGGATTATTTTCCTTAGTCAAATAATAGCATTAATCCAATAGTAAGGCACACTCTATTCGAGCCAAGGTTATACTTTTCAAAAACAGGGTCCTAGATCACTATTTTGCAAGGGAGTAAAACTTAAATCCTGTATATTCCTTTTCCAAAACCAATTGAGACCAAGTAACCAATGGTACACAACATCAACAAGAATAAATAAAATAGCATGTACAATTCCATATGCATCCCATATTTTGCAAACAATTTCTATTAGAACTAGCTAATTAAGAAAAAAAAAAGATTATCATGTAGGGTAAATCGACTGCAAAAACAACCATAGAACTCCAAGAAAACTACCATTTTAACAATTAAAATACTTTCATTTCATGGTATGCTTAATAATAACATAAAAATCCAATGTGTAGTGTTGATCATGCTTGATAAGAGCTTCCTGAACTTGCAAAAATTTCTGCTAGGATTTTGGAACAAGCAGCCATGGTGAAATCTCCTTGTTTTTTAGCATGCAGGACATCTATCATTGTTCCAAGTCTCCTGTTTTCATGCATCTGGGAGGATGAACGTAAGGAAATGGAAAAAATTACTCCAAAACAACATTTTTTTGTGAGGTCAACACATTTTCTACAGACCCCAAACCAAAATCTCTTCACCACACTCATGCGGCTAGGCAAAGTGTATTCAGCTACCAGAAAAAATTCTAGAGCAAGATTTTAAATAAAAAATAGTTACAATAATGCGTTCAGACTTCCTGTTTTGGCTTTTCCTTCCCTCGTATCATGATCCAAGGCATGACATGAATAACACAATAAATGGAAGCATGTCACTAACAAAATGGGGTACATTTCATTAATAATCAACTTGGAAAAATAGGCGACCAGGTCCCCAACAACTAATGTCCCACATATTTTTCCTTAAAGAAGAATTAATGAAAATCTAGGTGTCCAACTTCCAAATGCATTTCCACTAATGAACAAGTCTACAAAAGTAAAAAATGGTAGTGTAAGCACTGACATGAAGGAAGAAATGGTGGGGTGGGTGGATGCCTCCACAAAATAAACATTTTACCAACAAATTGCTATAAATACAAAGAATGTAAGGATGCCTAGTCGAACAAGGAGAAATAACTAAACATTAAACATGAACACCACCAATAAACAAGCTCCTGCTCTTTTACATGAATCGAGGCTTGTTCTATGACAATGATAAAAAATAAAATAAAAATAGGTTAAAGGTAATTAATAATAATATTAATGAAAATAGACACTAAAATAAAATAATTTTTAATTGAAAATTAAAATTAAATTATTATTATTATTATTATTACAACTTAAAATAATTATTAATCATATTAATAATGACCAACATTCAAGGTCGACAAAATGAGAACACAATTTTCCTTTAATAGGATAATCATAAAGGACACTACTAAGGCCTGCAACTAGATGCATTGACAACAACACGAGAAGGAAAGACAAAGAGGGAGGATGTTAATCCTTCTTTGCAACAAGGTCGAATCCATCTTATGATTGACGAAAACTCACACAACGTTCAATGCTTAGCAACATGGTCACCGAAGTGAGAACTGGAGTAACGTCGAACAGGGCATTACATTCTCCTACCCTTGATAAAGCATTTTCCTCAATGTGACATAACAAATAAGGAAGGAAATTTCATGAGAAACTAAGAAAAAACAAAGATGAAAGTAAACCCTATAGTTAACATTTCAATCGTTAAAGCACGACCACAGGGTAGCCTTAGAAACATTTTAGCAGAATGATTAACTTTCAAAGTCTTGTGAATATTGGCAGTTACATCTTATTCATTATTTCATTAGTCTCTTTCCGTTTACATTATTCCTAATTCAATTTATTTAAAATTTAATTGTTGAAGAGTTTTAGTTTATTCCTTCTTATAGGTGTCCAACATGAACTGCTACCACAACACCCTACCAGGGACATACACAACACGAATGATTCACAAGCATAATTTTGCATACTTTTGTAACATTACCAGATGACAAGAGCTTAACCAAATTATGGAAGAGAACATGCATGGTCCATATAACATAGTATTTGTCACATATCTATGGTACTTGAATAAAAGTGTACTAAAACAACCATAAATTTCCACAATTCCACATATGAAGATTTCACATAACTCAGAACAATAGCTACAGGTACATACTGTCAACAAGGGCATCAACGCCATATTTAAAACATCAAAAAACATATCCAACTAACATGAGTTACAAATACATCATAATACCACAATATAAACATCATAACAACTCTACATACCTCTCGAAGCATCAATCACACACTCACTCACACACACAAATTGCTTATGACTCCCTCCAATCTCTTATGCCTCCCTCAACTCTCTTATACCTCCCTCAAGTCTCTAATGCCTCCTTCAAGTAGTAATAAATAAATAAATTTTCCTTTTATCTCCCAAAAGAGGTCAGTTTCCCTATGGCCCTAGGCATAGAGAGTCCAGACACCCCTAACCCAAGTGACATAATAACTCATGGTTCAACAACCCAATAGTTATCAAAAAATCATCGGAGCGTATCCCCACACAATCAAGTGGCTCCATAGGTCCAACCATTCCATGGTGCATCCCATGACCCTATTCCACACATCACGAAAATAGAACCAACATAGAAATCCGATTCAAATTCCAAGTGGAAAAGTACAAGCCTTGGAAAAGATGGTAAAATTTTAAAATTTTAAATGAAGATCCAAATCCAAGAAAAACAATTGGCAAAATAGTCATAGTTAGTGCAAAAATCCACATGTTAGTACCACAAACAAAGGAAATGCCAAAAAATATAAAACATGGCAATCAAGAAAACTGTTGGTCCTTGCAAATATAAAATAAAAAGTTCTATTTACAAATAAAATACATATATAAGAATAGCACATTATGATGACTATGTAGCCTTATCTAGCCACCAAGGGGGTACTCAACGAGTCACTGGCACTCGGAACATCAAGCCTCAGCTCATGAAATAAAATATCAATTAGAATGTTGATTGTTCCATTATCTATTAAAGTTACTCTATTATTGTTATTAAGAGTAGCATAGGTCTTTAATGAATCATCCCAACTAAATAAGTAAATCTAAGTTTCCTAACATATGATTGCTACAACCAGAATCCAAATAAAAAATATCGTGTAGAAAATTTTTAAAGAAATATTTTCATAGAATTAGAAATATAGTAGGTATTGTTTCATAAATTCTTATAAAAGCTATAAATATGGAGCTTGCTATAGATCTACCAAACTGATTTTGTTTTTAAATTTTATAACTGTATTTCTATTTCTTTTATTCATAAGCATAGTGCCCATATTTCTTGTAGTAATGACATTACACATGATAATTAACTGGTCTCTGATCAGATGACTAATTATGACTGATGTCTTTACTATTTATTCTTCCACTTGGTTTTTTTGGACCATTGTTGCATCCACCTCTAGATGAAATTCTTCTCTCTTCCTCTAGATTGAAACTCCATCTTCCTCTTACAAGAATTACAGAATTATGGGATGAAAAAGCATGTTCTAAATTCATATGTGATCTATTTAAACATTGTTCATTATTTATTAAAGATTTATTTAACTCATCAATTAAAATTTGACTAAAATCCTTAGTTTCTTCTATAGCTATAACCAAGGATTAAATTTTGTAGGTTGGATCCTAAGAATTTTCAGCACAATCATATTATCATCCATTGTTCATTGATGAGATTTAATATGATTTAATAGGACAACTACATAAGTAAAAATGACTCTATAGTGTCTTATTCTGTCTTTAACATATTTTCAAAATCTCTTCTAAGTAATTCAAGTTTGGTAGTTCTAATTTTCTTCTTACCTTGAAATTCATCTTAGAGAGTGTCACATGCTTCTTTTCCGTGGCTGGTTTCTTCTACTGTAGGAACAATTCCTTCATGCATAGCTTGATATATCCAAAAGAGGGATTTTCCATATTTATTTCTCTTCTCCTTGAATAGATATTTTTTTTCTTGTGAGATTGGATTATATACTCTTGGATCTACAGGCTCTATGTATACATTTTCAACAATTTTCCAAACATCATGAGATCTAAACAATGCCTTCATTGTTAGAGACCAATACTCGTAATTATTTCATATGAAATGAGGAGACTATGGACTTGAGAGAGATGCTCTAGATGTAGAATCCATTAATGGATATCAACTAAAGAACTTCACTCTGATACAAATTTGTAGAAGATATGGAGATGGAATAATAAAACATATAATTAAAGACAACAATTTATACATTAAAAAGAATCATAAAATCCAACATTATTGAGTGCTCCAAATTATTATTCTTCTCTCATTTCTTAAAAAAAAATTACAAATGCCTCAAATATATAAAAAGATTTAATACAGAAATATAGCATGCAAATAAAACAAAACATATATATTTATTTGACTTTCCTAAAATTACGAACTAAACTAAACTAAATTAAATTAAAAAAATTAAAAATCAAACTATAGCGTGCATTCATGAAATCGAACTATTTTCTTCCTAACAGTATGGTAGAGGGTAAATTATCTCATGTTCTAACACTAATGCATATTTTAAAAATTTAATATCATTTAATTATAGCTCCAAACATTATGTACTAAAGGAAATAATCTTCAAGAAAAACCTTCTCATCCTAGCATTGTCCGAAGGTGGATAAAACCTTTTGTAGTTATGTGTAAGTGAAACATACCACGTATAAGTCTTATCAAATTTGTCGTATGATTCATTATTGTAAAGGATAAAACAAAAACTTATTCCAATAATTTTACACGTCTTTACACCAGAAAGTAAGTGATGATGGACCGCTAGTTATTCAATCATTCATGTGTTTATTGAACATTAGTCTAAGTTGTGCATTTATTGGAGATTTTTTTTGTTTGACTATTTAATCATTTTTATTTCCTTTTCTCTTGTCTGTGATCATTTGTGATTTCTTATTCTTATTTGCCAATTTTTTTAGTTTATCTTTTTCCTCTGGTTTTAAAATTATTATTACAATTTTTCAGTTTAGAAAAAACATTTCATGCTAGTTCCATTCTTAAATAGAATTAGTCATTTATGTTTATGGGACACTTTAGATTTTTTTGGTCCTTATTTATTGTATGTTTTGACATATTGTGTATCCTTTTTATTTCTTGTAGAATTATAATTTGAATTCAAGAAGTTTAAAAGTATAGAGGTATGATAGTATATTTAGCTAACATATGGATACATGAGGACATGGATAAATACAATGGAAGTTATAAGGAAATAATTTTCTTATATTTTAAGTGAACTCATACAAATAAAAAACTTTGATCACATAGGGAGACATATACTAAATATTATTAAATGTTTCCATTATTCAAAAAGTTAAGGGTTGAGTAGATTATAATGAAAAGGATTGCTTGTTAAATGCTTTATACTTGTTTAACTTTTTAAGTAATTATTATCTATTTGAGTGACCTAGAAAATATCATTTATTAATAAATCTTAAGTTTTTGCTTGTGTAGAAAAATTCCTAACTAATATTTATTTCCTTAATCATACTAAAAACATAGTGGTTGGATTAGGTTTTTGGAGGATAATTTCCCTAATACTATAGTCTATGAAAAATTATGCAAATTTCAAAAATTAGAAACTAAAGAGAAAATTTACAAAAATAATTCTCAGTTTGATGTAGGCATGATTTCCATATGACATATAGATGTAGTTGTATCATTTCTATGTTTACGTACCACGATAGGTGACTCAAAAGGTTGGCCTTCAGTTACCCACAAAAATTACAATGATATGAAATTTTAATAATATTGTACATATCAATTGATGTTAATGAATATTTTTAATATTTGATGTCATTTAAACAAAATGAAGTGATGTATTAAATTGAAGCAAATAATATAATATTTTATGGATAGTGGTTGCATTCAAATAAATTATATAGCTCTAAACTTTATGTACTGAAAGAAATATTCTTGAGGAGAAACCTTCTAATTCTATAACTGGAATATGGTAGATAAAATATTTGTTGTTGTGTGTAAGTGAAACATACCACATATATCATTGCTTGATGTGCAACATGGATTGATTTGTAAATTTAGTGTATTTTGGGCTATTCTTCTTGATCTTCATGATCGGATCTCAAAGTAGTGGTTTCCTTTGCTTAAAGGTCGGTTAGAAATTTAACCTTGTCTCAAAGGAATTTTCATTGTAGTTTTTACTGAGATTTGTGATAAAAATACTATAGGTGAAAGCATTTGGATTTACCAATTGTATTATTTGGCCTTAAAACCCAGGTTACCTTCATTTAATCCACTTAAACAGAAACAATTTCTATCAAATTGGTATTGATTATATTACAACATTTACCACTCCAATTTTGGGAGTCAACATTCCTTGCCTCTATTTTCAACACGTTGGGAAACTTCTTGAATGTTGATTCATTTTAAAAAGGTTACATCCACACAAATTATTCATTGATCCATATTGAACTTAAAATTTATGAAAGGACATAGACACAACCCCTTGATTATAAAGGGTTTCAATTCAGATGTAGAATATTATTCGCATTGGGTCATATTGTTATAGATTGTCAGTTGGTGAGACCAACAAATGTGAGAAACACATGGTAGAAAGATTCCCTCCCTTGTCATTATGTGATAAATGATAATTCAAAAGGAGATCCATATTAAAATTCTAACTTGGAGGATTTTTTACCATAAACTCCAATTAGGGAGCTTGTGGTGTCATATAAGGCCCAAAATATTAGTGTATTGGTCAAGAAGAATGTTTTTCATGCATTTGGATCTAATTGTTAACTCCTTTTCGCTAAATCAATCCATCAAATTTCTTCTTCCTAGTCAGGACCTCTTAGGTGAGTGCAAATTGCTACATAAAAAGAAAAAATCTTATTCTAGAAAGACAAATGCTTCTTTACAATTAAGGCTCAAGAAAGGCTCATTTAAAGAACTCTCCCCAACAAAATTTCTATAGATTCCATGGTGAGTCTTTGAAAATGAATTTTCAAAATGATGGCGAATATGAAGAAAATGGTTTTTGAAGTTTAATAATTGTGTCGACCAAAAATATATGTAAATTTTATATGCTACTAGTTGGTAGCATATTTTATGTTACCGGCCTATAACATAATATGTGTGCTATCCAATTTCACCACTCAGGAAAAATAGACAAATGTGACTCCGCACAGAAAAAATGTTGGATCGATTCTTTCATGGGAGCTCACACTTCGGGATTGGGCGAATAGGTTGAAGAGGGTTGAGCACATTGAGCATTTCGAGAAATGAAGAATTTCTAAAGTAAGAAATTTAGACTTCGTACGTGAGGTCATTTAGAGGTAGGCCCAAGAAAAAAATAGTGAATCCCTGAGACAGGGAGTACAAATCTCAAAAATTAAGAGGTTAATGCATAAAATGAATGTCAAATTTAGAGATTCAAAGTCTTGGGAGCCCGCAGTGAAGAGTGCCACATGGGAGGGAGAAAATTCTGAAACCTAAAGTCCAAAATTCAGACTTCGGGCTTTCAAGAATTTGGAGTTGGAATAACAATCGAGCGGATGAAAAGGCTCGAAAGCTTGAAACCCAAATCCACGAAATCTCCACATCCCAAACCCCTAAAACCCAAGAGTCCTGAAACCCCGAAACCCAGAAACCTGAAGACTCAAAACCCCAAAACCCGAAGTCCCAAAACCTCGAAACCCGAAGTCCCAAAATCCTCAAACCCAAAACCCAAAAAGGAAAAATATCCAAAACTAGAAGTCCAAATTTTAGACATCATAAATTCAGAACTTCAGAACCTTTTTCTCAAGTGATGAACAATGTCACGTGACATCATTTCAGAGTTTGGACTCTAAAGTATGAATTTTAGACTTCAAAGGTTCAACATTTTAGAACTCTCAAGCTGATTTGAGAAATGAATAGTAACCTGAACACCGAAATCAAAAAGACCGAAGTCCCAAATCCCAAAAGTCCAAAATTTCAGATTTGGGAGGTTGGGATGCATGTTTGGAGTCCGAAAAAATAGAGCCAACCACTTGCATATATTACAGTATGGCACCCATATCTTCAAATGGCCATAACTTTTAACTGGAAGCTCTGATTTTCACAAAATAATACTTTATGGAAAGCTCATAGTATCCTCTACACAACTAAAATAAGGCTAAGTATTTAAATATGGAGAAATATAGTCTACCATTTTAGAGGGTGTTTTCAGGTTTCTCACCTACCATAATGATGAGGTATGGGTTTCCTTTCTTCTCCAACAAGGTAAATTACATGGAGGCATGGGTTTTGCAGTGGCACCCATCATTGTTCCAGGTGATTTTAATGCATTTTTTGGTGGTTGAAGAAATTTTTTGAATGCTTCTCTCTCCCTTCTCTCATTATTCCTATATATTTTGAGGGTCTCATTTCAAATGGTTGGACATCTTGTATATTCCTTTCCCTTCTTCTTCTTATCTGTAAGATATGTTGTGGGAATTCCGAACCTCTGTAATAAGAATTGTAAGGAAAAATATGTTTCTTTGGCCATAAATGTGATGTATTGTATGAACTTGAGAGAAATAAAATCAGATCTATGGATGTTTTAAACCCTCTTCTGTATTCTATTGCATCTTCCTGATCTTTCTTTGCATGCAAGGTTATTGTATATTGGTGTGTTTTCATTATAAGATTCTATTTGTCTTGTGTTTATTTTGTAGGTTGTTCAACACTTCTTTCTTGGTGCATCACCTTACCTTAGAGTAGGTTTCTAATTTTCATGCATTTTCTCTAACTTTGTCTCCTTGGGAAAACATTAGATTAGTGTTAGATTTGCAACTCTCTACACTTTGGAGTATTTGGCACTATGATAGATTAGGAATATGGCCTTCTCTAGATATTTATCTTGATTACAAAGTCCCACACTTTGGGATAACTCCACGTTTGAAGAATCACATTGACTGCCTCAGTCATTCACTTATAAGCAATGAAGGGTTACGTGATTACACATCAATAGTTTTGGCATGTCTGGTGGAACAAGGAAGTCATTCCATGAGATTTGAAGGCATTTTCAAGAAATTTAGACTTAAAAGATTATAGATTTCCAATTTTAGACTTTTCACCTCTCAGGTTGAACTCCAATATCAATTTTTAAGGGCTTAACTTGGTGCAACTAAGTCTAAATTTCACCAATTCATAGATCGAAGGATAATCTTCAAAACAATATTTTTGGATTTTGGACATCGCAGGATTTCAAAATTTTGGGTTTTGGTATTTCAGAGTTCTCCAAACTTCAAATTTCGGGGTTTAAGACATTTCAAAATAATTTTCAACCTTCAGAATATCAAATAGACATGTCCTTCAAAGTTCCATTCTAATTTTTTCATGTTCAATGTGCCACTTGCCAAAACCCTAGCCTTTTGAGGCTAATTACCCAACACGTCTAGTGACTGCAAAGGAATATAATTTAGTGGTGTAGTAGCACAGGTTTCCAAAGTACATGAGAAGAATTCAAGCTAGGTCTGATACTAGAGAACAAGGCCTATTTTTCTATTTATAATTATCACTAGGTAGAGGAAGGAGAGGAAGAAGACCACAAAGATCACCATCTCCACCTAATAGGACTTCCTCTTCACCTCCACATGGTATAAATTTTCTCCATTTAACCAAGGTTTATAGGTCAGTCGCAATGGCTCATCGACAATAAAAAACACCTCAGATACCACCTAATCCCTTTATAACCTTCACAGGTAGTAGTCCACTTTCCCTAAATGCTCAAAACCCAATTCTAGTTGTAACAATAAAGAACATTAAATATTTCATAGGAAAAAAACATATAACTGCTATTGACCACATTGAAGACATTGCAAATGTTTGTACGGTTCACAAAATTAATGAAATGGATGTTGCAGTCAAATTTTTGGCTTCATCCTTCAAAGGTAAGGCCTTACAATGGTTTAGGATCCTAACATCAGGGTCTATTCAGAAATTGAATCATCTTTATTCATCTCTTTCCAACTAGTTCGGCGAGAGGGTACATAATATGTCTTTATTATAATAATTAACGAAAAATAAAAAGGGCTCATCACGAGCAAAGGGAATATTTTAATTTATGTTTTCAATAGACATGGGATAATATTTTGATAGATTTTAGGCCAACTGCATAAGGTGCATTCGTCTACTTCTTGAAGGCTATAAATTCCCATATCACTATGATGATCTAATCAATGGGAGGAACAACATTGTTAGGATCCTACAAACATAGCTATCGGAGTGGAAAATTTCTTGATTCAATCTAGTAAGCTTACACCAAGGCCACCAATGCCTCTCTATCAAGACATTCCAGCTCTGATAAATCAAAGCAATAGTGAGGCTTACACTTCTTCAAGTACTTCTAAGGAACTACAGGAGCTTATGAAACAACTAAAAAACTTAGGAAATGAGCTAGTGACTGTCATGGGACATCAAGATTAGTAGAGTTATAGACCATATCAACCTCAAGCTCACTTTCAATCCAGGCCCCCCATATTAGAAAAATAGACCACCAACTCAGGTTATGAATCAAAATATGAACCAAGGAAAATCTCAAGTTGTTAGGCCATTCTGACCATATGATCCAAACAAAGTTTTGACATCAAGAGCCTTGGTTCTAACTCAAAATATCATGGCACAAGAATATGAATGGTGTTACCCCTATAATATACCTAACTATCAATCAATATGTTTCAATGGTGTAGTCAATCTAGTTGTAATGGTTCAAACTGTCGGTGTGCCCCAAGAGCTAATTGAAGAAGGAAATCAAGAAGAGGGAACCCATCCAAAGGCACCTCTAATGGAAACCACACTGGTCAGTTCACAAATAGAAGACTTCTATGGAGTTAATAGACCTCCTTTCCAAGGTGTATCTGCCAATACATAGTCAAATAAGAGGAACATTGAGAAAGGAAAATCATTTAACCCTGTAGTTTCTCAACCCAGTCTCACACCACAAGGTGCTGATAAGACAAGTGCAACCCCAAATGTATCATATCAACCTAAGGCACCCATTGTAATAGAACATGTGCCTTTTCAAGCTCCAAAAAGGGTTGTGCCAAATAAGTACAAACAAAAATATAATTCATCCCCTTTCAACATTGTAGATCAGATGAAGAAAATACATGTGAGCATTTCCATGTGGGATTCACGAGCAATCCCAAGATGACTTGATTTTTTGCAAGCTGTAATGGCCAATTAATCTTCCTCAAAATGGATCAAACAAAAGATAGGGGAAGGTTGTGACTAATGTAGCGCAACAAGATAGGGTTAAACCAAGAAAGAATTTGAAGGCTTCACTGTTCTATGGGTCATTGATTGTTAGGAACCATTTAGTACACAACTACATGATTAATTTGAGGGAAAGTAGATCACTGATGTCATAGAAAATATCAGATAAATTGGGTCAAAATTATGATCCAGTGCTAAGAGGAGTTGTATAACTAGATGGGACAGTAATGGTAATAGTTGGGGTCATCAAAGGGTTAAGCCTAAAACTACATGTTTTCCCAAATGTCACAGTTCTTTAAGATGTGTCTTTGATTGACCTTCCAACAATTTTTGCCCTATGTTTTTCAAGAGATTTCACTTCCAAGATTGGTGGGTACCTATCAAAAGATTGGTCATGGATGAATTTTAGAGATATGTATGGAACCAAAGGGAAAATCAAGTCAAAACCAATTACTAATTTCCACATTAAACCTCATGTGCCAAGCCCAATCAACACAAATTATTCAGCCTTTGATCATGAAGAGTGTTTAAATGATCTGGAAATAGATACTAAGGTTGAGGAAATTCCATATTTGACTCTAGATGAATAGGAAAACAAAATACTTGTTTTTAATCCTTAGAAGGAAATGGAAGAATCATAATTGGGTGTATATTGTGTGCATGAAGAAAATTCACCCCTTCCTAATATCAGAAAGCTTGAAAATAAGTATGACAATAAAGTATGGAAAGTATTTTTCAATGGATCAAGAAGCAAACAAGTTCCTGAAGGAGGTGCAATGTTGGATTCACCACAGAACATAAAGTATTATTCATCTTTCCATTTCTAGTTTGCATGTTCAAACAACACAACTGAAAATGAGAAGTTCATTCATGGACTTCATTGGGAAAGGAAAAGAGGCATAAAGAACTGGAAGATGTTCAAGGATAGCGAGCTAATATTCAATCAAGTTAGGGTAAAAAATGCCAAAATAAATGACCTACACAAGAGCTATAAAAATAGGGTATGGGACATCATTGAGAACTTCAAAGCCTTTAATTTTGATTCCATACCTAGGAACAAGAATTAAGCTACAGATAGGCTTGCAACCATTGGGGAAACATTTGATGTAGTTGATAGTATTAAAAGAGATAGAATGTATTCACACATACATGTTATTGTAAGGTGAGAACTTCAAGATAAAAACACAATCTCGTAGGTTTTTGAGAACGATCAATAGATAATTAATTTTTTACAGGTGGAAGAAGAATTCTCAGTTAGAAACTAGGAGACACTAGAGCAGTAGTACAAAGATAAAGTAGTGCAACTGCAAACCAATAACCTTCCCCATATCTTGGTAACATATAGGTCAAAGGAGAGGATTCATAACCTATTTCAGTTGGGGAAGGAGAAACACTCCAAATTGGAAAAGTTTCCACTGAGCAAGAGAGATATGAGTTCGTAAAAAAATTCCAAGAGTTTCCAGACGTCTTCACTTAGAGCTATGAGGAATTGAAAGGATTAAATCCAAATTTGGCACAACATACCATAGAACTGGATCCAAATGTTAATCCCATCAGGAAAAACCAAATACATTTCAACCCTCACATTGAGCCTCTAGTGAAGAAAGAGCTAAACAAAATGATATAGGCAAGTATTATATTTTCAATCAAGCACTCAAGTTGGGTTGAAAACTTGGTACCAGTCAGGAAGAAGAATGGAGATATTAGTTTGTCATGGACTTTCAGGACTTGAACAGAGCATCTCTTAAAGACCACTATCCACTCCCCTCAATGCAACAAATCTTACAGGTAGTATCTAGTTCAGAAACATTCTCTGTCCTATATGGCTACTCAGGGCACAATCAGATAATGGTTAAAGAAGATGACAAGTTCAAAATGGATTTCATCACTAAGTGGGGGACCTATGCCTACAAGAAGATGCCATTTGGACTTTTGGATCCTGGAGACACTTTCTTAATGGGAATGGATATGGCGTTCAAGGTGTTAATCGAAAAAATAGTGCCGGCATATCTTTATGATATCATTGTGTTCTCTAAAAATGTAGTAGATCACCTCTTTCATCTGAGATAGGTATTTCAGAGCTGGAGGAGATTTTGGGTGTCATTGAATCCCAGTAAATGCGTATTCCTAGCTCATGAAGGCAAGCTCCTAGGCCATATTGTGTCAAATGAAGGATTGACAATTAACCTAGAAAGAGTTGAAGTGATTCGAGCATAGCCATTTCCAAGTCATAAGAAGGCTCTTCAAAGCTTGTTAGGAAGGATCAATTTTTTCCACATATTTATACCAAAAAAATTCACTCTTGTGAAGCCAATAGCATTGATGTTAAAGAAGATCTAGCATTTAAGAGAAAATTTGAGGGTAAGGCATGTTTTAAAGCAATAAAACAATCTATATCCTAAGCTCCAACTCTCTTCAATCCAGACTTCTCTAAGGACCTCATGCTCTATGCCTTTGGTGGTTCGGATATGATTTCCATAATTTTAGTGCAGAAAAATAAAGAAGGATCTGAACATCTGGGTGCCTTATTTACTCAAAGTTTGGAGGACTATGAAGTGAGATACTCCTTCATCAAGAAGCATGTCTTCACAGTAATCATGAGTTTAAAGAAATTCAAACACCCAATTTCTGACAATAGGATCCAATTTCTAGTTTCCCATGTGGGAGTCAAGGAGTACTTCATTTTAAATAAGGATTTAAATGGGAAATGTGTAGGATGGATCACACGTGTCATGGAATATGAGATAGAAATTAAAGTCACTAAGTTGGTCCATGGGAAAGGACTTGTTATCCAAAATTCACCCCTTAAGGTAATTTTGATAACATGCATCAGATTCTTCAGTCCTGAGCAAGTACAATTAATTCAAGGCCCAAAATCATGTTTTTGGGGTCCCTTTTGCTTCTCTCTAACTTCCCCATCAAGGAAAAAATCCAAGAAGTTATGAAAAAATTGAAAAAATCAAAAATTTGAAGTCACAAGCTTGTTTTAAGGCATTGTGAATCTAGAGGCTATGGATCATACTAGTGCAGATCATACCAAGGTTTGTCGTAACTAGTTTAGAGATGAAATACAAAGGAATAGGTACAATCAGAAATTTTTGTCTTAAGCAATCCGCAGGACAGTTGGGACGTCAGGACGTGCGTGACGCAAATCAGCTGATTTTTCTGCAAGTCAGTCTATTGCGGGTGGCGAGAATATTTTTTTACGGGATAGTCGAGACACAAGTACGTGCAGGACGTGCAAAGGTGAAATCGCCGCACAAGGAGCCAAGCTAAGTGGATGCGACTGATGCGGAATTCAATGACCCTCACGGTCTAGTCAATGGCAGATGCACATGGAAAAGGAAGCCAAAATCGACCGATGTAGAATAATATGTCTTGGACAGCCGGGACACGTGGACCCTATTTTTTTGAAATAGCCACAACAAAGGGAAAAGTCAATGTTTGACCCCAGAACTTCAAATTGCTATAACTTTTGACTCCGAGCTCTGATTTTCATAATATTGGACTTTCTGGAATGATCTTTGATTTCTTAATTTTGATGAGGGTAGATATATTTAAATATAAGAAACATATTCAGCTCCATTGAGTTAATGCCCATTGTTATCAAATGACAGAAAATGCCTGGCAGACCCAAAATAACTGCTCGCACTAAGAAGGCCATAACTTTTGCATTTCTCAATGAAATCACACAATTTTTTTACCGTTGGAATCATGTATCTAAGCTTGACACAAAAAAATAAAGAAATTTGGGCTTTGATGAGAAATCAATGGATAGTTTTCATAAAACATGGACGGATTCATAATAGTGTTTTTATTTGGTAGTTGGGAGTGCAATTAAGAGGCATGGTCATCATTCTTTCTCTGCTGCAGCACTTGGGACAGTGTGGGGAACCTTTTGCAAGTATCATACAATCATTTCACTCCATTTAATGCATCTTACAAGTGGTCAAAGGACAGATTTCAGGATTTCCATTTTTCCCTTCTCTCTCTCTTCTCATTTTTCAATAAATTGGAGTGTTGGGATCATTGTAATAGGAGGTAGTTTTGTGGTAGCAAAGCTCTATGAAAATTTCTTTGTGAAGCCAATGTGCTACAGAACCTTCTAGTGGACTCCTTGTATGGTGATCCAAGCCCTTATCTTGTAACCGATTGGACTGTGCATATCATGAAGCAATAAAATACAAGTTTGTGGATGCATCTTCCCCTACTGTGTTTGTTTGCACTCTTCTTGCCCTTTCAACCTTCATTACAATAATATTATGTCTATTTTATGATCTTGAAATAATTCATTATTATTATTGTGCATGTATGAGATATTTTTGCAAATGCATTTTTGCTAGATTGTCGATAACTGTTCTCACCCCTTTGTGTGTGCACTTTGCTTATGTATCTCACACATTGGAAGACTACCCTCACCCCCTCATTTTTTGGTGTATCACCACTGTAGTGTAGGATTTTATTTTTTATGCACTCTCTCTCCTTGGTCCCTTGGAAAGTTAGATTAGGACAATTATTTTTACCCGCATTAGAGTAGATCATGGCAGGTAGTTTAGGAGCAAGAACTAGCTTTCTCTGGAGGTTAATCTCAAGTAGCAAGTCCCACAACTTGGAGATAGTACCCATGTTATCCAATCACACCGTGAGCTCAAGTATATGCACTTGTGTAAACATAAGGGTGCTATGATTCAGTGATAACAAGAATATGTGAGAAACTAGCCTTAAGTCAACGGGATGAAGCAAGTAATGAAGATGAAGTAATTTCGGTGCTACGAGATGATCAATAGAAAGTAAATGATAATGTGCTCACTCCTTGTTGGAATCAAAATATGATACAATTCCTATAAACAGGCCTACTCCGTCCAGAAATGAGGAAAGTGAAGAGGATAGACTTTAGAACAAGCCATTCCATATGTGCTTATTAATGGCATCTTGTTAAAAAAGGAAATCAATGGAGTTCTATTGAGGTGCATTAGAACAAGTCAATTCGATAAGGTGTTGCAGGAGTTTCACAACGGAGATGCTAGAGGACATTTTTTCCCGTAGGTAACAACTCTCAAGATAATGAAGGTGGGTTATTATTGGTATATAGTGTTTAATGAATGCTATACTTGGATTAAAAAGTGCAAAAAATTTGCATTTTTTACAAGAAAGGAAAGGTTAGAAGAACTTCCATTAGATACAATTTCAGTTAGTCATCCCTTCATGTAGTTGGGATTGAACTTGATCGGAATCATTAATCCTAATTCAATCTAATTCCATAATTAGATACTCACAGTGATAGACTATTTCACCAAGTCGACTGAGGCGATAACACTCAAGGAAGAAAATTAATCTTGTATACTGGAATTCTACGAAGGAATAGTCACAAGGTTTGGTGTGCCTGCCATGATAATATCAGACAATGCATTGGTGTTCCTAGGTTCCAAGATCATAGAATGGGTTGTTAGGAACAAAATATATTTAAACACCTCTTCTAACTATTACCCCCAGGGTAACAGACAAGGAGAGTCCACAAATAATAATTTTCTAAGAATTATCAGGACTCTAGACGATAATCCGAAGACATGGCATACCAAGCTAAAGTCAGCCTTATGGGCTGACAGGATCACACCAAAGATGTCAATAGGCAACTCTCCCTACAAGATATTCTATGGAAAAGAGGCAGTGTTTCCTATATCACTCGAGTTTCTAACATTCGAACTCATGAAAGAAATAGAATAGTCTAAATTTGAGCCTATGGAAGCTAGGTATGTAGAATTGATGGAATTGGAAGAAATCAGATAACATGCAATGTGAAGCATGAAATGAAATCATATGTTAGTCATTAGTTCTCTTGATAATAAAGTAAGAGCAAAGAATTTTCACGAAGGTGAATAAGTTCTAAAGTGGGATGTAGATCAAGAAAAACCAGGAAGGAATCCCAAATTTGATGCCATTTGAAGTGGACCCTATATGGTCACTAGATGTAAAAGCATCAATTCCTTCCAATTTTCTACCTTGGACAGAGAATAACATCTAATTCAAGTAAATGAGATCTATCTCAAACATTACTACTGAAAAGGAAAGGTTCTACCCTTGTAAATATTAGCTTGGGATTTTAATTCCTCTAAGTGTGTATGCACATTTTCTTGTTGTAGTTTAGGTTTTAATTTACCTATGTGCCTTCGGGATAGGTTTTGTTACTCCTTGAGGTTGTATCATTTTGAAGTTCAGTGTACCTCCCAAGATGAATGTTATAACCGGAGGAAGTTCATACTTGTGAGAGACAATTACTAATTTCAAAGGAAAACAGATGCAAATAGATTAAAATCAGGTTTCTAGAAAATTCCTTCCAAGAATAGGTGAAGTTCCACGTCAAGACAATTTTCTACTCTCACAAATCTCATCTTCAAGATTTCCTTATAAGAATTGAGGGTGCCAATGGAACCGGTTCAGGATCAGTAGGTTATGAGCTGCCGGGTGAAAGTTTCATGTGCAAGATCAATATCAGGATATCATTCATAACTCTGTGCCCAATGGATACTTCAAGGCAAATGATATTTCACCTAGCATGAAGATAACCCTGCGAGTCACCAATTGTTATCCAATTTCACCCCTCAGGAAAAATTAGAAAATCCTAACTCTGTATAGAAAAATTGAGGGATCAATTCAACCATGGAAGCTCACACTTCAGGATTACTTGAACATGTTGAAGAGGGCTGCACACATTACATAGGAGTTTAAGAAATAAATAATCTCTGAAGTCCAAAATTTGGGCTTCGAAGGTGAGGTCGTTCAGAGGTAGACCTAAAAGAAAAATCATGAAACCTGCAGACAAGGAGCGCAAAGATCCAAAATTTGGAGGTCAACGCATAAAAGGAAGGTCAAATTCATAGTTTCAAAGTCTTGGGATCCTGCAGTGAACAGTGCCACACGAGAGGGAGAAAAGTGTGAAACCCAAAGTTTGAAATTTGGAATTTGGGCTTTCGGGAGTTTGGAGTTGGTAGCAAGGTCAAATAAATGAACAAGCCCAAAACACTGAAACCTGAACCCCCAAAACCCTTAAATCCAGAACCCAAAAACCCTTGAAGTCTTGAACCGTAAAACCCGAAGTCTTGAAACACCGAAACTTGAAGTCCCAAAACCTGAAGTCCCGAAACCCTGAAACTACGAAACTCAAACTCTCGAAACTCTGAAACATGAATTATTGAAACCATTAAACCTGAATTCCTAGAACCCTGAAACCTAAAGTCCCGAAACCTCAAAACCCAAAGTCCCAAAATCTTGAAACTCAAACCCCAAAAATGAAAAAGATAAAAAACCCGAAGTCTGAATTTTAGAATTTCAGAACCTTTTTCTCAAGCGATGAACAATTTCATGTGACATGGTTTTAGAGTTCAAACTCTAAAGTCTGAAGTTCATACTTTGAAGATTTGGCGTTTTAGATCTGTCAAGTTGACTCGAACGATGAACAATAGCTTGAACTCCAAAATAAAAAATCCTAAAGTCTTAAATCCTGAAATTCTAAAATTTTGGATTTCATAGGTTTCAATGCAAGTTTGGAGTCCAAAAAAATAGAGCCAAGAAATCACATTTATTACAGTATGGCACCCTCATCTTAATATGGCCATAAATTTTGAGTGGAATCTCATATTTACACAAAATCAGATTTTTAGTAAGGATAATTATTTAAAAATGAATAAATAAATTACTCCATTTTAGAGGGTGTTTCTAGGTTTCTCACCTACCCGAATGATGAGGTATGGGTTTCCTTTCTTCTCTAACAAGGTAACCTACATGGAGGCATGGGTTTTATAGTGGACCCCATCATTGTTGCATGTGATTTTAATGCATTTTTTGGTGGTTGACGTAATATTTCAAATTTTTATCTCTCCCTTCTCTCCTTCTTCCTATATATTGTAAGGATGATCCCATTTCAAAAGGTTAGACACCTTATATATGCCCCTTTCTTCTTATACTTTTATGTAAGAGATTTTGTGGAGATTCTTAACCTCCCTACTAGATAGTGTGATGCAAAATTTTTACCTTTGGCCATAAATATGATGTATTGTATCAACTTGAGAGAAATAAAATCATATATGTGGATGTTTCAAACCCTCTTTTGTGTTCTATTGCATCTTTCTTATCTTTCATTACATGCAAGGTTATTGTTTATTGTTGTGTATTCATTGCAAAATTCTAGTTGTGTTGTGTTTATTTTGTAGGTTTTTCAAAACTCCTTCTAGGTTCATCACCTTCCCTTAGAGTAGGTTTCAATTTTCATGCATTTTCTCTACCTCTGTCTCCTTGGGAAAACATTATATTAGTGTTAGATCTGTAACTCTCTGCACTTTGGAGTAGTTGGCACTAGGACATGTGTAGACACCATAATTGGGTCACACTCCTCTTGGTCCTTTGTCAAATAACCAACTCAATCATACTCATCTAACCATGGTCCCTTCCACCCCACATCACCATTAATTTAATTTAATTAATATGTATCCTCACAATATTTATCATCTAATTATCTTAATTTCCACCTCACCTAGACACTTCATCCAACCACCTCACCCTAGGCCTATTCTTGACATGTTTCCATACCTAACTAAGACCTAATCCTACTTTCCTTAATGAGCTAAGATTTGGCCTAACCCTAAAAATCAATCCCCACAATCTCTCTAACCACATTCCCGCCCATTAGAAAGGAAGCTTCTGTTCTAATCCACGACAACAAACGGATTGGGCCCAAGATCTCAAGAATATCTACCCATTTTAGTAAACCTATGGAATCCTGCTTTAACCTATGCCGGTCACCCCTAAACCATCGTTGGTTACCATTTATTCACCCAAATAGCCTTGTTTTTCATTGGCAGATTCTGAGAGTGAAAAAAGATACCATAGTTTCATGCAAGCGAAACAAGCATCCTTTCACACATCCAGACACCCAAAGCCATCACCAGGATCAATCATAGAGCCATTTCATTCACAAGAGCACTCCATGAAATCAACTCTACAGGACCACACACGTATTCTCTTATCAACCACCTCCACCACTCATCCATCAAATCCTTAACACAATAAGTATGGCCCTAACCAGTATGGTTTATTTCAGTTAGTAATCTTTATTACTCTTGTTATTAATATATTTTTTGCATGCTTATTGCTTCATCACCCACGTGCCTGTGAACTCAAACATCCTCTCACCCATATTACCAAATCACCTATCCTCACCTATTGTATAATTCTGAGCATACCCAAGAGTTATATAGACCTCCCCATTCACTCTCTCAAACTTTAATTGACCTCAGATCACCCCTGCCATTTAATCTATTTTGAGTTTCTTTTACCTTGACCATACCACAGGCTCCAGTTATCCAAAACCGTCTTCGGTTCTACCTAAACCAGCATCGGTCACATTTAGCTGATGTTAGTCTCTGTGTTTTACACCTTGACTAAGAAAAAACCCAACAATCACCCTACCAGTTGACCTAAATAACCCTGAATTAGACCCTGACTAGCCCCAGAACCTTGACAGACACCTCATCTCTCAAATCCAACTATACCCTATCCTATTGTGATTGGATTTGCTTATTATACTTGAATAAGATACCTAAATCATATCAACTACAATAGGACTTTGTTTATTTCTCACATTAACTTGTTTTAAATAGTGGAAATTGACAATCTTCTAGGAAGTATCACACTTCCCGAAACTAGCATACGTTAGGCAATCCACCATCATATATCATTTAACTATCTTTTTTTGGTCTTGTTGTCTATTACAGGTAGTTCCTCCTAGCCAAAAGTAAGCTCTCACATTCAGTTTTGGATCAAGAAGTCAGAATGTGTGCAACAACCATCAACCGACCAACATTTAACAGGGTATTCCTCCTTGGCCCCTACCCCTATTTGTTTCATCATTTCAAAAAGGTAAAGAAAACATTGAAACAACAAGTTAGGGAGTCAGAATTCTCCGGAGAGCTGTCTGGAATGCAAAGTCCCACACTTTTGGATAACTCTATGTTTGAAAAATCACACTGAGTGCCTCAACCATTCACTTGCAAGCAATCAAGGGTGTTGTGATTACACATCAACAATATGTTGTCGACCAATAGCATAAAATATGCTACTAGTCGGTAGTATAATTTATTCTACTCGCCAAAAACATATGTTATGTTGGCAAGTGGTATCATAATTGTGAATATACCAACATTGGTTGGCCCTTAGTGAAACGGACAAATGAAACTATGGTCAAATTTATTTATGACTCGTAAATTTTTGGCGATCCTGCTACCTTACGGTAATGAAAAAATAGCCAATTTCAAATTTGAAAAATCCTAATATTCTAACTTTTATGAATATTCAGCCCTAAAATTAACCTTGGCCTCAGGTCTATTACTTTGTTGGCTCTTTGTAGTTGGAGATTGTGTTTGGTTGTTTTCACTCTCTTTATGCTGCAAGGGAACTGTTTTTAACTTGTTTCTCTTTTCATTTATGGTTTTATCTAGGTTTTCATGCATTTTTCGTTCCAAGGTAGGGTCCCATTAAAAAATAGCCTTTTATCCTTGTCTAAAAAAACATGCCACATATAAGTCTTAAGGACTTTATCCAAGTATTTGTTATTGTCAAGAATTAAAAAAAACACTAATTTAACTACATTTACAAAGATCTTTACACCAAAAAGTAAGCCACAATAGAAATTTAGTTATTCAATCATTCATGTATTTCTTGAACATTAGTCCAAGTTGTGTTTTTATCCGGGTATTAATTTTTTGTTGTTTGACTATTGAATCATCTTTATTTTATTTCCTCTTATTTGTGATCATTTTTTTATTTCTTCTTCTTATCTCCCAAATGTTCTATTTCATCTTTTTCATCTGGTTTTAAATTTTTTTTTACAGTTTTTCATTCTATACAAAACATGTCATGCTAGTTCCATTTGTAAATATAACTAGTCATTTATGTTTTTTGGACATTTTAGGATTTTTGGTCTTTTTTTGAGTTTTTACTATTGTCTATCAATTTTTTTTCCAATATAAATATAATTTGAATTCAACAACTTTATAAATATAAAGGTGTCTGGATGTATTTATAAGACATATTGATACATGATCAGTACATGGAGAAGTTTTGTTCATTTTGTAAGGAAATATTTTTCTTAGATTTTAAGTGTTGTCATGTACATAGAAAAGTTCAATCACATAGGGAAACTTAATAATACATTTTAGTAATTATTTTCATCATTCAAAAAATCAAGGGTTGGGTGTATTTTAATACATAAGATTGCTTGCTAAGTACATTATTTTTATGTATTTCTTGAAACATTATTATCGAGTTGGCTGACCTAACAAATAGCATCAATTATCAAATATTAGGTTTTTACTTGTTTAGAAAATTTCCCAACTCACAATTGTTTTCGTTAATCATTAGACTACAAATGTAGAGGTTGGATTAGCATTTTTGAGACTAATTTCAAAAATACTATAGAGAGTATACAAAAATTTGTGTAAGTTTCAAAATTTAGGGACTAAGGAGCACATTTAGAAGTTTTGTTTCACAGTTTCATGTAGGTGTTGTTTCCATAAGACACAAAATTGGTTGTGTCATTTCTTACATCTACATACCACATAGTTATGTCATTTATATGTTTACATGCCATGATATATGAGTCAAAAGGTTGGTCTCCAGTTACCCAAAACATTCACAAGGATTTGAAATTTCAATGATGTTCATGATGCTAATGAATATTTTGAACATTGGATATAATTTCAACAAAATGAAGTGATGTATTAAATTGAGGCACAAAATATAATATTGTATTGATATTTTTTGTATTCAAATAGATCATATAGCTCAAAAATTTATGTTCTGAAAGAAGTACACTTTAGGAGAAACCTTCTCATTCTAGCACTATTATTTGGTAGATAAAAAAATTGTAGTTGTGTGTAAGTGAAAGATGCCACATATACATCTTAAATATTTTATCGTAATATTCGTTATTGTCAAAAAATAGAAAAAAAATAATTCAAATACATTTGCAATGGTCTTTACACCAGAAAGTAAGCCACAATGGAGCTCTAGTTATTCAATCATTCATGTGTCTCTTGAACATTAGTCGATGTTGTGTTTTTAACAGGGCACTATATTTTTGTTATTTGACTATTGAATAATATCTATTTCCTTTCCTTTTGTTTGTGATCATTATTTATTTCTTCTTCTTATCTCTCGAATTTTCTAGTTCAACTTTTTTCTCTAGTTTTACAAGAAAATTTTGAAACATTCATTCTACACAAAACATGTCATGCTAGTTCCATTCTTAAATAACACTAGTCATTTATTTATTCCGGACAATTTAAGATTTTTTTTCCTTATTTTTTTCCTTTTTCACCTATTGTGTATCATTTTGTTTTCCAATAGAAAAATAATTTGAATTCAAGAAGTGTATAAATATAAAGTTGTATTGTTATATTTAGCAGACATATGGATACATGAGAACATGGATAAATATTATGGAATTTGAAAGGAAATAATTTTCTTATATTTTAAGTGACCTCATTTAAATAGAACATTTCAATCACATACATGAAACAATATAGTAAATTTTACCAATTGTTTCCATCATTCACAATTGTTTATATTGCATAGGTTTGCTTACTAAATACAGTATACTTGTCTATTTACTGTTACATTATTATCTACTTAAATGACCTAAAAAATATCATTGATAAAAACATATTAGGTTTTTACTTGTTTAGAACAAGTCACAACTCATATTTGTTTTCCTTAAACATACTACAAAGGTAGTAGATGGATTAGAGTTTTGGAGAATAATTTCCCAAATACTATATAGAGAGTCTATTAAAAAATGTGCAAGTTTCAAAACACAGGGAGTAAAGAACACATTTACAAAAAAAATAATCATAGTTTAATGTGGGCTCGTTTCTATACGACATATAACTAGTTGGGTCATTTATATGTTTACATATATGGTCAAGTTGGGCATTTTGTAATTCAATCTTTGTGCATTCAATTTGATTTGTTTCTTGAACATATTTCATGTTAACTTCCCTCAACCATATATCTATATTGACATGAAATTTAGTATTGTTTTATATACCCTAATTAGCTTTAGCATTGTATTTTGTTCATATTTTTTTATGATGGAGATATTCACTATTATGCAATTATGTATGATGTAATTGTATTTATTTAAATAAAATCTTATTACAATTACACAAGGTCATTTCATTGCATTTTAAATGAAAACTAAATTTTATGTATATAGGTTGTAGTTATGAATTTTCCTTGACCTAAGAGGCCAATAATATACAATCAAACAACATACTTTAAAATTTAATACACTAATACATACAACAACATTTGGACATGGCAGCTATTTCCTAATATTTGAATGAAAATTATTTCAATAAGATTATGTAAGAGGCCAACCATAATGCAAACATGTTCTTTACGATGATTTACATGAAATTTATGTAGTTAATGGAATCCTAATCAACATAATCAATTAACAAGATAGCTAAAAAAAGTAACAAAGGAAGGGGAGATTAGGGAAGTGAACATAAGTCATAACTTGGAGTGCAGTTTTGAGTGAAATAACAAAATCTTGTATTCAACAAGGAATAACAAGAAAAATGTTTGTGAGGTCAAATCGAAGACCTTTCTTCAAAATGAAGTGGGTTAAACATTAACAAAACATTTAGTAATACATTGGATCGCTGCAAACTTAATTGCATAAAGAATCGAAATAATTTGCACCCAAGATTTATCAACATAAAAATAAAAATTCTTTCCATGAACTAGCTTGTGGAAGACTTTCAAAATTAGCTTCAATCAACATAAGAGAAGCCATTAAATTACAAAAAATAAAAATAAAAATCCACTAAAACCAAACGAGGATTAAAAACCCCATCTGATGCCACACGTGCTCCCCCTCCTCCCTTTAATACGAATCTTTCAACCTTTGGAATGCAATTAAATTGGAAAAATACCACTAAATCCTAGGGATTCGACAAACCCTATCCAATACCACCTTAAGTTACGGAGCATACAAGGATCCCAACAAATTGAGACTACATAAGATACAATGACGTCTAACTAGCATAAAATTGAGACTACATAAGACACGGAGCATACAAGGCGATAAGCGTATCCATACAAGGATCCCAACAAATTTTGATAAATCCATATATTCGAATCCGCACACAACATGACAGACGAAGCAACGGCTGGCTAAAAGAGGATCCATACAAGGATCCAAACAAATTTTTCGGTCTCCTACCGAAAAATTTGACAAGAAATATATAAAGCAAATGCTGGTTTAAGAGCGAATAACAGTATAATGGAAAGCGTAGGCATAATGGGAATGGGAGTTTTTAAGTATGTGAAGGGTCATTTGAAGAAGAAGAAATACCAGAAGGTGCAGGATTCTTCCACCACCACCACCACCACCACCACCATCACCACGAGGAGGAGGAGGCGCGTCAGAAGCCTCAAAACAGGTCGTCGAAAGCGTGCGATGTTGAGGTTGAAATCAAAACTGAAGTGGCCGGGTAATCCCAAACCTGTGCTGGGAAAGCTCAAAGATATATTTCTGAGTTCGACATCAAATGTGTTGGCAGGTAGTGGTCAGCTTTTGGACCCTGCAATCCATGATTCGGACAGAGCACTCCCACATGATATTTACTATAAAAATGTGGTAGAATTTTACAAGACGTTGCTGCTTAATGTAATGCCCACCCCTTTCTTTGCATCCTTACATTTAGTGACTCCTGTCATTTAGAGTTGAGTTATTGAATTAGCACTATGAAGATAAATATATGTGGTAGCATTATGGATTATTGAGTTTTATATAATATTATTTAATTATTATTTGGTTTTGTTGTAAATTACTCTTATGACATAGGTGATGTTTGAGGCACGTTCTGCAAATAAACTATTATGATACATATTGCTAGTTTTTTGTATCTATGTTATTATGGATACTAACAGGGTGCAACTTAGATGGATTTTACTAGATTTTACTAGATATACATAAAAAAGAATCATAAATTCCTACATTATTGTGTGCTCCAAATTATTATTATCCTCTCCTTTTTTCAAAAAACAATTACAAATGCCTCAAATATATAAAGGGATTCAACACAGAAATAGAGCATGCAGATAAAACAGAACATGCAAGATGCATGAAATCAAACTAAAAAATTAAAAACTCAACTAAACTAAATTGAATAAAAAAATAAAAAATAAAACTATAGAGTGTATGCATGAAATCAAACTAATTTTCTGCTCTCAAGGAGGATTTGGCTCTACTAGGCTTTTCTCACATGACTATGCTCATGTTAGACTTTTTTCCCTGGACTTTTCAAGCTTTTTCCTGTTATTATTACAATTTTTCACAGCACTTTCGGTATTTATTCTGCCCATTTTGGGTGGCGCCAGCCGTTCAAAATGGCTACTAACCATTTCGTTGCAACATCAGTTGCACACGGTGGTGAGGATGGCTCCAAAGTACGCGAGGAAATTTGTCCAGAAAGTGTACGACAAGGTAATGTCGTTGATTCCCCCTCAGATGTTACTCTTGAGCTTTCTTTTGTTGATCATGTTATGTAGTTTTACGTTAACAATTGTTTACTTGCGTATTTCTGTGGTCGTATTCCGTGTGAGTCTTATCTTCAAAACTAGATTAAATTCCACTAGGATTCCGTCGACATTTAGGTTACTCGTGTCTAAAACCTCACCAAAGGTTTTGTTTTTACTTTTTGTGAGTCTTCGCAATTTCAGTTGCTCCTCGAGCATTCCGCTTGTTAATACCTTAGCAACAGTTTACTTTTTTTATCAAGATAGTGCACTTATCTTAATCCAGCCAACCACGTCTCTCTTCGAGTTACAGTCTGAGTTGAACTTCGGGGACTTCCATTACACCTCTAGCCATTTCAGAATGAGATTGTCCAAATTCTTGGCCGTGTGATTTGTCATGAGCCTGACCATTTCTTTTATGCTCGTCCACATAAACAGGTTTTCGTCGAGGTTGATTTAACATCTAATTTACAGGATCACATTGACATACAAATTGGGTCCACGCATATCTCGCAAAAGATTGTCTTTTTCAACCTTCCTAACACTTGCATTCATTGTCAAGCATATGATCATCGTATTCATGATTTTCTGTTGATCCATTGTGCCAAGCCCTCCATTGTGCATGCTTCATCTTTATCATAGGCAAAAAATGTTGAAGGTTGGACCAAGGTTTCTTAAAAAAAGCTAGCGAGTAAGCCTTAATCGGAAGCTATTCTACATCCTCATAAGAAGCCCTCAGCTTCCTAACCTTCCTCTTATTTTCCTGCCAAGCTTGTTCAAGATTCCCATGTCATGTAGAGATAAATTACTCCAGTTCAAATGATAGCTGGGAATTCGGTTTTTCTGTCATCTTCAGAACATTGGTCTAGGAGCCCCTATCAAGACTCTATGGGGAGCATTGGACCGAACATGCCTAAGCTTCGTCTGTTGGTGCAAAATCAAAGCACACCCAAATGAGTTATAAGGTCTACTTTTCTAAGGGAGGTTCATTTCGTGTGATTTGCATAACAATGGATCATTCCCCAAGATGTGGGACTTACAAATGGGAATGATCCTCCAGAGAAGGTTGGTTCCTCTTCTTAATCCTAGTACTAAACTACTTATAAGGAAGGAAATGTGACTATCTACTCCTAATCTAACAATTCCAAGGGACCAAAGAGAGAGATAGATAGCATGAAAATAAAGAAATCCTACACTACAGAGGTGATAGCAACCAAGAAAAGGGAACTACTGATCACAAACCCAACTACTTGAAATAGAGAGAGGTGAGCAATGGAGAGGATGGGACAGATGCATCACAGACTAAGTATAAATTTCACACCGAACACCATTTCAAACCCCTTAAACACAGCTCATAAAACTTGCAATGGACATAAGAGATATGCACAATAGACCTTGCGATGGTGAGAGGTGAGAAGAGCCAACAAAATGAGCAAAGGATGGACAAAACGCATCACAAAACAAATTTTATTACTCTAGGAGTTCACACAGTACAACCATTAATGGGAAAGAGGCAAGAAAATTCCATTACAAAGCCAAGGGAGGAGACTTAAACTCCATATTCAACCCTGGAGAAGAAAGAGAGAAGGGGGCAGGGAAGAAGAATGAACAACCTTTTACAATGAATCCTACCCCTATATTTATAGATTTGATCAGAAGAGAAGAAAGAGAGAGGGAAGTGGGAAAAGTGGGTTGAAAGCTCAACCACTGTTGTTAATGATTATGATAAAATATGCCCCAAATCCATCTTTACTGCATGATTCCTTGATTTGGCACCTTGAAAGAAGAGGAAACAACGAAAACAGATCGAATCCGATCTGGTTTGTTGAGACAAATGGATCTTGCATTGAAGGCCTGAAGATGTTTCCTCCATTTTCCTTTACCTAACCTCCTCAAAATTAATGTCTTAAACCTCTATGGCGTAGGTGAGGTCGAGATCTTTCCAATGGTGTTAGATTTGTAATATTTCGAGCCTTGAGTCGAAATATATGCCTCCTTCGATGTTTGTATTGGGTCTGCACACATGGGAGGCACCACGCTTACTTGAAAGCCTGACCCAAAGTTTACCTTTGGGACACAGGAGCGTCGAGATTAGAACAAAAATTCAGTCTTATGGGTCTACAATTCACTGATTTTTCCCTTTGAATGAAACGCAAATTTAACTTTTCCCTCTAACTCCCCACCTTGGCTTAGACTTTAGTTCTACATGGCTAAGCTTTTTTTCGCGCTCGATTTGGAGTCTGCGGGCCATTAGGACCATTTTACCCTTCTTGTGATAACAATGGGCCACGAATGACACTTTGGCATTGACGCCTCGCTTACACTTTTAGGACTTACGCCAATTTTGAAGCACTCGCCTTGTTCACCTTTTGACTCTATCTGACCATTGAATCTACGCGCCAGGGTTGACGCAAGTTGGCAGTATCACGCTGTAACTTGGACTCATGGATTGTAAGATGTGGAAACAACCCGATGGAGGCACCGCGCTTTCCTTTGCACACCCGTCCTTTAGTCTCTCCTTAGCCTCTGCCAGCGTCCATGGTTGAGTTCTTCTGCGACCAATTCACTAGGATTTGAATGAGTTTTCTCAACGGTTCCTCTTACTTTTAGAATTTGGGGTATGTGGCGGGATCGCAATCATTTGGGTCTCCGCCTTTAGACTAACTCTTGGATAACAATTGATTAGGCTAAAAGATGTCAATGTAGTGCATGTGCACATTCATACTTTGCCAATGATTGTGGCCCAATAACTTTGAATTTTGAGCATTTTTAAACACTAGCTTGATCAACTAGCCTCTTTGTGAAGCATATGCCAAAATCTCTCATATCAGCTTGCAATTCCATAGTTGATTTCACCTGTAGCTTTCGAGAATGGATTCAATAGTTCTATGAAATGGATCTGACAGAGTCATATGTTCAGAAACAATGAAAATTAGTCTCTCAAGAATATTCCGCAAACTCCAAATGGTTGATTGCCTATTCTGCGATTCAATCTCTAAAAATTGAATGCAGTCCTCAAAAAAAGATAATCCTCTTATTCTGAGTTGTGGCTGATGCAAATAGTTATAGCCATTTTAAGGTTGATTCAGATGTATAACTTTGTCCTTGCTTGACGAGTATCTCAACTTGCTTCAGAGTAGTCTAAGCTCACTTAACGGAGTGTCGCTATGGTCATTTTCAATATCAGAAGATGTAATGTAGGCTGGAACTTTGGAATTCCCTTCTGGGTCTATCATTTCATGAGTTTAATCTCCTGGGTTGCTTTAGAAGTCTCACAAAATCCTCTAGAAAATATGGGGATGAAGCACGCTTGTCAAATTATTGTTAATATTGACATTGCATAATTATAACAGGGTAATATTACATGATTCTATTTTTCGGAATTACTTATCGTCTAAAAATCCAAATATTTCTATAAGTATTTTATTCCTCTCATTTGCAAGGCAAAGGTGGTGTTTCTATTTCTGTGTAATCTAGATATTCTACTTTGACTCTGCCTCAAGTCATGATCCTGAAAACATGAGAACTTCTGGATTGCTATTAGAATTAGATAATCTATCTCCATCTTTGGTGCATTGATTGATCTCTATGCTTCTAATAATGGATTGGAAATCATGACGTTATAGCGATGGTTAGGGGATAGAGATGCCTATTGCTTAAAATAAGGAGGTGGTTGGAAGCAGGGAATTATAATATGTAACCTCCCACACATCGTGAATGTAATCATAATTGGGTCTTCTTTCGATCAGATAGTGCATTAGAGAGGACGAAGATTTGTCCATTTGTCAAAACCAGATTTTGCATTAAACATCCTCTTTCCAAGGAATGAGACGAGCCACTTTACGTTCTCATGGAAGATTGGTTTACATGGTATAATTTTCATGAAGGCTTTTCGTGTGTTCTCTAATTAGTTTGATTGTTGTCATATTTTCTTTGTACCTAATGTAATTACGTTGGCTTTTGATGTATCAATTTATTGTAAGCATGCAAGTGGCCTAATTTGTGAGTTTGTCATTTATTTTTAATCCAGGCTATTTTTCACACTTTCATGCAAGTGGTGAATTTATTAAAACTACAAAGTGTGCAATTTTAAATTCATGTAAAGTGTGATCCTTGTATGCATTTATGCAAGTGTGGTTTTTTGCGTAGAAGTGGAAAAATTACCAGAATATGGCACCTCATCCTCCTTATGCTGCATATAACCTTCAGACACCATGCCTTGGATTGACATTCTATTCAATGCACTGTCATATTGACTTTGGCCTCTTTGGCAACCATCACTAGTGGGTGATGGATCTTTGAGCATGTTGATTTTTTTCTCCTAGCAACAATGCCAGTCGCCCATAGATCTATGGTGTCGTATATATACACACCACACTTTGTACATTCATAAAGTTCAAGGAATCCAAAATCACTAGGAACTGTTGATATCAGCTCATGATATTTTGCACCAACATTTGCATTTGCTCACTCAGGAGCCCAGATTTGGTTCATCTTGCACTTGTACTTGGATTGAAGACTTGTGACAGGGCTCTTAAAACTTGGTTGGATTGCTTGCAGTATTGGGTCAAATCTATGGAATGAGTCTAGGGGAAAATCAAAGCTAACGATGTTTCCCCTGCTCGTGTCACCTACCCTACTGTAAATTTCTATCTCACCTGTGTTGACCATTATACTCTAGTCTTTTAGAGCATAGGATGCCTTATGTTAAACGCACCACCGCCATAGCATCAATGTATCTCCAGTGACTCTCTATAAGCTCATTTTACATGATCGAAATTATTTTCATGCTTCACTTTCTCTAGAGTTTCTTCATATGTCCTAGCTTAGTGTTATGGATGAAACATCTAATATTAGTTAGCATGGGTTTGCTTGTGAATTTGACCACGTAACCTGGCACATTGCTATGCTAGATCTCTAACAGTTTTAGTCAAGTATTACCTACATGTTGCAATTCTTTGTCATCATCGTATTTTTAAAGGTAACCTCAAATTCCTCACTCAAGGTTACTGATAATCCTAGGAGGGTACTCTCCTCTATCTTGACTGTAGGCCCTTAGAAACTTCCTAAGGTTGACCTATAATATGTAGGCAAAGGCTACTTGCCCTTTAGGATATACAACTTTAGAACTTGCCATAACACCTATTAAGCCTGATCAAACCACTTGTGTGTCAAAGGTTCATTGCGTGTCTCGATAATATTGTTGCCTCAATACCCTTGTAGAATGGCTGGACTTAGGTATCGTGCAAACTCATTAAGACAAATGGTCTTGGCCCACCATACGATTTCTAGAAAAACCATATTTAAATCCTACAGAATGGCCTCCTGATTCTTTCACAACTGCATTCAAAACATTGGGGTCTTCAATGATTGATCTAACTCAATGTACTCTAAAAATCTCTAAAATGATGCAAAAACCAGTCTCACCATCAATGGACACCATTCTCCTATCGTCGGGTGATCTTGTCTATTGATCAGGCACAGGTTTCTCCTTTTCTCCGACACATTTAGCCTTTATGAAATGGACCTTTTTCGGTTACACTTCTTTCCCTTAGAGTTCCTCAAGGAAGATTAAGAGGTATCTAGATGCCTGATCATTAATCCCAACTCATGTAAATGGTTACTTTACATGGATGATTTTGTTTCTCACTTTAGCTCCATCTCAGGAACAAAATTTTTAGCTGGTGCATCACTCCATCATGGATTATTTGGTCCTGTAAAGCATTTGGTTCTAAAGTTATATTTGTACAAATATTTGGGTTCCTGCCAAAGTCACCTAGCCTATGCCTGACTTGCTGACAACATATCCCTAGCACTGTATTCAACAAGGAGATTGATTCCAATGTCATAGGAATTCCTTTTTCCTTCGCCAATAAGCCTTTTACTCACCTTGTGGCAATTTTGGCTTACATCGAGGATGATGAAGAAGAAAAGTACAGAAATGACAATACTCATTTGATCATCCTCCTAAGATTCGGGAAGTTCCTCACTCAATTTCCTAAATACAAGATTTTGAAGCTGTAAGAAATGTTTGGAAAAATTCTATCTTGAATTAGTGTCCCTCTCAAACAACGTTTGACAATAACTGAAAAAAGCTCTTGCGGAATTTTCTTTGGTTTAGCTCTGAAGTAGGGTGGATTTCATCGTGATAATGCTTCTGAGGTTTGACCCTACTAATCTCAGGGTCTCCATCTTATCGATAGGATAATTCAACAAAAATCCACTACTGCAAGCGTAATTCCTCTCAAATGCAAGCCAACATGGGTTCAATTAATCAATTGCTCTGAAGAGCACGGGATCTTGGGGTGCAACATTGCCCCCTCCTTCAGCCAGAATGGGCCTAATATGGGTACCAATCACCCAACCCGCTATAAAAGCATAGGATTTCATAGTCTGCTAATTAGTAAAGTTCCAAGTTAAGATACCTCTAACACCTTACATTGCTAAAAGCATCTGGAAAGCATTTGAGAAGGTCAATTGCTTCTTCTGATGGGTCCTGGTGATGGATTCCAATGATATCTACTCCTTTACATGAGCACAGGATATGTGGTGGTCAACTATTTTCTCACAAGACAATCTCCTACTGGCAGAAAATACCAACATCAAAGTAGTGCAGTTAGCTCACCAAAGGCTTTTGGCGAAGAATCTTGCCAGAGATGGTTTCCTCCTAGGATTAGCTATCATACTTTACCATCTCTGAATTCCATAGTTGAACCTAGCTAATCCTTGGAGATAGCCTTGGTGAATTTTGTATATTTCACCTTATCATGATCTACTGTGATGCTACAATACCAGATGGGCTTTCATTAACTGCCAACAATATGAAAATGAATCAGTAAAAGCTTTCATCTGGCGTTGGAACATGGACCCTATCTACATGGGAAGAGCATAATATTCCTAGGATGTTAGCTACTCCTTCCATATCTCCTAATTAGTCAGCTCTAAGATACCACGCCTTCAGTACCAAGGTGAGGTCCTTACATTCTCCCACATATCACTTAGTTAGAAGCCTTTGAACATGGGCCTGGAACCCTGATTTGATCTGAATCTCATGAGGGAGTTCTTTGAAAGTCTTTTCTATAAGGACAAAAACTATTTGGGGACAAGATTCAAATCCTATTGGCGTTACTAATCTGATACGTAGTTGTTGTGGACAAACAATGAAGTCCTTTGATACATGTCTTTCTGGTCTTGACACTTCATTCAAATATGACTATTTTTAACATTAGATCAACTCCCCTTTAACAACAAAAATCAACTTGACTATCATCAACCAATGAGTAAGTTGCTTAGTTTGTTGACCATGTCACTTGGCTTTAAGTACATTGCTTACCATGGTATCTTAGATCATTATCTTGACCTGTTTCAGCTCTGGAAGCTAGGAATACATGATTTTTAGTACAGTTTACTCTTTTTGGTGAACTAACCATTAACTAATTGGTGGATCATCTTATCTTTTGTTCACATGCAACTGTCATGTACTAGCGTAACAAGGTGGCTATCAAATTTTTCCTCAGGTCTCCAGTAGTTGTTTGATCACTACAGGAGTACACATTGTACTATGGGATTTGCGTTTAAACCGAAGCGGATGAAAATCGGCGACCCATGCCAACTCAACAACCTTATCGTCATGATTGCTATCAACCCATAGTTAACTGTAGAAGTGCTACATATATTTTCTAATCCTCATTTCGCCTAAGGCCATAATGTTGTTGAGAGTTATAAGCTAAAGCCCGCCAACATGTTTTGACTAATGTAGTTGATCTCTTTTCAAACTGGTGCTCTCCTAAAATTAGCGGTTGTAGCTTCCCAGTTTAATGACTCGTGATCCCCCAGCGTGTCATAACTTATGGTTACGCTCAACCTGAAGATGCCCGAATAGGATCTTTCCGTTGCTCAAGACGCCATAAGGTATTATATCCCTATGCTACCTCAAAACTAGGCTTCCACAAAGTAAAAATCCACCCCCTCCTCCAGGCATCATTGCTCCTTGTGCCTAATGAAAACTCTTCTACATGGCCGTATGGTTTTGGTGCTCTCTATTTTCTTATTGGCCGTAGACACCATCGTAACCCTGTGAAAATAAAACATGTAGGTTCTGACCCACGTAGAGGCTGATTTTTTTTCTGCCCAATTGGTTAGATCGTTATTTCTTGAGGTTGTGAACTCTGCCAACCGCGCCCTTTCTTTGATGACTCTTTATATTATTTTTTCTATAATTTAATATAAAATTGGTTACAATAGTAATCAAACTAAGTTTTTCTGAACAATAAAGTAGGGGCGAAATTATCTCATGTTCTAACACTAATGTATATTGTAAATAGTTGATATCATTTAAATAAAATGAATTGATGTATTAAATTGAGTCACAAAACATAATATTGTATCGATATTTTTTGCATTCAAATAGATAATATAACTCCAAACGTTATGTACTAAAAGAAATACTCTTCAGAGCAAACCTTCTTATTCTAGAACTCTCATATGGTAGATAAAGCATTTTATAGTTATGTCCTAAGTGAAACATACCACGTATAAGTCTTAAGGAATTTTTTGTATTATTCATTAGTGTAAAGGATAAAACAAAAACAAAAATAACATGCTTTTAAATGTTTTTACACCAAAAAGTAAGCCATGATGGACCTCTAATTATTCAATCATTCATGTGTTTCTTGAACATTATTCCAAGTTATTTTTTTATTGAAGCATTTTTTTGTTTGACTATTTAATCATTTTGATTTCCTTTCCTCTTTTCTATGATCATTTGTGATTTCTTATTCTTATTTGTCATATTTTCTAGTTTATCTTTTTCCGATGGTTTTAAAAGTATTATTAAAAATTTTCATTCTATACAAAACATGTCATGTTAGTTCCATTTTTATATAGAACTAGTCATTTATGTTTTTGGGACACTTTAATATTTTTGGTCCTTATTTATTGTATTTTTTCACCTATTTTGTATCTTTTTTCTTTCTCTTAGAATTATAATTTGAATTTAAGAATTTTAAAAGTATAAAGGTATGATAGTTCATTTAGTTGGCATATGGATACATGAGCACATAATTAAACATGATGGAAGTTATAAGGAAATGATATTCTTATATTTTAAGTGACCTCATGCAAATAAAAAAATTCATCACATAGGAAGACATATACTGAATATTAGTAGTTGTTTTCATTATTCAAAAACTCAAGGGTTGGGTAGATTATATTACATATGATTTCTTTCTAAATGCTTTATACTTTTTTATTTATTGAGACATTATTATCTATTTGAGTGATCTATAATATATAGTGATTAAGAAATTGTAATACGTCTATTAACAAACAGGTACAACCTCGTATGTGTGTGTGTGTGTATATATATATATATATATAATTAATAAAGTATAAATGTTATATAAATAAATAAAACAAAATACAATACATAGGAATTAAAAATAGATAAAATATAAATAATAACAATAATAATTAAATGACGGAGTGAAATCAAAGTTTGGCGGTGGAAGAATTTAATGAGTGCAGGTGAGGTATAGACGTGGGGGATAGTTTGGCATGTAGAAGGAATTTTGGAAAGGTATGGCCGCACTGAGGCGCCCTTTCAGACCTGTCACTTCACTTGTGAAATGATAGAATCACTTCAATTAAGATCTAGAGACTTTGACCACGTAGAAACCCAAATTCAAGTTACATATTTAGCTGTATTTGGATACTTGCAGTGAGGAAGCCTTTCCCGACGATATTATCCATGTTTCTTTCCCCGATGCCACTTTCTAGCGAAACCTGGGCATCTTACATAACTTTGGCAATGTTACAGTGTTTGACCAAATGAAAGAACGAGGAAGCTTCTCATGGAATATGATTTCTACAGCGTACAACAGACATGGGTTTCCTCGTAAGACAATCACATTGTTTCACTTATGCAACAAATAGGTCTCCAACATGATAATTTTACATTTTCCTATGTGCTTTTGGCCTAAGCAAAAAATACAAGCTTTGGAACAGGTTATGGACACCCATAAAGGCATAAAAGATAGAGGAATTTTGTCAGATGTTGTAATTGCAAATGCTCTGGTAGACATGTATGCAAAATGTGGGAGCATACACATGACACAGTGAACTGTTTGACAGAGTGCCTTGAAGAAATGCACGTCCAAGTTCTTGTTGTCATGTTTGCAGGTTATGCATAAAATGGATTTATTGAAAATCCCTTAGAAACTTTCAACAAATTCTTTTTGGCTAGTGTAAAACCAAATCTCCATAGAATTTTTGCTAGCATCATCCTAATCCTATGCAAAATTATGAGATCTGAAACTTGTGCATCCATTAGAGCATAGGAGATTATTTTTCAGATATTATGGTCGCAGATGCACTGGTAGGCATGTAGGGAAAAATATGGAAGCTTCATTTGTTTTAAACCCTTGTTGGCCACATAAATTATGCTTTGAGATGGAGATTGGTAGTGGATGGAAATTAAATTATTATCTTTTATTCATTCTTGTTTGGAAAAAAATGTGGCGTGCCATTTTGACTTTTAAGATATTTTCTCAGTTTTGGTTTTGTTGAAAACGCATTAGAAACTTAGCAAATGAAATGAAATGTATAAAGCTAGGCTCCACAACCTGCGCAAGCTTCTTCTTCTATTGGCATCTTTTTCTGAGCTGTGAGTTTCAGATTGACATTGGATGACCTTGGAAATGTTAGATTATTATTTTGTTTTTACCCCAAATGTGGATGCATGTGCTGGGCATACAAACTATTTGACAGAATTCTTGAAATAAATGCATCCTCATGGCTTGTAAGGATTTCCATCATACCAAATATCTTGAGTAAACTTTAAAATTTCTCATCAACGTGTCAGTTCAACCTATGGTGGCTATGTGGAATCATTTTCTCGGTGTTGATAAGCACATCTGGAAAGTTCATTGGTGTTGTGGAGCTCTTTGTGTTTAGAGGGTTAGCATATATGTGGCCTTGGATGTTGTCTGGAATGGTATAGATGGAGTGGTTGTGGGTCCAAGTGAACTGTTTGACAGATTTCCAAAAGAGTTTTAGAGCCTCGTAGAATGCGGGTAAACCCACTTGAAGCACCACTTGCTCTACGAACGCTGGTATATCCAGGCATGGTCTCCTTACCTTTATCTTTTATACATTTCATTTAAACTGGTTCTTAATTTGCAATATAATTGAAATATTAAGCCATTAGATGCTTAAACCATTGGATATTCTAATTAAACTTTTAGTGTAAAATAATAAAACCTCACCTCGTGGTTTACATAATTGATTATGCTTGACCATCAATTACACTTGCTACCTAAACCTTATGCATTGCGGGTAAACCCAAGGTATCAAATTTGGTGCTTGTGTCCATTTGTATTGGTGAGAGCTAGATGATTCGTCAACTCTAACTACCATTTATGTCCACCTTGCAAAGTCATAAAAATGTAATCTCCAAAGACGTTTAAAACAACATAGTGTGCCGCATAAAAAATATGTTAAGTGTCGTATGTGTTCCTTGTTATGAGGAGAGTCACATTGAGCTTTACATTGACCCCACTTAATCTTTTTTAATCTCTTCGCCACTCCTTTAGGAGCCCTACTACCCCATTTGGCACTTTTAAGAAGCTGCTAAAAAAGTAAAGTTGGGTTTCGTTTTGGCTCGTCGTTTGGACCCTGAACAGTGAAATGTTTACGTGCCTTTGCAAACCCCTTATATTTTTACTAGGTAATTACTTGCAACCTTAAGTTTGGGGGAAAATAATGTTCTAGCTAGTTTGGCTAAGGGATTTTGTAGGCCTCGGGTCACTGTTTGACTAGGTCAAACTGGACCAACTATGACATGGCGGCTCCAGAAAATCCATCACCATTTGTAACCCGATTGTAAGTTTCTAGTTCACAATCGACTCTAATGAATTCCCCATATAGAGGAGTGCACGTGGGAATCTTCCTGTGGGGAGTCCATTTATCGAGAGTTAGTTTTGGATGAGGTTTCTTATACCTCGAGTCGTAAAATTTGTTGTTGCAACTAGCCCCAATTACAACCGATGGTCCTGGAAAACTAACCGCCAATCATAAACTGTTCGTCAGTTCTGAATTCCGTCAGTTCCTGTGAATTGTTGGTATATAGGAGGACACGTAGAAATTTACAAGTTGTGTATTTTCTCATCAGAAGACATTTTTTACATGTGGCTTTTTAGCCTCTGAGCCAAAATGAGACATTTTTATAACTATTAGAAAAATGTAAAATAAGATCACAAGACCCTAGCGAAGACAATAAACTATCATGAAAACATATTGAAACGTATAAGTAATTAAATGAAAATTGCCCATGTGGCTTGTGGTGTGAAATGTGACTTTTAAAAGAATAGTGTTTCTCTCTCTTCCCTATCTCTTTCTCTCTCATTAGTTAACAAATGAAGTGAAATGAAATGAAATAAATATATGCTTCTAATCCTCTCTCTTTGAGTGAAATTATTATTATTGTGTAAATTGAAAACTAAAAACATTGATTATGCTAGATTTAGGTGGATGTCGTGTCGGTGATTTATTGTTGATTTCATGCTCGCATGGTTTTACAGGATACAAGTAAGATGGAAAAATGGTGTGGTTGTAATTCACTGTGTATTATTGTAATTTATATTTAAGTTAATGCAATTGTAGAGGCTAAATCAAATTTTTGCAATGTTATTGTAAAGACTTACTATTGTAGTTTGGTAGTATTTATGAGATGTTAGTTCTGATGGGTACTTTGGGAAACATGTCCATTTAACTATAGGTGCCATTTTGATTCAGATTTACATATGAGAAAAAAAAAATGTGGGTTGGATGTATATGTTAAATGAAATTGAATTTAATATCTTATAGTGTGTTTCCAATGTGTAATTGATGATTAAATTTTTTGTGTGTTGTGTTCCTTACCTTAAAAATGTAATAAAGAAATATAAACAAAATAGTCAACCCTAGCATAAAATTCATGCATAACTATTCTTCCTGTGTGATTCTTTTAGACATAGAAAACTAAGACCTTAGGATGAACTTAATTATTTACACTTGATGACACCTTCTAGCATACGTAATTAAGAGCCAAAGTTTGAGTTATCATCATAGCCTGTATTCTTAGCGACATCGTTGTGCACCCGATTGTTAGGAACAACATGATCAAATATTATCTAGAGTATGTGGTACCCTCCTAGGATTGATAGTTGTGTGTGTAGTAAGGAGAATGTGATTTCCTTAAGGTGTTACTCTTTGGGTAAGAAAAATCCAACATAATGTAACACCCTCTTGGTCGGGCACACATATAGAGTGAAGGGTGTTAGGTGGCAAAGATTGTCAACTAGCATTGAAAGTCACCTTTAAGAGTTTGGATTGTAAATGAACTCAATACCCAATCTCATTTGTCATTCAGGTTCTATGATGATATATTATAGTTAGTTGTGAAACTTAACAACATTTTAAATTGTGATTAGTTGGTCAAAAGGTAACCATAATATGATGTTCTTGGGGAAAGATGAAAATTAGATCGTTCATATAACATGTTTCAACCATCGTTTGGTGAGAAAGGGGACCCACTTTGTGTAAGCTATAATTTGAAACTTAATTGTAGTGCCCACTCCTCTTCGACTTGTATATTGAAATAATTAGGTTTATTAGTTGCTTAGTTACATGGACATTATCTGATATTTTGGATAACTTATAGCTAGAAAAGATGTACATAATGATTATTATTGTGGTATGACTTGTATTATGGATTGTATGGGTATATTGTGGACATTGATAGACATTATAGGATAGGATGACATGATCTAGTATTATTTTGTTACATGCTAGCATTTTTTACTCTTGACAGTGACAACTATATTTGGATTATTAGACTAACTAGGTGATTTCATTGATGTTGAGAGTTGTTAATGATGTTATGATATTAGGGATCAATAATATGTTGTTGAGTGCATCCAATAGATATGAGTTACAATAGATGTAAAAAAATTCAATGATTGTCTTAAAAAATATGAATTCTTATAGATGGTAAATGTTAATGGATAGGGTAGAATTGTAATTGTAAATAATTGATAGAATTCTTAGCGTAGATGATGATATAGTTATGTTTTATGATGATGTTAATTGATGAATTGCATATGTGTTTTAATTTCTTGACGTATTGATATGGCATTGAGGCTGAAGGTGGTATTTTCATCTTTTCTTGTAGGAAATGAAGTCACAATAAACAAGAAGGGACTAGGAGACTAACTGCTGAAAAATATTGGATGTTGCAACAAAGTCACCTTGGCAGTTATGTGTGTTGGGATTGTGTTCTTGTTTTTCTTGGCATGCTAGTTAGGAGGTCTCCATGGGGGAGAACCTCATCATATGCTACCATGGTTTGATTGTTATTTATTTTCCATTTTATTTATTTTCTTTAGTTGTGGATGTGATTTTATTTAATTGTAATGTTTCCTAATTTTATCGTGCTTGTTAGTATAACCCCTGTTTAGTTTAATTAACCATGTGTGTAATGATAATTAGAAGATGTGACTATATGGGCATTAAATGGGTTAGATATTCATTATTACCTTCATGAATTTGATTGGATCTGATTTTCATTTTTGGAAGAGTACCCATTCCCATCACTCAAACTCGAATTTGGACTTTGAGCCCACTTTTGGAAGCTTGTGGGACAACTTAAACTTGTCAAATGATTTAAGGTTCCAAATATAGCCCTCATGATGTATTTGTTGAATGAAAAGGGGAAATTAGTGTAAATGTTTTACTTTCCATCTTAATTGTGTCCTTGGAAATATGGAGTGGAGGTTTGAGTGCAAGTGTGAGTGTGTCAAAACCTCACCCTACCCATTTACGAGTCTTGATCCTTGTGTTTGACTTAGCGAGGTGAATTGGAGGAGTACTGATGTGACATCCTACATGGAGCCACCTCACCATCCTCTCCACATATTCTATTAATTTTAGTTATTTTGGATTCTTATGGGGTTACTTGTTTTGGAACTTGGCAACTTTTTTTTGGATTGGCTTAGACTTGGAAAAATAATGAATTTTGTTGCTTGAATATTTAATGTTCTTGCAATGGCAAGGTATGGTCTTATACCTTGAATTTTACTCTATTGTTTGTGTGTGGTGTTGTGAATAGAATGGATGTATGTGTCTGTATTGAATTTGGGTAGTTTTTACTTTAAGGATGGTGTGGGGAGAAGGAAGATGGGGGCCTTTAAGGGAGGGATAAGAGTTTTGGATGTATATATGGAGGAAGTGTGGGTAGGGTGTTCCACCCTGTGATGATAAGGGAGACTTCTTTCTTTATCTTTATGTGTTTTACATGAGGGAGTCATAAGAGATTTGAGGGAGTGATAAGAGATCAAGGGAGGGATAAGAGTTTCGTATGTATGGATGGAGCTTTTGGATATTTCAAGGTGGAAAATTTACCCACTTGGGAGGTATGAGGGGGTTCCCAATATATCTCTTCTCCTTTGGCTTAAATTTTAAGCCTATGTCTTTGGAAATTTGTATATTGTTACTATTAATGTTATTTTTCTGATATGTGTTGCAAGTTTTGTTGGCAGAAATGTATGTATTGTGGAAGCCTTTGTTAAGAGTTTCCATAGTTGTAAAAATTCCCTATTTCTCCATTGTTGGGGTTCAGGGGATAATGAGAAGGTAGGATTCACCTTATCATTGGAATAAGATTGGGATGCAAGTTCTGCCTATGCTCCCTTCCTTTTTGATGTGTTGAAAATGGAGAAAATATTATGGACATACAAGTACTTCTTGGGATGAAGACATATATGTTTGAGGCAAAAGAAATAGGATATTGTTTTAAATCATGTTGTCTCCACCTTTAAGTGGAGGGCTCTTTTTACTTGTATTTTAAAGTGAGCTTATTATAAGTTAAATTTTCAAGTCATGTATATTGAATGGTTGAAGGAAAGAAATTGTATGTGCATTTTAAATGGAAATATAACTCATTTAAATCCACAACTTAATCAAGAAGTTTTTATTTTATTTTCATTTGGCAAGTGTTCTTCTTGATTTCGAAATACTTGGAAGTATACAATTTTTCTCCGCTTTTGAAGTGTTCTTGTCAATGTTGGTTTTAAAAGGAAAAATGAACCTACATATTATTTATGTTTATACTTATCATCCTCTTTCAAATGAGTTGTAAAATAGTTGAATTTTAGTATTTTCGTTCTAAGATATACAAATTTGAAAATAAAGACAAAGGAGGTATTTAATTACTTTTAAATATAAAAAAAAAACCCTCTCTCTCCTTGTGATTGTTCTAAATGGAAAGAATATTAAGTTCAACAATTTGACAAATATAAACCTTAATAACAAAAATAATTTACCAAAATATATTATTTGAAAATTAAAATGACAAAGAAGATATATATGTGTGTGTGGGGCGGGGTGGGGGAGGGTGCTGACACCCCCTAAACCCCAGTATTTTATAAATATATAATATTTTTGTGTGTGTGGAGGGTGTCGGCGGCCCCCTCCCCCACATTACTTTATATATATATATATATATATATATATATATATATATATATATATATATATATATATATATATATATATATATATATATATATATATATATATATATATATATATATCTCTGTGTGTGTACATATACAGATACATATATACACACACATACACACATATATAAAATAATTTGGGGGAGGGGGGCGTCGGCACACTCCACACACACACACACACATAAATTCTCTTTAATAATATGTGTGTGTGTGTGGAGAGTGTCGATGCCTCCCTCCCCCACATTATTTTATAAATAATAGAAACACACACACACACACACATCTATATTCTTTTCAATTATATATATATATATATAAATAATTGAAAAGAATATAGATGTGTGTGAGTGGCGAGCGGGGGGGGGGGGGGGGGGGGGGGGGTGGAAGAGGGGTGGGGGGGCGTAAACCCCTCTCCATCATGTTAATATTTATATTAAAAAAAATATAAGTGGAGGGGGGGGGAGCGAACCCCCCTAGTTTTAACTAAATAAAAATAAATATAAGAGGAGGGGGCACAAACCACCTCCCTCATCCCCCCACTTTCTTATATTATTAAAACAAAAATAAGTTTGTGGGGACCGAAGCCTCCCCCCCCCCCATACTATGCGCCCATTCCCTTACATAGCCATGGCTAGGCCGCCAGCAAATCATGCACATAGTGCAAGGTTTTAAAAACAAATATATATATATATATATATATATATATAAAGATTTTTGTGTATATTACATCTTAATACAAAAAATGAAGGGCATATATTTGTATATAAATATACATACTCAAATATGTGAGTATATCAAATCCAAATACAATGGAAATAGTCCTCCTAGCCACCAAATGTCCAAGGCCTCCTCCTGCTTTAATCTGCAAACGAAAATGAGAAAATGAAACGAAACTAGGAAAAATGAGTGATTAAAAGAGAAAAGGAAAGAGGATTAGGTTTTGTAGAGATAACTAGATCTAAGGGCTCCCGTTAATTCAATATAAGTATGGAAAATTTACTCTACAACTTTTAAGTTGTGGGTATTTTATGGGAATGGGTATTTTAAAACTTAGGGTATGGGCTTTGACTAATGGGGTCACCTAGGATGTCCTAATTAGTGGGTTAGATTGTGTTGTGACCTTTGCATTAGGGATAAATAAGTAATTAAATGGAATTGTGATTATGGATTAAATTAAATGTGGATGGTGCAAGCAAAGGTAATCCAGGCATTTCTGGTTTTGGTGGTATCCTCAAGGATTCTAAAGGCAATCTAATAATGGCTTGTTCTAGTCATATACCAAAGGCCACGAATAATGAAGTAGAAGCCATTGTTGCGGTTGAGGGTATTTGCATGGCGAAAGAATTGAACATCAAGCTCATGCAAATTGAAGGAGATTCATAGATTATAATAAATGCATTAAAAAAAAGAAACACCCCCTGTTGGAAGCTCCATTACATCTTTGGCCCGACCTATAAGACATTGGAAGAGTTTGATCAATTACAAATTCAACACAACTGAAGATCTTCCAATGTGCCGGCCGACTTGCTCGCGAACTATGGAACAGAGCTACCCTCCTTCTCCTTGTTCTCCAACTCGGACATGACGGATTGGTCTGGGCTCCATGTCATAATTGCATCAGAAGCCACAAATTGAAGCCACCATATCATTCATTTATAATTTTGACTGTTAGCATGCTTCATGCCTAATCCCGTGTCCCTCCCACAAACTTTGCATCATGTTTCCTTTCTTGAAGATCTCATTTGATCTTCACATTCTTCACTTGTCATTTCAAAACCATCCCTTCCATTTTGAATTGGGGAATGTATCTCTTTTGACGCGTCTTGTAGGTCTCATTCCAAACACTTCCTTTATCTCCCCTGCTTCATTCTTGTTGCTTTAATGGCACTAAAATCCCGTCCTCAATTCGCACTAACTTTCAAGCAGTTGCCCCAACTTCTCTTTAATGCTTGCTTTCGGGCTGATGATCATAGCAATGATTTTCTTCGCCATATCCTTAACATAGCTGGCCTTGTCGAGTTTGATGACCAATTCAAGGCGGAGGAAATGACGGTGGACGCAATCCAACAATCCTTTATTGCCCACACGAGGCTTGTCTGCCCTTTTTTCTATATGCTTCAATTTATTGTTCATCATGTGTTTCACCCTGCTCACAGCCTGCAAAGGGGGAATTGAAATCAACTTGGAAATTTTTAAGCTAAAGCTCAACATTCATGCTCTCGATTTAAACCTTTCTTTCCTCTTGGATGAAGGATTGGCTGAAGCGATCCCATTTTGGGGTCCTGACCAAACCCCCCACATCTCCAAAAGCTAAACAACCATCTATTATTGTGCTGGCTCGTTGGGTCGAGCTGCTTGAAGAATGGTGTGTAACCCACAACGCCGAGGAAGGAAGAGGAGAAGTCCTAAAAAAAGGAGCTTCTTTGCACTCCAAAAGCAGTCCAACAATCGAAATTGGGCACTACAAAACCTAGAGGTCGTCGACCATTCTTCAAGAGCAGTCTCTCTGGCTAGGAATGAATGTGTTCTATGAAAGATAACATGCATCTCGAAGCTATACTGGTTGGCCCAATGTGATTCCTCTCGGAGCTATGTGAAATGGGGATGTTAGCCATGTTAGCACACGAAGTAGCATTCACAATGGGTGCACGTGGGAACTTCCAGGTGTTCTTGGAATGCAAGGAAGGCCTCCTCTCCAAGTATGCTCTGCCACCATTTGCACCAACTTGGCATGTCAAAGAAGACTCACTGGATCAGGCTTTGGGGGTTGCTGTTTGATCGTTCCCTCTCTCTTTTGTAAACTCATTTCTTTTCTTATATATGATCTATACGTAATTGTTTTCGTTCCACCTTTTGGTTTGGATGTGGAGTGCTCTAAGCTTCTTCCTCTTCTTGTTGATTGTCTCTTCCTCCCTTCTTCCACACCATAGGGAACTATTCCCACACATTCCTCTCTCTTCATTATCTGCAGGTTATATGTATCTATTAACTATTATCATGGGTGAGGGCTGCAATAGACCCCTCAAATCACCTATCAAAAAAACAATCTGGTGAGAGTTTGCAGCTCTTGAGATACATGGTACGTCACATCCTCAAATTGGCTATGAAGGGAAGAGGGGTTTCGATACTAGACAATGGTTTTCCTTTGTAGGTGTATGCAACCTAAATTTTGGTGAGTGGAAGAGTGGGAGTAATAACCAGGATATGGTAAGTTGAATACGGATGGGGCTTCCAGAGGAAATCCAGGGAAAGCTGCTATGGGAGCCATTGGTAGGGATGTTGAGTGTGGGGTGCAATTCTTTTTTGCTGAGAATCTTGGCTCTACTACCACCAATCTTGCTGAGGTGAAAGCTATCTACAAAGACATGCAAACGGCCTTGAAAATTGGATGGCATAAGATCCAGGTTGAGTTGGATTCCCAAATCATTATCCACTTGCTTTTTGATAATAGATTGGACTCCCCTCTCGATTGGCGTATTGCCGAAGAGGTGTGGAAGATAAAACAACTAAGGGAAAAAGTTCAAGAGGTCCAATTCAATCACATTCCTCGTGAAAGGAACAAAGTTGCTGATGGATTGGCTAATTGGGCTCTGGACAACAAGGACCTGTTTTGCTATGGCATGTCCCCTCCATGGTGGTCCAACAAGCTTTAGGAGGATATCGAATATATTCTTAATCTTGATTCTTTGTCATGATTGATTTCCTCTACTTTTTTGTTTTATAATGCTCAAGCTTGGACCAATAGCTTTCCAGGCTTGGCACAAACGAATTTGTAATTTTGAGTTTTACATAATATAAAGTTCTATTGGTGAAAAAAAATATCGAAGATCGTATGTGGAGGAGAAAATTGAGGAATATGCTTGTTGATTTGTCTAAGGCGGTGGCTGCTCTTGATTCTAGGTTTTTGGATGGTGGAAGGGGCCTAAAGCCTCATGTTTGGGAAAAACATGAGCAAATTGCCCATGTTCGTGACAAATCCTAATGCGGAAGGGAATATTTTCATAATCCAAAGGTTGATCCCATTCAATTCCATCCATATCCAAAATGATTTGATCAAAAAGAGTTTGTTTGAGATCAAGGTCGAAGCAAATTTGAAATATCCCCAAATGGATATTTTTGCCCTAAGATGGGTTTTAGGCAAATCCCAACACCCAAATGCAAATCGAAATCATATATATCAGATTTTTAGTATGCAGACCTGAACTTTATCATGAATTTTCGACTTGAATAGCTACGTTAACTTATACTAAACAGCCCACACTTAATTCTTACCCACTCCTAAGCATCTTATAGATTTTATGAACCCTAATCAGATCATGATTGATGTAAAAGACCATACAAATTTCAGTTTGTTGACTGCTGCAATTTTAATCCAGAAATTGCGACTAGTATCTATTGCAATAACTCCACACAACACTTAAAAATATGTTTTTCCAATCCATACTAATCTCCCAATTTTTATCAGTCCATATATGCAATAAAACTCAAATTTTGGAGAGAAATAAGGCTGAACCAGTACTCAGAATTCTGCGGATTTGCATGGCTGAGAATAGCACTTTTTAACCCTTTGTTGGTACCCAAATTGATTCTTCCTCAGAAGTTGAGCAGCATCACAAATTTGACAGGAAGCTTAGAGACAAGCAAATCATGTTGTGTGTCGTTTTGTATTCGGGGAATAAATGCAGCTTGCTCTTTGTTACTTAGATGTGGAGAAATGGATAGCACCCTCAAGAGGATTTGATCTATCCTCACTACATTATGGTTGTGCCTTTCAACCAGGGTTAGAGGACCCTTTTGTAGCCTGCTATTTGTGGAGGAGATGGAGATGTCCTTCTTTGCAAAGTTATTAAGAAGACCTTGAAGAAAATATGATCAATACAACAAAAATCTAACTCTCATGAGTTGTCACCCTAGATAATGGAGATATTTTCTATGCAAGGTTTAGGCTACTAAAAACAATGAAAATCTGATTGCTTCTGCATGTTTTGGTAATATAAATTATGCATTTGTACACACACAAGACAAACAAGGGTAGTATGGGTAGGATTGGTTGTTTTTAAATGAATTTTGGTGGGAAGTGAGGCAGAATAAACTTGATTTGCTAGATCTTTGAGAGCTTTTACAAAAAATGGAAGGCTTGATCAACAGAATGCTTTAGAACAACTAAAATGTTCCTTTTAACCAAAAGGTGTGCTTCAAATGGAGGCCGAGATCAACACGTTTTCACACAAATTTTAAGAATCCAAAATGAAGGCTCAAATTGAAAAACTTAATTGAACATTATCAATCTTTGTTTTATCACGCCTAAGATACTCTCAAAGGCTAACAACAATCTTATCATCATGCTAGGAGTAAAGTGATTTTAAATTTGTTTATTTCACTATCAAATGAAAGCTCTTATGATAAATGAAATTACAAATGCCACCAAACGATCACAAGGATAAGATCTTGTGTGATTCACAAAGATTTCAATGTAAGATTGCAATGGGAACAAGAAAAACTATTTGCATACATTCAGAAATGAAGCAGACACAATTTTGCTCAAAATCAACACAGATTAACTCAAATTTGATTAAATTCATCAGTAGGGGAAAGTTTCTAGAACAATCTCAGAGCTTGTCAATGGTTGTACACTTGCAACAACCTTGACATGATCAAATTTAACCAAAAGGACTAAACAGGTTCGTCAGATCATTTCTCAGAAAGATGGGCTTTGTCAAACTTTTTTCTTAGGAATTAACTCCCGAACTTTAACACTCCAACCATTTGCATGACAAATTCATGCAATTTATAACATTTTTTTTACAACAGAGTTCCCCCCCCCAAAAATAAAAAAACATTTAAAGCACCATTGCTTGTTACGATTTTGATCGTGATTCCCAGAATTAAATTTGCAAAAAAGTTGTTAGGTGTTCAGAGGGCAAATCTCTTCAAATATTTCCAGCATTCAATTCTTTCATCTGGTAAATCACTCTTCATCTCACGCGCCAACTACTTCCTCCTCCAATTTGTCAAATCTGGTTTCTTGCATGCCAAGGAAAGAAAGATTGGAAAATCAGATTGAATCCAATAGTCAGATCACATCTTAATGGTAAAAGACGTTTTCAGATCTTTCCCACCAAATCAAGATATCTAATTAATTCTCCTCTTCATTTGACGTGTAGGAGACACCAAGAAATGATAAAAAACTATAAAAATTCGCATCCCTAGGAGCTTTGGAGCAAAAATGGCAGAAAATCAGATATAGATACATAGTTGTCGATTTCACTTTTGAATTTGGACCGTCTATGTGGGAGATCCGAGTTAAGACGGGCTTGGGGGTTCTTTTTCACCTTTTACAACTTTTGGGAAAAAAATGCAAAATTTCTCATTTTGCTTCGCCCCTCCGCCTTTGAAAAACGGGCTTGACACATGTCCCAATGTGGGTCCCAGCGGAAACCGCGACTTGATTATGCTATTTTACTTGTTTTTTGGAAAAAAGGAAAATTTTCCAAATTTTCCTCGCAGCCCTGCCCTTCCGCCTTTAGCTTCTGATGTGGGTCCCAGCGGAATCGTGTTTCCTTTTTACACTTTAACCCCTTTTTTCTTAAAAGGAAATTTTTCCAAATTTCCCCCGAAAGTACGCACCTCTGCCGTTGACCTTTCAAAACAAATTTTGACTATTCTCTGTCGGGCTTTGCGGGTCATTTTGATGACTTTAATCTTTTTGACAATAAGAGGCAAAAAATCCAAGTTGCCTCTAATGGCCCGCCTCCCTGCCTTTTGACTTTTCAAACTGCCACGTGTCCTCAATGGCGCATTTTAAGATGGTCCCCAAAAGTAGAGACCCCAAACAAGCGCGGGCTCAACACGTGTCTTAGTCTGGCAGAGTTTGTTAAAAAGTTGAAGGTTTAGCAGAAGGCGCCATGTGTCTTAGGCCCCTTAGGAAGTTGCTTGAAAAGTCTAAGTAAAGGAAGGCCCGACAGAAACCTACACGTGTCTTTATGGCGCAACTTCAAGATGGTCCCCAAGAGCGGAGACCCTGAATGAGCGTGGGTTCACCACGTGTCTCAGGCCTTTAGAAAATTTCTTTAAAAAGTTTTAAGTACAGAGCGGAGCCGGCGGAAACCTCCACTTGTCCCTCTGTCGCAATTGTTAAGGTGGGACCCTGAGGCAGATCCTCAAATGAGCGCCAACCCACCACGTGTCCACGGCCTACCAAAATTGTACCGGCTGCATGAAAAATTTGTCTAAGTCCGGGCAAAGCAGCGGAATCCTCCAGGTGTCCCCCTGGTGCAACTCCAAGGCCAAACCAAAAGGTGAGTCTTCAAACAAGCGCTGTTCCTCCACATGGACAAGTTTTGGGTTGAAACGATGCATAGAGTTTTTAGAGTGCCCCACCGAGCTGCATCCAACCAAAAAGGGCCACGTTTCCACTGATGCAGAGATGTAACTTTGACGGGAAAACACACCCGTCAAACCATAAAAATGCAGGAAAACCACCATTTGAGCTCGGAGATGAAATTTTCTTCAAGGGCAGAGAATTTGGAAATGTTATAAGGTTCAAACATGATCCTCCGAGCTACATCCATTCACGTTTCTTCAGGTATATGGGACAAAAGGTGACAGGGAAAACAACACAACGACTGTGGAAAATGGAAGGAAAAGAACAGCCCGAGTTTTACCGCCCAATTTTTAGACACCTTCAGATGGACAGAGAAACGAAAAACAAATTCTGGATCTTTAAGTGATCTTTGACCAAGGAACTGATCATGACAATCAAATGGAGGACAGAGTCTTCAAGCACCAACACGGGGAGATAAAAAACTTGACAAAGGCCGCAAATTGAGGGATTTTAATGACAAACGGGGCGAGACTAATTTGAGCACCAACATCGGCTCCAACTTAGAGATGGACACTCCATGTGAGTTCTACAAGAACCAAATAACAAACCAAGTGCCAAAAATATCCATTTGGCAAAGGATTCAACTTACATAGCAGAAAACTAGAACCATCTCCAAAAAAATGAAGTGAGAAACCAACAAAACTAGGTCACCAAGGACCAGAATGGAAAAAACACAAAAGACAGAAAACAATCAACAAAATATACACTATACAAATGATGCTCACTTTGATTCTAGGGAATCAATCAAGGAAATGTTTCAAATGCTTGCCATTAATAGGCAATTTGATAAATTCCCCATCCAAGTATTTCAAGAAGAAGGTATGTTCACCAATTCGAATGTGAATGGAGTAAGGGCCCATCCATAATGTGTCAAATTTACCATGCTTTTCCTTATCTTCATGTCTGCTATCCCATAGAAGCACAAGATCTCCAACATTGAAAGCTCTTGCAGTGACCTTCTTGTCAAATAACTTCTTCAATTTTTCTCTTAAATTTACATGCCTTTAGTGGGATGCCCACCTTTCTTCATCAAGTTCAACAATCTAGTTAATGTGAGCATCATATGGAGTAAATTCTTGATCTTCCAGTTGTTGAATGAACTGATATGAGGATAATTACATATGCATGGGTAGCAGGGCTTGAGTTCCATACACCAACTCAAATGGACTTTTTCTAGTCGCTCTTTTAATAGTAATTCGATCAGCCCAAACAAAAAACTTCAACTTCTCACCCCATTTCCTTTTGTTAAGCTTGAGGTTCTTCTAATAATATTCAACAAGTTTTTATCACTAGACCCAGCTTGTCCATTTCCTTGGGGATTGTAGTTAGAATTATATGTCAAATTGATCCCATACTCCTTGCACATTGCCACCAAAGGTTTATCTGTAAATCTCATGGCATTATCAGCAATAATTTTACCTGGCACTCCAAACCTACAGATGATATGGTTCAGCATGAATTCCATGACAATTTGGTGTGTTTCTCTCTTGGTGGGGATTGCCTCCACCCACTTATTGAAGTAATCAGTGGCTACACAAATCCATTTATGGCCAGCACTTGAAGGGTCTGAAATCTCACTAATGAAATCCATTCCCCATTGCTTGAACAGGGATTCAATTGATACAAGCTATAAAAGTAAGGAGCCTGAAGCTTTCAGTCTTCTAGAAAAATGCTCGCAACTCTCACATCTTCTAACCAAAAGAGTTGTATCCTTGAAGAGATTTTTCCACCAATAACCAGCCCTCAAGATCTTGTGTGCTATGATTATTCTAGCAAAATTCCCCCCACAAACTCCTCCATGGAGATCAGCAATTATCTTAGGGGATTCATCTTCAGTAACACACCTTAAGAGAACTCCCTCAGGATTCTTCCAAGCCAACTCAAAATCAGTAATGACATATTTCTGGGAAGCCAACTTAAGAGCTCTTTTCTAATTCTTACTTAAATACTTAGGGTAGTGTAGATGTCTGAGATAAAAAAAATTATATCTTTGTATCATTCAGAACTCATCAACTTTTCAAGGACATCCACCCTTCCTTATTCTACTTCATTCACCCCAATATTTTGCAAGTTACTCTCAACCATAAGCTTAGCTAGCCCAAACCTCTCACCAACTTTGTGGTTTGGATATCCATGTCATATTCTTGCTACTTGTTCACCCATCTACATTTTTTTCTTGATACCTCCATCTTTGATAAGATGTCTTTCACCATGGTGTGGGGAACATAAGCAATAACTTTAGAGCTCAAAATCTAAGGTCTGAAAACGTTTTTTTATTTTACCAAGGAAAACGCTTGTTTCTCCATAATGGTGTATTTCAACTTAGCCCCATGTAATGCCTTACTGAAAAAGGCATTTGGCCTTTCAGCCCCTTCATCATCCTTCTGCAACAAGACAACTGCAATAGTGTTCTCTAAAGCAAAAGAAAACAGTTGAAAAGGCTTCATATAATCTGGATCTACTTAAACATGGGCATGATTTAATGCTTCCTTGATCCCATTCAAATCTTGAATGGCATCCTCTTCCCATTTGATAGCCTTGTCCTTCTTTAGCATGGAAGTAATTGGAATGGTCAACTCAGAAAAGTTTGATATGAATCTTCTGATGAAGTTTATTTTCAAAAAGAAGGATTAAATTCCTTTCTTGGTTCTTTGAATTGGTACCTTGTTGATGGCCTCTACCCTTTGTGGATTAATCATTACCCCCTCTTTTAACATAATGTGACCAAGAAACTTTGCCTTCTGCACTCTGATATGGAACTTCTTTAGATTAAGTGAAATTCCATACTCTCCACACCTTATTAGAAATTTTTCCAAGTGTTGCAAGTGATCACCTCTCTTTCTAGAAAACACAGTCACATCATCTTGGTAAAAAACAATAAAATCATTAATGTAACCATAAACAACAACATCCATTGCTCTTTGAAAGGTTTCTCCAGCATTCATCAAACCAAAGGGTGTTCTAACATAGACATAAGTTCCCCAAGGAGTGGTAAAGGTTGTCCTAATTCTTTATGATTCCTTCACAACAACTTGATTATAGCCAGAGAAACCGTCTAAGGTAGAAAGAAACTCAAAACCAGTCACTAAATGTAGCATGTTTTCCATGTTTGGTAATGGATAATTATCCTTCATTGATGCTCTATTCAGATTTCTGAAATCCACACACACACTGATATCACCTTTCTTTTTTCTAACTGGCACTAGGTTTGCAACCCAAGAAGAATACCTTGATGGGCTGAATAATCCTCCATCCCTCAATTTATTTAGTTATACTTACATTTTAAGAGATAAGAGTTGATTTCTCAACCTCTTTTTCTTCCTAAATGGCTTTGCATTAGATTCCAAAGGAATTTCATGTTGAAATATATTCTCTTTGTATGCTATCAGTTCAAAATAAAACCAAGCCAAGAAGTCTTGATATTTCTTCAAAAACTGGACATAGGACTATTTTTCTTCCTTGCATAGATTGCTTCCTAACAATATTTTCCGTGGTTTCTCCTTTGTGCCAAGGTCATGCTCCTCAGCATCCATTGAGGCTGCTATATATCTGTTAATAATGCAATCAACATTATCAAAGTTTGATTCAAGAGAAACCAACCCTCTAGGAATGGTATTAGTTTTCAGTTGGATGATGCCTTTGGTAAACAAGGTTTCTTTACCCTCTACTACACACACCATTAGCTCCTAATCAATACATTGATTAGCAAACTCCCCTTTGTTCTGCAGAAATATTCTAACCTGAGCATCGTCATAAAAAAATTTCCAATGTTTAATGTTGTTGGGGAAAAATGGCCTTGTTAATACTTCAACATCATATTCACAATATGGATACATTGTGTAATTATCAAACTGAAATTCCAATACTACAAGCTTGTCTAGCAAATCATTGAACTTCCTATCATGATGCACAATATTGAATGAATCAAACATGTCAATAACATCCCAAACTGTATGTTTGTATTTTTTCATTCTCTGATTTTTAGTAGCATAAATCTTTCTAACTTGCTTAATAATTAGTTCTGAATCTCCTTTGACAATGATGTCCTTAACACCATATTTCCAAGCAATTCTCAGACCTAATAACAATGATTCATATTCAAAAATGTTTTTAGTGCACTCAAAGTTGAGTTTGAAAGAAAAAACAAACTCTTTATGGCCTAGAGAAATCATAACAACACCAACACCATTTCCAAACTTGGAGAAAGATCCATAATATAATAAAGTCCAAGGAGATCCTGTCTATTCAAGACACTTGCACTCTTCAATTTTGTGCTCTTTCCCATCAGCAAATCCAACAAAGTTGTCAGCATCAACACTTGTGTACAACACTTCATAACATGCATTATTGGGGTCCTCAATGAGGTGCAACATCTTCTTTTCTCCATACAACCTAACAAGGATGCTCTCAATTGGGATAAGAGACACAATTTTAGGCCCTACCCCACTTGGCTGGGCAATCAATTTAATAACAACATCAAGTTTCAAGTTCTTACTCGGGTAAGCTATAAGTTGTACCACCAAACCTTTCACACATACCACCACCAGCACTTCTCTGGAATCTATGGTAGTGCACTTTCCATATGATTTTGTTACTTTGATATCCAGTTCAGTCATGACTTCCAAAGGCATAACATTGCATGATGCCCCCGAATCAAACATACAATTGTGTAGCAATATATCTTTAATGATAAGATTAGTGAAGAATGGATCTACATTTATCTATGACTCCACCAAGTATGTCCCCAAATAAACCTCAGGTGGCTCACCTAGTTCCTCCAAAGCTGGTGGTATTTCTATCTCTTCAATGATTGGATGAGTCTCCGCAATGTTTACATTTTTGCCTACGGTAGTCTTCTCCTCTTTCAACCCCAAATTCTCAAAGGCCCTTTTCTTGTGCTTAGGAATCCTAACCAACTCAACAATTGGAACAAAATTCTTGATCTGACTCAATACTTGGGAAATATCATAAGGAACATATAATTTAGCAAGGTAACATTGGAAGGGAGATTGAAAAACTCATTAGATGGCATGGGATTTTTGACAATTTGGGCATGAGGAGAAGTATTAATTATTATTGGGAAAACAAGGCCTTTGGCATATGCATATTTCTTATGATATTCTTTAGGAATATTTGAAAGCAATGGAGTTTTTTTCTTGGCCTGAGGTCCTACCCCTTTGAAAAATTTACTTCTTGTGTTATACTCCTTTTCTTAGGCAACAACAATGTTCATCAACAACTTCCTATCCTCCTTAGATGGGATCCCTCCATCATACTTATTTATCATTAAAGATCTTAAGTATTCAAAATCATTATTAGGTATTTAAAAATCTTGTATAGTATCCACTTCTAAAGTATGCGTGGAAGGGAGAATAGGTACTCGGTGGATGCAATCCCAAAAACTTGCAGCAGTTTGAGAACTTATCACTTCAGTTGAAATTGCTCCTTTTTGTGAGCTAATGGAGCAACTCATCATACAAACATCATCATTATTATCATCATCTTCTTCTTCTTCTATTTGCTGATCTACTTCACATGGAGCATGGGGCATGAAACATCTGTCACACCAATCAATTACATCTATTTCTTCAACAACAACAACTTTGGCAGCCAAAGGATTAGGCACCATTATTTTTTCCCTCGCTCGGGGTGTTTTTTCAAAATCCAATAGGTCCCTTGCCTCTGTCATCAGATCTCTGATAATTTCTATGATGATTTGCAAATCTATCCTAGCCTTGTTGCTTTGTTGACCTTGTGAGCTCTACCCAATTCCGTTCTCTTCCCAAGCTAATTTGTATGAGATTTCCTTGAGATCCTCTACCTAATTTTTTACAACTTCTTCCAAATCGATAGCCTTACTTGCTTGAGGTTTTTCTAGGTTAACCAGTTTCACACCATCCCTCTTAGGAGGTTTTCCAAATTCCTTTTTTTTTTTTTCAATTTGCATAGCCATGGTGAAGTCCTACCTTAAATTGGTAGGTTTTTTGTCCCTCAAGTAGTAAGAAGCTTTCTTATCAAATGCATCTGAATACTTTATCAAAAATGACTCATCACATGGCCTCAAATTAACAAGCAATCTCCTCAAAGTCTTGTTAAATCTTGTGTTGAAATCATGCATTGATTGATTATGATTCTTCTTGATATTTTTAAATTCTAACAAAAGAAACCTAGGGTCTGTTTTATCACCATACTGCAATCTAAATGCATTATTCATTTCCATTGAAGACTCAATGGAATTATCTAGCAAAGATTTATACCAGTCCCTTGCATCTTCTTCCAAAGTATGAATAAAAAAATTAATATATACATCTTCAAATTCAATCTCAAAGTCTTCCATCATGTTGATAAAAAGATTTAAATGTTGATTACCAGTTATAACATTATTTCCTTGGAATTTTGGTAATCTATTTATTACATCTTAGGGAACTCCATTTGGATAATCAGCCATCCCTCTAAAATTTATAATACCAAAGCTATTTACAACAAATGGAGGTCTAGGTAGGGGATGAACCATGTTGTTTTAAGAAGGTGAACTTAGAGGACAATCAAACTGATAAGGGACAAGGGGTATTTGAAACACAGGAGTATAACTTTCAAAATGGATATCCCCTAAAGGATTTTTTTCTTGGAAAACCCTATCAACTCTTGAAAAGACATGGGTAGAATGAGAAGCAAACTTTTCAAATTCAAATGAAGGCCCCTCTCCAGATGGAGAATTCAATTCCATAAAGAGACTACCTGATTCAAAAGTAGTTGAATGGAAATCTTCAATGATAGGCTAATCACTTTCATCAGTGGAGATCTCTTTTCTTGACCATTGATCTCCAAAAACTCTCTGGGCTCTTCTTCCTTCTTACTTTGTTTTTCTTAGCTCTAGAAATAACGTCCTAGTAGGATCCTTAGCAAAGAAAGATCATCTTCCTTCCATATTTGCAAAGATTAGTAAAAATGCTCACTTGATAGAGGTTAAAACACTGGTATTTATAAAAAATCAGACCAACATGGAGTCACCACTAAGGATTTCCACATTAGTTGTGTAAATGCAATGAAATATGATCTGTCAAATGTCTGTCAACACTAGAAACTAGAAATGGAAAGATATGACCTTCCCTTACCCAAATTTATCAATGAAACCTAGTGCAATAACTATGGAAACTGAAAAAATTACACACAACACTTGTAACTTTGAACACTTCTTACAGGCGTGAGCAAGGGATGATGTTGAAACAATGTACTAGCACTTAGAGCATATAATAAGTGTTTACAAGGGTTTGAATATGGACTGTAGCCACAATCTCCTCGGCAATGGTGCCACTAGTGTTGGTACCCAAATTGATTCTCCTGCATAAGCTGAGCAATGTCACAATTTTGACAGGAAGCTTAGAGACAAGCAGATCATGTAGTATGTCGTTTTGTAGCTGGGGAAGAAATGTAGCTTGCTCTTTGTCACTCAGATGTGGAGAAATGGGTAGCACCCTCAAGAGGATTTGATCTATCCTCACTACTACATGGTTGTGCCTTTCAACCAGGGTGAGAGGACCCTTTTTTAGCCTTCTGTTTGTGGAGGAGATGGAGATGTTCTTCTTTGTGAATTTACTAAGAACACCTTGAAGAAAATATTATCAATACAACTAAACATAACTCTCACGAGTTGTCACTATAGATAATGGAGATATTTTCTAAGCAAGGTTCAAGCTACTAAAGTCAATGAAAACCTGATTATTTCTACATGTTTTGGTGATAGAAATTATGTTTGTGTACACACACAGGACAAATAGGGGTAGTATTCTTAAGATTGGTTATTTTTAAATGAATTTTTGGTGGGAGGTGAGGAAGAATGAACTTGATTTGCCATATCTTTGAGATATTTTACAAAATTGGGAGGCTTGATCAACAAAATGCTTCAGAATAGCTATAATGTTCCTTTAACAAGAAGGTGTACTTCAATGGAGGCCCATATCAACACGTTTTCACACAAACTTTAAGAATCCAAAATGAAGGCTCAAATTGAAAAAATTAATTAAACATTATCAAACTATGTTTTATCACACCTAAGATATCCTCAAAGGCTAACAAAAATCTTATAATCATGCTAGGAGTAAAGTGATTTTAAATTTGTTTATTTCACTATCAAATGAAAGCTATTCTGATAAATGAAATTTCAAATGCCACCAAACTATCACAAGGATAATATCTTGTGTGATTCACAAAGATTTCAATGTAAGATTGCAATGGGAACAAGAAAAACCATTTGCAGAAATTCAAAAATGAAGAAGACAATATTTCCCAAAATAAACACATAGTAACTCATATCTTATTAAGTTCATCAGAAGGGGAATGTTTCTACAACAATCTCAAATCTTGTCAATGGTTGTACACTTGCAACCACCTTGACACGATCAAATTTAACACAAAATAACTAAACAGGTTTCTCATATGGTTTCCCCAAAAGTAGAGACCTTGAATGAGCACATGCTAACCACATGTCCTAGCCCAACATAATTTTTTAAAATTTTAAGGCTAAGTGAAAGGCACCATGTGTCTAGGGTTCTAGGAGGTCTCCTTTAGCCATTGAAAATTTTGAACAAAAGACAGAGTGAACGGAAGCCTCCAAGCATCCTCCTGGCACTTATTCAAAATACAACTTAGGGGTTCGTCCCCAGACATGCACGGTCCCTCCACGTGTCCCAAGCCTCTCAAAGTTTTTTTGAAAATTTTAAGTATAAAGCAGAGCCATCAGAAGCCTCCACCTATCCCCTTGTCGCAATTGTTTAAGGTGGGACCCCGAGGTGGATCCTCAAATGAATGTCAGCCCATAACATGTCTATGTTCCTCCAAAAACTATACTCACTGCATGAAAAAAATGTCTAAGTCTGGGAAAAGGAGAAGAATCCTCCACGTGTCCTCCCGGCGCAACTCCAAGGCCAAACGAAAAAGTGAATCTTCAAATGAGTGTCATTCCTCCACGTGGACAAGTTTCTGGGTCGACGCAAGCCACTGAGTTTTTAGAGTGCCTCACTGAGCTGCATCCAACCAAAAAGGGCCACATTTTCATTAATGGAGAGATGTAAATTTTAGCGGGAGAACACACCCATCAAAATGTAAAAATGTAGGAAAACAATAGTTTGAGCATGGAGATGAAATTTTTTTCAAGGACAGAGAATTTGGAAATGTTACATAGTTCAAATATAATCCTTTGAGCTATATCTATTCATGTTTCTTCAGGTATTTAGGACAAAAATTACAAGGAAAACAATTTGCAACTGCGGAAAATGGAAAGAAAGGAACAACCCATGTTTTATGCCCAATTTTGAGACTCCTTCAGATGGAAAGAGAAATGAAAAACCAATTCTAGATCTTTAATTGATCCTCGACCTAGGAAGGGACTAATCACGCTAACCAAATGGAAGACAGAGTCTTTTCAAACACAACACGGGGAGATAAAAATGTGACAGAGGCCGTAAACTTAGGGATTCTAATTACAAATTGGGAGAGACTAATTTGAGCACCAACAACACCCTAGTATGGTTTTTTCTCATCACCAAGATAGATGTGATACTAACTATGAACTTATGGATTATGTTAGGGATGGATTAACTCTTTGTTAATTATAGGTTTTTAGTGGATTCTATACGGTTGGGATATGATGCTCCACCGATGGGAACCCTGGATTTATAACTCAGTTTCTTTTTGTTATTCAAGAAATGATCAACATTTTGGACTATAAATACCCTGGATAAATGTGGTTATACACAAGCTTCTTTGAGATTTGTGCTTAAATAAGTATGCTTGTTTTGATCTTGAGGACTCATAGATAGATGTACCCTTCTCTTAATTTCTTGACTTTTTTATCTTATACCACTCTATGATCCATTAGTATCGAGTTATGCTTAGGCAGATATGGATGAATCCAACTACCTTAGACCTTGTGCTTAGATATTTTAGTTTTATAGGTCTTAAGGTTCTAATGTTGGATGTGTTTATGTAATTCTCTTTTATCCAAGGCTCTAACTCTTGGTCTTAGATGCTATGTTTGAGTAAATCAGTTGACTTCTCTCTTGCTATTTTGATTTCCTCTCAGTGTGGAAGTGTCACTTTAATGAGGTAATTTCCCCCTTATTGTCTTGATTGCTTGGTTGATGGTATCTTGTGGAGGTATAAATTTTGTTAGGAAAATATCTCTTATATAGTGAACCTATTTTGAGTATAAACCATAAACAGTGTTTTCACCCTCACACTAAAATAAACTCCTTGAGCCCGTAAAAGAAAATTTATAACTTCATAAGGTACATCTTCATCGTATCTCTTATCGATAATTATGGGGACTCAGCTAGTATGCATTGGTGATGTATTTAACTTTTGGGAAAACTCTTGTAAAATTGGTGTGTTTCATTTTGGTTAACAACCTCTTGTTTCTATGAACTTAGTAATGTGATAAGCTTGGTTGTTCCTACTCATTAAAATTTAATTGGTAATGTGATAAAATTGATCATATTATAACTCTAATTGGGAGACTTGGATTTTAAAAACTTAATAAGTAAAATTGGAAATTATGAAGACAGGCCCTTACTCTAACCTTGTATTCAAGTAGAGGAAATGAAAATTATGTAAAAAGTAGAAAATAATCCTTTTATACTCCCCGTAGAAGTAGAAGGGATTATATTTTTGCCTATATAGAATGGTGAGATATCATGCGAAAATTAGTGATGACACTAATGACACAAGATAATGCATATCGTAATATAAGGAATTCATTAATTGGAAAACTTATAAGAAATATGCTTTGAAAACGTAATTATAACTTGTCTTTTATAATTTGGTATATGGAATGGATAAATTTATGCGGTTGAAAACAAGTAGAAAGTACAAATAAACAACCTTAGTTGTATAAATTGCTATTGCATGCCCTAAAATTTATAAAGGATATAATCTTAGTGATAGAACTAATTGAAAATTTAACTTGAGTTATTGTATCAGTTCCTAATCTTATATGCACCCTAAATATTTGGGTTGTGTAATGTTTCAGTTCGCCCCATACCCCTCTTCGTATATGAAACAATAAACATATATAAAAAGGATATAATGCAAGTTACATGCTAGAACATTTTTTGATCTCTCACTGATTTGGGAGAATATTTTTTTAGAAGTATACATAAGGATTTTATCCCCTGGTTAGAATGGATTAATTTTTATGTTCATATTGGTGGGTCCTACGTCCATGTTTCCAATGATGGAAACTTTTGAACCTTTAAAGCTAGTTGCATACCCTTAATAATGGAGTATCATATTATTAGTGATGTGTTTTAGCCCCATTTTACTCCTTGAACATTAATCTGTGTAATTTCCCCTTGTTGAAACCTTTCAGGTCATTGAACCTTTTCCCTCTTAGCTCAACAGGTGTATGATTTGTGGTTATTTAGGAGTGATTCTATATCTCCAATTTAAAGGTATGCACCCTTCTTGTGTATGGAATATTTCATTTGTGACCTTGGCTTATTGGAAAGCCTAGGCAACATATTTTAAGCATATGGAGGAATTTTGGAATCCTCCTTTTTGGGGAGCAATTATTTTTTTCCCTTGTCCTTTTGGAAGAGAAGGGAAGGTTGTTTTAGTAGGGTTCCTATAGGAATTTTTGGTGTGTTGCTCTACTAAATTGTTAGTTGGACCTCTCTTGTTACCTATTTTCTCCTAGCTCACTTGAGTGTTCTTATGTACTATACTATTGAGGTTGTGTTTGTTTTAAGATCCTTTTGAGCTAGGAAGAGCTTAAAATTAATAAATGTCATTTGCTATATAGAGTGAATGGTACATCTTTTGTCAATATGATAATAGGGCTAAGATTTCCTATGAAAAAAGAAAATGGGAATGTTATTTAATTGTTTGGGTAATGTAAATCAGGATTAGTAGTTTGGTGTTACGATAGTTGAGTAAAAATGCAAGTTATAGAAACCTTGTGCCACGATTATGCTTATGTCTTACCATGAAAAATTAAGTGATTCCATCTGAGTTAGGTAAAGTACTTCCAGTGAATAATCTACATCCTTGTAAATTATTTTGTTAAAATTAGATGTTTTATTTGTTGTTAAGCCTTGTTTTGTGTGGTCCTAAATTTCATTGGCTCTATATGAATGTGTATTTTCTCGTGCAAAATTGAAGGTCATGGTTAGTAATTTTTAATTTTGTCTAAATTAACGAACCTTTTCACTTAATTCAACTTAAGTGGAACTCTTATCCATCCTTTTTACCATGTGTTGTATCCATGTGTGGCTATGTGGAAACCTTGTGTACATGAATTTTCCTTTTCTTCATGAACCTTAGTTTTCACTCATTGGGATCCCATCGACTATTTCATGTTTAAATGTTCTATGTTGTAACTTGGTTTACCTCTTGGATATTATTCTGAAGGTTTTAATGCTAATAATATTGTTTGGAGGAGGTTTAGTATCTGTGCCTAATAGTCTCCCTTCTCTTTTTACAATAGTTTTGGACCAACCTAGGGTTCCGATGGATACACTTTCTCTTCAAAGTAAAGTACCCCATGGAAGGTGTGACTTCTATTTATATTATTTGTTTCACTACCTCTTTCTATGACTTCCAGGAGGAATTCAAGTCTAAGGCGAGGGGCATGTAGTGCCCACTCCTCTTTGAATCTTATATTGTTATAATCATGTTTACTAGTTGCTTAGCGACATCGACATTATCATATATTTTTGATATCTTATAGTTATACATGATGGACACTATGATTATTATTGTGTTCTTACTTTTATTATGGAATGTATGGGTATATTGTGGACATTGATAGACATTTCAGGATAGGATGATGATGTAGTACTATTTTGTCACATGCTGAAATTTTGGACTCTTGACAATGAAGATTATATTTTGATTATTGGACTAACCATCTGATTTCATTGATGTTGAGAGTTTTTAATTATTTGATGATATTAGGGATCAGTAATATGTTATTGGGTGCATCTAGTAGATATGCATTACAATTGATTGTATGAAATACAATGATTGTTGTAAAAGTATGAATTATTATAGATGGTAAATGTTAATGGATAGGGTAGAATTCTAACTATAAATAATTGATAGATTTTCTTAGCGTAGATGATGATATATGTGCATTGTATAATGATTGTAATTGATGAATGGTATTTGTGTTTTAATGTCTTGAAATATTGATATGGCATTGAGGCCAAAGGTGGTATTGTCATGTTTTCTTGCAAGAAATGAAATCACAATAAAAAAGAAAGGACTAGGAGACTAACTGTTGAAGAATATTGGATGTTGTAACAAACTCACCTTGTCAGTTGTGTGTGTGTTGGGAGTGTGTTGTTGTTTTTCTTGGCATGCTAGTTAGGAGGTATCCATGGGGGATAACCTTCTTTATATATTTGCTTTAGTTGTGGATGTGATTTTATTTAATTGTAATGTTTCCTAATTTTATTGTGCTTGTTAGTATAACCCCTGATTAGTATAATTAACCATGTGTGTAATGCTAGTTACAAGATGTGACTATGTCGGCATTAAATGGGTTAGATAATCCTTGTTACATTCATGATTCTGATTAGATTTTATTTTAATTTTGGGACGATTTCCCATTACCATCACCAAAACTCAAATTTTTTATTTGATCACACTTATGGAGGCTTGTGGGAAAAGTTAAACTTGTCCCAGTCCTCTTAAACCTTCTTACCAGCCATACCTATGATTTAAGGAGCATAATTTAGTTGTCGTGATGTATTTTTTGAATGAAAAGGGACAATTAATGTCACATTTTTACTTACCCTCTTAATTATTTCCTTGAAAACATACAGGGGAGGTTTGAGTGCAGCAAAACCTCACCCAAGCCATTTATGAGTCTTGGTCCTTGTGTTTGACTTAAGAAGGTGGATTGGAGGAGTAGTGATGTGGCATCCTACATGGAGCCACCTCACCATCCTCTCCACATTTTTATTTGTTTTAATTATTTTGGATTTTTGGGGGTTAGTTGGTTTGGAACTTGGGATATTGCTTTTGGATTGACTTTGACTTGAAAGAAGTTTGAATTTTGTTACTTGAAGATTGAAGGTTCTTGAAATCACAAGGTAGGGTCTTATACCTTGCATTTTACTCTCTTTTTTGTGTCTGGTGATGTAAAAATAATGAATGTATGTTTTTGAAATGGATTTGGGTATTTTTTACTTTAAGGATGGTGTGGAGAGAAGGAAACTGGGGGCCTTTCTGGGAGGGATAAGAGTTTCGGATGTTTATATGGAGGGAGTGTGGGTAGGGTGTTCCACCTTATTTTAAGATAAGGGAGAATTATTTCTTTATCTTGATATGTTTTACATGAGTGAGCGATAAGAAGGAAATCAACACATCAACCACCAAAAAATAGAAGGAAAAAATACAACAATATTTTTTTTGAAACAAAGATTAAGTGCACTAATTAAAATTTGATTATATTAAGCCCAAACAATTAAAATAGTGATTAATTAACCAACACATCTTTCCTTAAATAAATACATTTATCTAAGTTGATTAATCCATCCTTATCAATTTCCATTTGATTAATTAATTCATCCATAAATTAAATTTGTTTAAATTATCCATTAAGGTTAATGATGCTATAAATTACATCATGTCTAAAATATAATCCTCAAGGTAATATTCTTAATTTTCTAAAACACTAATGTTTTATGCATGGTAAATATTAATTTCCACCTAGCACTTTTAATTAATTTCCTAACACTTTTAATTAATTAGCTAACACCTTCTTATTAACCACATACCCTTTAAATTAATTAATTTCCCATCTAACACTAATCAATCTCTACTCTGGCTGCAAGATAGAACTTATCCTAAGGAATCTGTTGCAAGATCTTGGCCCTCAAATCTATACCAATTGTTGTAGCCATGGAAAGGTTCTTCTCTCAACTCGAAGCATCTAGAACCACATTCTCCTTCCCCTTCACATGCTCGATCTCCATATCGTACTCACATAAAATATCCATCCAATGTCGTTGGTGGCCATTGAGATTTGTCTATGTGAAGATGTGTTATAGGTTCATGCGATCTTTCCTGATTCTAAACCTCTTGCCCAAAAGAAAATTTCACCCCCGAACACCTGTCTATCTGAGCATCTGTACATACAAAGAAATCCCTTATGTGGATCTGGAACTACTAGGATAGTTGTCGTAGTGAGACATTCCTTCAGAGTCCTGAAGGCCTTCTCACGCCTGTCTATCTAAACAAATGTCTTCCCTTTCTGCTGAAGGGGAGTAATGAGATGAGAAATATGTAATAAGTAATGCAAAAATCTCATGTAATAGCCTACTAACTCCATGAAGTTACATACCTCGGTCACATTGGTTAGCACAGGTCAATCAATGATTACTCTAATATTAGAAATATCGATTGTGATACCTTCCCCAAAAATAATGTTAAAAAACTAATGAGCCTCTTACTGAAAGAATGCACACTTCGCCAAGTTCCCAAAAATGTGTTTCCCTCTAAGGCACTGCAGAACTTGGCGAAGGTGCTCCTCATGCTCGTCATCTATGTGGGATAAAATCCTATTATCATCTAAGAAAATTATCATGAAGAAGTATAAAAAGTTCCTGAACACCCCATTTATCAGACTCATGAATATAGTGGGGGCATTTGTAAGACTGAATGGCACAACTGTAAACTCATAATGACCATATCTGGTGCGAAATCTTGCACTGTGAATATCTACCTCCACAATCCCAACTTATGATACCCCGAGTTGAGATCAATATTGGAAAACACTATAGCCACCTTCATCTTATCAAATAAATCATTGATGCATGGAAAGGGGTAACGATTCATGATCGTTACTTTGTTAAGATTTCGGTTGTCATGCTAAAACATAAGGATCCATACTTCTTCATCACCAGAATCACTAGTGAACCTAAAGGTGATACACTGTGATGGATGAGGCCCTTCTCAAGAAGGCTTTCTAGCATAATCTTGAGATCACAAAGCTAAGGGGTATTCATCCTAAATGGCATGCATGAGATAGGCTCTGCTCCAAGAACAAAATCTATACGAAAATCTATCTCACGAGGGGGAGGTAGGCCTAGCAACTCGTTAGGAAAAATATCAGGAAACTCCCACAAGATGTGGTGATCATCCAGTGAATCCCCACTAGACTCATCCTTTGATCTTTCACTAACTATAATAGCATACAAATGACATCCCTGATGCACACACCGCTTAAGTTACATAGCTGATATGGTGCGAATAGAAATGGGCCTCTTAACCCCCATTATCAACAACTCAACACCTGAATAATAAGCACAAGATATAATCTTATTGTAATAATCCACTCTAGCTCTATGTGAAGATAACCAATCCATACCGAAAATAATTCCATAAGAACCAAAAGGAAGGATAAAAAGATCCAAGGTTGTGGTGAAGGGTCCTAGGTCAAATATACAGTCCTTGACCGAAGATTCCACTGAGAGCTTAGCTCTATAAGCCATCTCAATGTCCCAACTATGGCCTTGCCTAACTGTCATAAGCTTGCACCACTCTACTAATGATGGAGAAATAAAGTAATTAGAAGATCCTGAATCAAACAAGATAGAGGTAGAAATACCATCAATGCTACATGTAGCCTCAATCACTATGCCCTAATGTTCTTCCTAGAAGTTTTGGACCACTTAAAAAATCATGTGGCTTCTGGCCATGTCACCCACTATCGGCTTTGAAATGGGGACCTTACCCTTTTTATTAGGGTTTTGTGGAAAATAACTCCAATGATGTCCTAGTACACCACAACCATACAAAATTCTTGGCCCTCTTGAATGAGTAGCAACTCCTTGTGGTGCTATAGAAGTCTGTTTTGTATAAACCAAAGATATTTCTATGGACTATTGTGGGTGATATGGACGAGCTCTGACTGATTGGGCTCTAGGAGTTCCATGTGTCCTGGTGGGTCCCTTAGCTGGAGGCCCCATATTGCGGCCTCTATGAGCATCATATCTTTGTGTAGGAAATAAATGTGGGTGTGCCTGCTACTACTGTTACTTTTGTAGTCTGATTGAAGATTGTGTAGATCCATGCCTTCCATGAGGGGGAGGGTTCACCCCCTTTGATCGGCTATCATGAAGCTTCTGGATGTTACTCCTTACCCTGTCTCGTGTGTGATGTGTCTTACCCTTATTTTCCTCTGCAATGTAGGGCTTCTCAACAGCCTTACCTTAATTATATGGAAAATATATATGCACTTCCCTACCGAAGTCAAAGTTCAGGCCCCTTATGAATCTTATAATCCTAATTTTCTCATCCTGCATATAATGCACATACAAAATTAGGTCCAAGAACCTTATCTCATACTCCAAAACTGTCATATTATCTTGTCGTAGATCATGAAACTCGTTGATCCACTACTAAATGAACCTCCTGGAGATAGAATTGCTACAAAAATTATCCTCAAAGAGCTCCCATGTCACCAAATCTGAATCTAGGTAGAGCTTTTGATCCTCTGTCTTGAACAAAACACCAGCCTTGTCTCTCGACAAATGGATAGCAATATGATATTTTGTGTTGATAGTGTACGGACATAGCTTAAAGAATCCACTCAAGCTCACCAACTATGCCTCTACCTGAAATCCTCATAATACACTAGCATTTTGGAGGAGATGAAGCTTCAGGTTCTCTCAAACATGATCATTTGATGTCCTTTGTTTACCTCTAGATCTCTTCTCACAGTCGTCCCTCTGTCTCTCTATGCCTTGCAGATGCATATCCCTGTACTGAGTCCTGTATGTTTAGATCCACATGAGAACTCTTTGCCATATGTTATGCACTATGGTGTGGAGCTTAAGGAGCCTCCAGTGATGACTCCTTATTACGCTGATTGGGTCGTCCTGTACTGATCCTCCTCGTATCGTGGCATTGACCTCCTGTAGGGTCTATAGGATTTATGGTAGTATAGCGACAACTTCTTGCTCTAGTGGTATTATATATAAATCAATGTTTAAGAACTCCTCATCTTTCCCGTGCCTCTTGCAAAATCCAAAATGAGAGTTAGGCCATTATTCTAGGTGTGTTTCAATGTACTAAGTTTTCTACATTTTGAATTTTTTCAATAATTTCAAGTGTTCTAGGTTTCGGTTGCACTAGGTTTTCCATTTGTGTTCCCATCTTTCCCATGTTTGAAACATTGAACCCACTACTTTGATACCAAAGTGTGATGCTTGAAAATTGCCACGTCAACAACCAACAAACACAAGGAAAAAATATGAAAAATATTTATTTTTAAAAGAAATATTAAGTGCACTAATTAAAACTTGATGATTTTTATCCTAGATAATTAAAATCCTTATTAATTAACTAACACATCTTTCCTTAAGTAACTACATTTATCTAAGTCGATTAGTACATCCTTAACAATTTCCATTTGATTAATTAATTTATACTTAAATTATGTTTATTTTAATCATCCATTAAGGTTAATGATGATATAAACTACATCATGTCTAAAATATAATCCTTAAGTTAATATTCATAATTTTTTAACACACTAATGTTTTTTCCATAATAAGTATTAATCTTCAAGTCTAGTACTTTAAATTTAATTCCTTACACTTTTAATTAAATATCTAACACCTTCTTATTAACCACATACCCTTTAAATTAATTAATGTCCCATCTAACACTAAACATTCACTACTTATAATTAAATCCCTTTAATAGGTCCGAACCCAACTTTAAACATACCTGCACAAGCACAACTAATAAATAAATTTCCTTAATTATTATTCTAAAAATCTAAAATGCCGACACCTATGAACATCTCTTATGGGTTCCATTAATTAATTTAGTGTAACATTATAAGGTTCACATAAACAAATATTAATGGAGGAGGATTGAATCACATCCATAGGATTAATTCAATCATATCCCTTAGATCTTAGGTCAACCAAAAGCCCTATAATTTCTTAAGAAAACTATATTATTTATTTTCTACCCTAAGTTCCCCCATTTCCACAAGTAAGGTTGCTGAGAGAAGAAAGAATGGAGATAAGAGATTCTTGGTTGAGTCTATTTTGAAGAAGGTGCTACAAAATCAATAATGGGAGTATTTACTCTCCCCAATCCTTCATTATTTTGAGATTTATTTCATTCCCGACAATTTTTTTTATTCTTTCTTGCAAGATATTGTTTCAAATGTCTCAACCAGACTTTATGGTCCCAGGGTTTTAATCACCCCTTTATATTTTATTTGTTATGGAGATGAAATCAGTTTATGTGTTATCTATTAGCTTACAGGGATCTGTGAAATATTGAGATATGAGATTATGTCTTTTCTTTTCAAGTTATGTTATACTAGTTTACCTAAAGAGATATAGAGATGTATATATACAAAGCATTATGTATACACCCATTCATATAGTTTTTGACGGGTCTCTTTAACTCTTTTATTATATTTTTCTAAGTTTAAGGTTCATATATGGTGTTTTCTTGGTCAATACAAAGCTATATTTGTAAAAGTATAAATTATAGGGTGACTAGCGTCGATCAACTAATAGGTATCGATTAGGATAAGCCTGTCGATTTCCGTTATGCTAGTCAGTGTCAGTTACTGTGAATACTAACCTTTTATTAAAAAGTGCATATATACAAATATATATATATATATATATAAGAGAGAGATATACACTTGTATATATATATATATATATACACACAAAAGTTACAAAAATTCTGATATATGCAGATCTAACTGTTTGAACAAGTATCAAGATAATTCCAATTTACAGAAAGGAAAGTATAGTGCTATCTTCGTACTCAAATTTCCATGTAAACATGTAGATTGTTACAAAGTATAGTTTACATTAAAGATATATCTATTACTTTATTTTGTTGAGAAGAGTGCATGAAATAAAGAAAACATTTCCATGAATACTTATAAAAATATACACAGGAATAAAATCTCTTTCATCAATACAAATTTTTTAATGTTTACAATTGTAACCTTTCAGATCTCTACCAAATTTCTAAACTTGCCTTAGAGGAAGATTTATAAAACTACTTTCCAATAATTTCCAGATTACTGGTATGCACAGGTTCCATAGGAAAAACTCCAAGGAAATATAGTCCTTAACAACTGAACATTAAGTACAAACAGATTTATCAAAGTTAAGATAACATAGTCCCTTTTATACATGCTTCAACTAAGGGAAAATTGAAATAATAACAACTTTACAATAGTTCAAACATTACAATTCTTTCAAATTTTTTCAAATACAACAGTCTTAAAATGGTTTTAAAATAAAAAAAGTAATTGAAATACAAGTGATATAAGCCCTCCTCCCAAAGTTGTGGAGACAATATGATAAAAACCTTCCACAAGAATCCTAAAACTCCTCTAAAAGGAAATATAGTCCTTTCCAACTGAACATTAAGTACAAACAGATTTATCAAAGTTAAGATAAAATAGTCCCTTTTATACATGCTTCAACTAAGGGAAACTTGAAATAATAACAACTTTACAATAGTTCAAACATTACAATACTTTCAATTTTTTTCAAATACAACAATCTTAAAATGGTTTTAAAATTAAAAAATTAATTGAAATACAAGTGATATAAGCCCTCCTCCCAAATTTTTGGAGACAATATAATAAAAACCTTCCACAAGAATCCTAAAACTCCTCTAAAACAGCAACTTCTTATTCTCATCTTTTTCACAACTCTCTCCTCCTAACCAAATCTCTATGAAGCGGTGAAGCCATTACCCTTCATTGAGCCCTGAGCTCCAACCAAACAACAATAAAGAAAGTTCACAACGATGGAAACAATGAGGCTTCCACAAGAGACATACTCACACAGCCAATCATACAACATAAAACACCACAAAACATGAAATTTCTTTACTTAATTCACAAATTCTTATTCATAGATCCAAAAATGAGAGAGAGGAAACATGGACATCCCCCTTTTACCTCCCTATTAGGTTGAGTATCCATCGTGAAGCCTCTAACACTTAATCAAGCAAAGATCTATTATGCCTCCCTCAAATAAATAAGAATTTTTCCCGTTATCCCTCCACAAGATGGAACACTCTCTGTACAATCCATCCAAAATTGACATAAATCTTATCCCTCCCTCATGGCTCCCATTTTTGTTCTCCCTGCAAATTCCTAAGGAAATCTACCCAACCCACACAATATGCAAAAACACATTGCACCATTTTACATTTCATAACATAAAAACAAATAAAGGGACAAAAATCCTACATTTCCATTGCAAGAATCTTCAATCCACAAGCACAATCTTCAAGCTATTCCAATCAATCTAAGCAATCCAAGCCTTCTATTCCTTTACCAAAACAATAAATTTGAAAGTAAGCACTCTCCAAATCAAAAAGATATGAAATAAAAGTGAAATCAAGTAACCCCCATCTCATCCAAAAGATACAATTAAATAGAAAACGAGGAAGGAGAAGTGATATGACTCTATGTAGGATGCCACTTCATCTCCCTCAAATTCACATCACCCTTCCTACACACATTTCAATATCCCATAATTACATGGTTAAGGATATGACATTTCTCAAGTTTCACTCAAGCTTCAAATTACATATTTCAAAACAAATTTAGTAGACCAAGAAGAAGAGGGAAATGATTGAATATTTTTCACCAAAATATCATGATTAGGGCTTAAAAATGACCCCTCAAGTCATAGGTAAAGTTGGGGAAATAAATTAAAGAGTGTAGGACAAGTTAAACTTATCCCACAAGCCTTGAAATTTGGGGTCAAAGCCCAAATCCGAATTTTGGGTTTAGGATGGCACACATATCAAAGCAAGATTCAAATTTCAACCAAAGAGAAAAGGGATGAGTCATATACCAAAGGAATATCTATCCCTCCTTTTTCCACATCATCATATTGCATAAACCCTTACAATTTAATCACAATAAAGTTAAGGGTACACATAAC
>CM034148.1:829159782-829306455 GCA_019776745.2 Taxus chinensis
CATGATAGACTCCGGGGCAAGTAGCTCAGTAATGCCTAAACAAATAGCTGATCAGCTAGGGCTCCAGTATGAAACAATATCCAAAGGGGTAGTGCAACTAGATGGGACAGCAGTAGCAACAGTTGGAGTGATTAAAAAATTGAGTCTTACCTTGCATGCATGTCCAAACGTTGTTGTTTTATAAGATGTATCAGTCATAGACCTTCCACCACTCTTTGCCCTATGTTTGTCAAGAGATTTCACAGCCAAAATTGGAGGCTATCTTTCTGCTGATTGGTCACACATGTTGTTCAGAACGAGGTATGGAACCAAAGCTACAATCAGGTCAGAACCTATTTCAAAATTCCATATTGAGCCTTACACTCCAAGTCAGATTAATGCCAATTGCTCAGCATTTGATCAAGAAGATCACCCAAGCACTGATGAAGCTGACACTAAGGTTGGAAGCATCTCGGATCTAACTCTTGATGAATGGGAAAACAAGATACATACTTTTGATCCTTATCAAGAAGTAGAAGAATCTGAGCTAGGGGTCTATTGTATACACAAAGAAAATTAACCTATTCCTAGTATCACCAAGCCAGACCACAAGGATGACAATGAGGTATGGCAGCTGTTTTTTGATGGATCAAGGAGTAGACAAGGTACAGGAGGTGGAGCCATGCTTTTTTCACCTCCCTGATTAAAGTACTATTCAGCTTTTAGATTTCAGTTTGCATGCTCCAATAACACTGCTGAATATGAAGCCTTGGTGCAAGGGATGCATTGGGCAATCAAGAAGAAAATAAAGAACTTGCAAGTCTTTGGGGATAGTGAATTGATTGTAAATCAGGTCAAGGGACAGCATGCTACCAAGAATGATCTACTCAAGTGCTACAAGAATAGGGTGTGGGACCTCATGGAAGATTTTGAGGGTTTTGGCATCAAATCCATTCCTAGGAAAGAGAATCAAGCTGCTGATAGGCTTGCAGCAGTAGGGGCAGCCTTTGACATTGTGGAAAGTATTCAACAAGACAAGGTATAGCCAAACATCCACGTGATTGTGAGGCCTTCGATGCCAGATAACAATGTCAGTTGGCAAGTGTTTGAGAATGACCAGCAAATCATCCATTTCTTGCAAGAAGAAGATGAGTTCTCAGCTAAGAATCAAGAAAACTTGGAACAGCAGTATGGTGACTAGGTGGTACAGCTAAGAACTAACAAGCTGCCCAAGGGACTTATCACTTTGGAGTCCATTTTTAATCCCAATGATCAGTTTAGGAAGGAGAAAGCAAACATTCAGGTAAAGAGAGAGGATTCAGTATCCATCTTGGTGGAAGAGAACAAACCATTGCAAATTGTAAAGATGACAACTGGACAAGAAAGGTATGAGTTCATACAGCTGTGCCAAGAGTTCCCTGATGTGTTTGCTTGGAGCTATGAAGACTTGAAAGGTTTCAATCCCAACTTAGCTCAGCATACCATTGAATTAGATCCGAATACTAAGCCTGTCAGGCAGAAACAAAGACCAGTCAACCCACACATGGAGCCTCTCATGAGGAAAGAATTGGACAAGCTGATTGAGTCAAGGATCATATTCCCAATCAAGCATTCTAGTTGGGTTGCCAACTTAGTTCCAGTCAGAAAGAAGAGTGGGGAGATCAGATTGTGCGTTGACTTCAGAGACTTGAATAGAGCCTCTCTTAAGGACCATTACCCACTCCCTTCCATGGAGCAAATCTTGCAAGTTGTGGCTGGCTCCGAGAGGTTTTCACTACTTGATGGCTACTCAGGCTACAATCAGATTATGGTGAAGGAGGAAGACCAGTTCAAGACAGCCTTCACCACCAAATGGGGCACATATGCCTACAAGAAGATGCCATTTGGCCTATCAAATGTTGGAGCCACTTTCCAAAGGGAAATGGATATGGCATTCAAGGGGTTGATCAATAAAATAGTTCTGATATATTTTGATGACATCACTTTATTCTCCAAAAATGCAGTGGATCACCTCTTTCATCTGAGGCAGGTATTTCAGAGGTGTAGAAGATTTGGGGTATCATTGAATCCCAAAAAATGCATATTCCTGGCTCATGAGGGAAAACTTCTAGGCCATATTGTTTCAAAGGAGGGATTGATGATTGACCCAGAAAGAGTTGAAGCAATTCGAGCATTGCCATTGCCAAGTCACAAGAAGGTTCTTCAAAGCTTCTTGGGAAGGATCAATTTTGTTTGCAGGTTTGTTCCAAACATTACAGCTCTCGTAAAGCCAATAACGCTGATGTTAAAAAAGAGCATGGCATTTAAGTGGACATCTGAATGCAAGGCAAGTTTTGAGGCAATAAAAGAGGCTATATCTCAAGCTCCCACTCTCTTCAATCCAAACTTCTCCAAGGGTTTCATGCTATACGCCTTTGGTGGTGGAGACACAATTTCTGTAATCCTGGCACAACAAAACAAAGAAGGATTAGAACAACCAGTTGCTTTCTTCAGTCAAGGCTTGGAGGAATACGAAACTAGGTACTCTTTCATTGAAAAGCATGTACTTACAGTGATCATGAGTTTAAATAAATTCAAGCACCTAGTCTCAAACAACAAGATCCAATTATTGGTCTCCCATGCGGGAGTCAAGGACTTCCTTATAAACAAGGATCTGAATGAGAAACGTGCAGGATGGATAACCCGTGTCATGGAATATGACATCGAGATTAAGGTCACCAAACTAGTATGTGGGAAGGGACTACGCAAACAACTAGCCTTGAGTCAGCAACTTGAATCAGGTAATGGAAAAGAGGCTGTCTTGGTACTATAGGATGGTCAAGAATAGGAAAATGATGATGTGCCCACTCCCTATTGGACTCAGAATATGATACACTTCCTACAGACAGGCCTATGCCCTCCAGAAATGAGCAAAGCAAAGAGGAGATACTTTAGATTACAAGCCATTCCATATGTGTTTGTTGATGGTGTTTTGTTTAAGAAAGACATCAATGGAGTTCTACTGAGGTGCATTGGGATAGGTCAAATTGAGAGGGTGTTACGATATTTTCACGATGGAGATTCCGGAGGACATTTCGCCCCACGAGTAACAGCTCTCAAGATAATGAAGGTAGGGTATTATTGGCCCACAGTGTTAAGTGACTGTTATACATGGATAAGAAAGTGCAAGAAATGTGCACTCTTCACGAGAAAAGAAAGACTAGCAGCGCTTCCATTGCACCCAATTTTGGTTGACCAACCATTTATGCAATGGGGATTAGACTTCGTCGGGGTCATCAACCCAAACTCAAGCCAAGGCCACAAGTGGATTCTCACGGCAACGGACTATTTCACCAAGTGGACCGAAGCAGTAGCGCTCAAAGAAGCAAGTGAGTCTAACATACTAGACTTTTATGAAGAAATAGTGACCAGGTTCGGTGTGCCGGCCACTATCATATTAGATAATGCATTAGCATTCATAGGTTCCAAGATTACATAATGGGCTGTCAAGAATGGAATCTATTTAAGCACCTCTTCAAATTATTACCCACAGGGTAATGGACAGGCAGAGTCCACGAACAAAAAGTTGCTAAGGATCATCAGAAGAACTCTGGATGAAAACCAAAGGACATGGCATACCAAGCTAAAATCAGCATTATGGGCTGACAGGATAACACCAAAGAGATCTACAGGTAGTTCTCCCTACAAATTGGTCTATGGGAAAGAGGCAGTATTGCCTATATCATTAGAATTTCTAGCATTGGAGCTCATGAAGTAGTTGGAGTTGTCTGAGTTCAAACCAATGGAGGCCAGGTACACAGAGTTGATGGAATTAGAAGAAATAAGAGAACATGCAGTTCTGATGATTGAAAAGGATCAGACCTTAGTAAAAAGATGGTTTGACAAGAAGGCAGGAGCAAGGACCTTCCAGGAGGGGGACCTAGTTCTGAAATGGGATGCAGATCGGGTGAAACCTGGAAGGCATTCCAAGTTTGATGCCATTTGGAGTGGCCCCTACATGGTCACGAGATGTAAAAGTGGTAATGCCTTCCAATTTTCTGCATTGGATGGAGAAGAACTCCCGATTCCAGTTAACGAAATCTATCTTAAACATTGCTACTAAAAAGGAAAAGGTTTACCCTTGTAAATATTAGCCTAGATTTCAATTCCTCTAAGTGCGTATGCACATTGTCTTGTTGTAGTTAGGTTTCTTTTTCCCTAAGTGCTTTGGCACAGGTTTTGTCGCTCTCAGGTTGAATTTCTATAGTTCAGAGTTCTCTCGAAGAATGAGTTGCGGTATCAGGATCGGGATCAGAGATCAAGTTGGTTTCAAGTTATTACTCCATGCCCAATGGATTGTTAAAAGGCCACTGATCTTCTACCTAGCAGGCAAGTGACCCCGCTGAGTCGCCAAACTGTTATCCAAAATTCACCCCCCCAAGGTAATTTTGATAACATGCATCAGATCATTTAATCCCGAGAAATTATATTGATTCAAGGCAAAAAAATCATGTTTTGGGGGTCCCCTCGGTTTCTTTCTAACTCTCCTGTCCAAGAAGAAAACCCACCAAGTTTTAAAAATATGAAAAAATTGCAAGAGCCAGGCTTGAGGCCGAAATACAAAGAAAATCGACTAAGGCAGCACTAGGGACAGTTGGGACGTCGGGGCCCGAATCAGCCGAAAAACCGCTAGATGATCCGTGCAGCAAAGGGACATCCGGGCCGTGGGGACGCGCGGGACGCGAAAGGGCGAACCGGCCGAAGGTGAAAAAATTGACTAACTATTGTGCAGACAGTCTGGGACATCTGGGCCGTTGGTACACGAAGTACGTGAAGGGCCCGAATCAGCCGACGCGGAAGAATAAGGCTGGGACATCCGGGCCGTAAGTACGTGAGGGACGTGTGGGACGCGAAAAGCTGAAAGAGCTGCCAATGAATCAGAATGTGCCACGTGTTAGAAGGTTGAAAAGTTGCCAAGTGCGCCCCTCAGGCCCGAACCAATAAAATAGTGCCACGTGTCTAAGTTTTAAGGCCCGAAAGGAATTTTCAGAGAATGAACCCGTGGATGAATCAGAGTTTGACATGTGTCATCCAAGTGGCAGAGCATGGGAAAAATTCAAATATTTTCCCGCCGATCCGTTTTGGCCTGTTTTTTCCCTAAATCTTCAGATCGCCATAACTTTCGATCCAGAGCTCGTATTTTCACGTTCTTTATATCAATGGAAAGCTGGAAAATTTCTCTACATGATTCCAGGCTCAATCTTGCATTTTGGTTCATTTTGGAGAGAGAAATCAAGAAACGCCTCTAGCACGTAATAATAGACAAAAGTGACGTTTCAACAACCAGCTTTAATACAACAGACAGTTCGCCGTTTCTGCTAGACAGTCCGCCATTTTTCCAGGATTCTCCGCTTCTGCCATAATGAGATGAGTTAAATGTAACCTAGAAGTGGTTGGGGTAGATCTGACTTTCCTCTTTCTTCCCTCTCTCATTCTTCCTATATATTGTAAAGAGGGGCTTCTTTCTAGGGGTCAAACTTTCCTGTTTTGCCCCTCCCTTCTTCTCTTCGGTAGGTGAATTTGTGGAGTTCAAACCTCCCATTTAAAATTGTAATGTGACTCTGCCTCTTGGCATTTTGTAGTGTATTGTATCAATTTTTGGAGCAAGTAATGCATGTCTTTGGATGATTCTCAACCCTCTCTGTGTTCATTTGCATCCTCTTGGTCTTTCACTGCAAATTTTGTTATCTGTGCATGATCTTACATCACATTTGAATGGTCTGTGTTTATTGGCAAGATAGGTGTTCTTCATTCCTCGGTGCATCACCTCTGTTAGCTTAGGTTTATTTTTGTGCATCTTCTTACCCTGTCTCCTTGGCAAGATTAGATTAGGTTTTGAGTAAACCCTCTGCATTTTTCGTGTGCATCTGAACAGAGGAATAGGAACCAGCCTTCTCTGGAGAATCCTTTCTCATTTTCCAAGTCCCACACTTGGAGAAAGGATTCAATGTTATGCAATCACACTGGATGCTAGAGTGATCGACCTAGAAATCTGGTCAACATCCAAGGGTGCTGTGATTTTGCATCAACAGTATCTCCCGACAGGGTCATTGAAAATGGATGATGGATGTATGGTGGATTCTATGGGTGATTATGTGGTCTAGTCTAGAAATCCTTAGCTTGATTAGCTGCTATGTCTAGTGAGGATAGTTGTGCGATAATGATTGGTAGAAGTGGAGAGGATCTAAATACTACTGTGCATAAACTAGCATCAACGTCTGATTGACCTATGGGCCCATTGGGTTATGGGACCTATGGATCACAACCATAGGTTCATGGTCATTGTGGGCCTCCTATGGTCATATGTAGGAGCAATCCATAATCCCTAATATCCAATATTCATATGCCTTTTTGGCCTCTATGTTTAAAGCTAAAAGTTGTGTAATCTTCTCAAAGTGCCTTACAGGCATTCTGGCAACTTGAATTCTTAAGCTAGTGTCTATGTCAATGAGAATGTCTCCTTTTTCTGGTTGTGGGACCAAAGGATCACAACCGAATTTTTTCTCTCTTTCAATCCCTTCTACAGTCATGCGGATATTTATTAGGGAAATCTGTAATTTGGTTGGTTTGACCAAAACCTATGTGCTTTGTCGTCTTCTATATTTAATCCTCTTAAATGTGAGCTAATTTCTTGTAGGTCTGTTGTTGTTTGGAAGACCTGAATTCTGAGATTTTGGTCTATATCAGTTATTACTGCAACAAGATTGGGTTGAGGTACGATTTACTCGAATACGTATACTTTGGGCTCCCTAGGTCACATGATTGTCATACAAATTAAACAATATAAATCTAACTAAAGAAAAGTAAACTAATTATGTAAAGTGTATCCACAACATATATAAATTCTCTATTTTTTTGTATTTTTGATTAAGATAACAACTATTTAATAGAATTGAAAGAGCAATTATTTAATATCTATAAAATGACAACTAAGCTAATAACTGAATTTAAAACAAGCAAAGTAGCCGAGTGTAGCTACCTGCCTGTGCAGTTGTGATTCTATTTTGAATAACTAAGTAACTGATCTAATCTATTTGAAAGACCCCCGATCTTACCTCAGAAGTGAGGAATGAATCATATTTTCTCAGAAACTATCAATCCCCACAGCTTTCCCGGTAATATCGAAAGCGAGATTAATTGAAATGAAATGATTCACTAATCTATTTGATATGTTTTAACTAGAACTTTGATAGCTTGAACCTGGATTTTGCATAACAGTGGCGAATCTGATTGTGTGTGGCTTTTTCCCCTCAGTGTGGTCTCCTTGTTCCTTCATGCTCACGTGAATCTAGAAAAGCATGTAATGTTGACATCAACAGAAGTAGGTATTGGAACAATGGTAGCTTTGGATGTAGACTGAATACAATGTGAGTAGGAGAGGGATAGCGCAAGAGAACAGAGCTTGGCTTGGCTTCGAACTAGGAATGAAACTATCCTACCTCAATTGATTGTATAAAACAATAATAACACTGGAACAAGAAGATCATGTGGCTTCTAAACAACAAAATAAGACTAACTATACATGCAATAAATGAAAACTATTGAATTCCTAAACAAGAACTGAAATACTAAACTATTGAAATGAGAGGATGAGAGGCAATTTCTGACGGGCCATTTGCTTGTAATCAAACCAGCTATTTATAGAATTCCCATTCACCCAAAGGTAACTCCAACTAGGACTCTTTTACTATAAAAAATGGAGAAACACTATTATAGGGAACCAAAATCATAAATACAAGCAAAAATGGATAAGAAAGCTGGTAAAAGTTGAAAATTTACGCGAGTCACGTTAAAAGAAGCATGCTGGAAAATGTGTGAAGGACCGCCGCCCTGAGAAGGGCAGTGGTTTCATTACTAAAGACCAAAATGCAAAGGAAAAGAGGGGGAAGAGTAAAACAAAGCATGCGGAGGCTAAGCGGGGCATGCGGGATGTTAACGCACACTTGGAGATCTTTTCTGGATCCTAAACACCTTGCAAGGAGACCTGTATCATCATTGGGGCATGTGTAACATTGTTTCAGTGGTAATGTACCCTACAATTTTGGGTACGTACATATTGCCCCCTCAGAGAAGCATTTTAGCCATGAAGAGGCATAAAATGGTGGGTCCGAGAATGGCGGTCCCAAAATGGGAAATTATAAATTATACCTGACACGTCTGTGTGTCGAAATGATGCCATCCAAAATTCTCACTTCCTGCAGAATGAAAAGAAGACTCAAGTGCAGATAGATAACATAAGCCGAAAATAAATACTAAAATAATATGAAGTGAGGACTTACCATTTATGCAGGGATTAGAACTTACCTCCATCAGCGCTCTAAACCTGCGAAAATGGGCATCCAAGACGAGTCAAAATGCTATATATATAAAAATGGGCCCATTTTCCTATTCATTTGCGCATGTTGATTTGATTGATTTTGAGCTCTGGGACCCACGGTGATGGTTTTTGATGAGAGTATAGTCGAAACATTCGTGACGAGATAGTGATCATGCCTCCACGAGTGGAACATCGACTAACGAGATCTCAGGTTAGTTCTTCTCGATTTACCATTTTTATACCTAAAATGTAAAAATGATGAAATATTTGCCATGGGTGGTTAATTTTTAAAAAAATTAGTTTTAAATGCATCCTTAGGGGGGACGCCTAATGGGTAGGCTCTCATTTTAGTCAAAATGGTTGTTTTTTATGTTTTTGAGCGTTTTTTAGGGCACGTGACCCGTTTAAAAATGCGAGACATCACCACCGCCCTTCAAAGCGGCGGTTACGGAACCGCCGCCCTACTCAGGGTGCCGTTCCTTTACAGAACACTAAAATAACCTTGTTTTGAACCCATTTTTATTATTTTTAGTATTCTCATATATTTTAATGATTTTTCCCAATGTGATTTTGGTACTAACTTACTCTTTTTTTGCATGTTTTTGTGTGTTTTGCAAAAGAAGGAAGAGTACATCAGATGGAGCCGTGAGAGAGAGTTTAATTGGCTTCCAGCAGTGTTGGATGCACTTTCTTAGGCCGAGCATGATACTCTTCAGAGGGCCGGCATATTACGTGTATCACGGGTTCCTCATGTTGCACCTTCTAGTCACATACTGTGTGACTTGTTTTCGTATTGGGATGCTGATCGGAATACTTTCTGATTTCTAGGAATCAGGGGTGAGTGGAATATCACCCTAGAGGATGTTTACCATATCTTGGGAGTCCTGATCATCGGGAGATGGCTTAAACTTGAGACAGCGGGGTCGCGGGCTCAGATAGCTCAGTGGGCTACATAAATGGGAGACGCAGTTGTCTCCACTGGTTCGAAGAAGGGGGTGAGGTTCTATTCCATTCCTAGCTTTCCTATCCCCTTGATTCATCAGGCCATTATGGGGATCCTTTCCTCGAGATTGATCGGGGACAAGGGAGGGGACACTTTACTCTACTGTTGGTCCCCTATTATTGCACAGATTGAGGCACATGGCCAGATTTATGCCTAGGGATCCGATATACTTGGGACCACCTACCACGACCTATACAGGGTGGTCCACTTATAGGGACAGTCTTTGAGCCATCTGACCCTGGTTATGAGCTGGGTCTATGAGTGTATCATTCCCTATGGGAGAGGCATAGAGGTGGCAGATCCTGAAGCCGTGAGGGCATCCAGATGGACAGAGATGTCGTTACTTAGAGCACCTCACCAACCAGTTGCCTCCCTGACTACTAATGATATGAAGGCCACACCTTATCAGGCCATGGCAGGGTTATGGGGTGAGGAGACCCTCACCTTGATTTCCTACTCTACTATAGGGCAGCTTGTAGATAGGACAGGGTAGGTAGAGACACACTCTTTTGATCGAGTGCCTCAGCAGTTTGGCCTTGCCTATGTTGGTATGCTTCCCCAAGTGGTGCCATTATTCTGATTAGTTCAGGAGGTTATGGGAGGTCCTAGGGGCCGGGGTTGGACTGTTATTACTCATGGCATCCCTATTGCAGCTAGGTAGGTGGTACGTGCTCAAGAGAGATTTGGTGCTCCTCAGGCACCTTTACTTCAGATTGTCGCTGGTCCTTCCCATAGTGATGATGACCCTATTGATATAGACTCTGAGTCTGAGGAGTTCACAGGGGGAGAGACGGAGGAGGAGACCAAGGACATGGAGGTCAGTGAGTTAGGTGGAGAGGAGGATAGAAATCCCTAGTGGCATGACACTCAAGAGATCCTACAGGCCGAGAGGGTAGAGTAGACTGCAGAGAGGGTGACTCTAGTCTTAGAGGAGTTACCCTCGCAGGACTTAGGCGGAGAGGACGAGTCCGTAGCAGGACGCTATGTTGCCCCAGACATAGGAGGAGTACATTAGTCAGTGGTAGCATCCGTGGTAGGTGCTGATCCTAGGGATCCCTCTTGGAGGCTCGGAGATCCGAGTGAGTTGTCACTCTTCTTTTAATATTTGTTTTTATCTAGGATTTCCTTAGTTGCTATCTCTCCTTTTGTTCATTTTTGTTTCTATCTTTTTATTATTTCTATTTGTGTCTTCTCCTTTGCTTACAGAGACTATTGATGAGTGGCGAGACTTGATTCACCAGGTATGTACTGATACCCTGATGCTCCACATGGAGAAGACTCACGTTGAGCTATTGGTGGATGCAGGGGAGCCTTCAGCAACTGGTAGACATAGTGATGTCTTTGTCCCTATCTGGCATGTGGCCAAGATGGTGACTTCCCTCTGTACCAAGTTAGTTGGGTATACGACTACAGAGAACCTGATGAGGATCTGCTCTCATAGTGAGGCTACAACTACTGTTTGGGACCGTGAGCCTTTAGTGCACTCATAGCGTCGGCGTAGCCGGAGTCCTAGACGTGGTCATGCACCTTTGAAGGGATCTCATAGGGGTTGAGAAGCCCCTTGGCTCTTTTTGTAGTGAATCTTGTTAGATTGTTTATACAATCATTTTGTATTTTCCAGGCTCATTGAGCGTTTTGACCATGCCTAGCGCATGATGGAATTATACATAAAACTTGATTGTATATATATATACTACTGTTTGGATCAGACTCTTGGTGTCTAGGATTTTGTGATTTATTTCCACATGTATATTAGATGCTTATTAGAATTCTTGTTTTTATATGCTTTTCAGAATGTATGCAATGGAGAACAAATGACACAAATGCTTTCTTTCTTTTTTTATTTTGTGATGCTGATGTATGATAATGCAGACACAATGTGATCTTTGAACTTTAGTTTCTATAAGAAATTTTCTGGTACTTCATATTTGTTTTGACAAAATGTGATGATAAATTGGTATGATGAGCAGATGAACTTGCCCCACTCCTAACTCCACACAACTAGTAAGATACGAGGGCTCACCACCGAGAGCTAAAAAGGGCACAAGCTATGAGGTGTGTTGAAATGGTAATGATGGGATATAGACAAAGAGTTGGTGGAACCAAATTAGGATGCTACAAATACCCTACTCAAGTGACTCCATAGTTTAGAATGTGACTTGCTTTGCAGTTTATCTAGACTTAGATCCGTAGATGGCCACTTGGTTGACAAAATATGGTTTTCAAGGTTTTGGACTCTCTTGGAATTTTGGACATTTGATTCATTTGTTTTTGACTCAAGATTTCAAAGGTTTATTTGAACTATTTGCTTATGACCTTCAACATTACTGTCAAGAGGACCCCTTACACCTTGCCCCATGCTACTAGTAAGAAGCATGGGCTTATCACCATGGTCAAGGTACATGTGAGTAAGGGCATTCCCATCCTTTCCCAACCCTACGTCACTAGTAAGAGATGCAAGCTCATCACCAAAGGTTTGGTAAGGAAAGGAAATGTGTAAAAGTAAAATTTTTCTGGTTTTGATCTATTAATCGACTTATTTATTTGAGAAAAATTTCAATATGTTCTTATTTCCAAAGAGATCTATATACAAGATAGATGTGACACTATGAAGCTTCTAGAATAGACCATAGGCAAGACACCTATCCTAGGAAGAAACCAAAGTGAGAACAAGCATGCAGGCCTTAGTATGGCTATTGTTAAGAATTTTTCATATCTAGCTTTAATTGACGATATGATTCTGAAATAGTTGATGATGTTATGAAAATGAAGAAGTATGATTTGAATGCTTTTGCCAATATCATCAGAAGTTTGTAATGAATTGCTTAAGAATAAGTCCCTTGATCACCAAATTTTATGAAACAAGTGAACAAAATGAACGTATCTAAATGAAGATGTAATGTAGATATAATTATATAAATAGTGTCGATGCTTCATGCGTAAAACCGTTTTAAGGTGTAAGGAATTGACAGTTTCACCAAATTCCTCACCTTCTAGTGTGCATAAGAGATATGCACCATTTCCATAGTCCTTCACAACTCGATATGGGCCCAACCACTTGGGCCGAAACTTTCTTCCTTTGCCGATTTTCTTATCAATCTGACTGGCTAGTCTTAGAACTAGATCTCCTTCATATATTTCTCATTCATAGACCTTTTTGTTATACTACCCGGCACATCTGGTTAGCATAGACTCTATGTCGTTGTTCAGGGTTTAACCTAGCCTCATCTAGGCTTTCTAGTTGGGAGAGGTGTGCCTCTCTACAAGCTTCCTCATCCAAAATCCCTTGTAGTGAGATGCGGAGACTGGGTATTTCAACCTCAAGTGTGAGAACTGCTTCTGCTCCGAATACCAATGAGAAAGGAGTTGCTCCTGTTGGTGTTCTTATTGACGTTTAGTGGGCCCACAAGGCCGGATATAACTTTAAATGCCAATATCATTTATTTTCTTTTACCATTTTGAGTAGAATAACTTTCAATGTCTTATTTGTTACTTCAGCCTGCCCGTTGGCTTGAGGGTAATACAAGGAGGCTGTATGATGGTTTATTTTAAATTACTGCATAGCTCATGGACCTCGTCATTCTTAAAGGATGTGCCATTATCTGAGATAATGATTTGTGGGACACCGTACCTACAAATGATCTAGTTCAAAATGAACTTGGTGATCACGGCACCTGGTACAGTGGTAAAAGGCATAGCCTTTACCCATTTGGTAAAATATTTGGTGGTCGTGATTATGAAGTTATGGCCATTTGTTGACAAGGGAGAGAATTTCCCTATCAAATCTAGGCCCCATGTAGAAAAGGGCCATGGAGTCGCGATTGGTTGTAGATCTTGTGCCGGCATGTGAATCTCATGGGAAAATTCTTGGCTTTTATGGAATCTGTGTACAAACTCTACTGCGTCGTGTTCAAGAGTGGGCCAAAAATAGCCCATTCGATGTATTTTGTGAGCAGTGGTGCATGACCACCAAAGTGGCCTCCACATATTCCACTATGATATTCATAGAGAATCTTCTTGGATTCTTCTGTGTCAACACACCTTAGAAGCATTCCATCAAAAGCCTTACGATAGAGCACTTGTTCTATAATAACATATTTAGCTACAATAATGTGTAACCACCTTCTTTGTTGCAGTGTAGCACCCTCTAGATACGTATGGTCCATGATAAAATTGATAATATCAGTATACCAAGGACACTCAGAAATGGGAGGTCTGGTTTCGATGTAATATATGCATTCATCAAGAAAATCTAGATCTACTAGATCGCCTCCGTCTAACGGGTTGTCGGCTAACCAATCTGTAATGACTTGTCCTTTAATGGACTTCTGGTTTACAAAAGTTAATTTGAATTCACCCATTAAGGTTATAAAGCATCCATCCTTTTTAGACAAAGACCCTTTTGTGAGGAAAGTTTATAAATGGTTTATTTTTACAATGACCCTTGTTTCTTGATTTAGCATGTAATGTCTTAAGCGTTTGGTTGCAAAGACTATGGCAAGGCATTCTCGTTATGCCTACGAATAACATGTTTCATAATTGAGCAATGTTCAGCTAATAAAATAGACTGCAAGTTCTCATTTATCGTCATCTTCTTGAGCCAACGTGCAGGCTAGCGAGACATCCGTAGCTCGTGAATATAAGATTAAAGAATGATCTAGTCTAGGTGGCATTAACGTGGGAGGAGACAGTAAGAAGTGTTTAACTGCTTCGAAGGCCTCATGGCATTCCTTTGTCCAAATAATGCAGCAATCCTTTTTCAACAAACTATTGATTAGATGTATAACAAGACTTAAGTTCAGAATGAATCTCTGGATTGCACTGAGCTTTCCAAGAAATGATCTAATGCCAGAGTCATTTGATGGTGGGATCATCTCAAGAACAGCCCGAATTTTGGCTGGATCTACATCGATCCCTCATGATGATATAATGTAACCTAGGAGTTTCCCTCCTGTCACTGCTAAATACACATTTTTCTGGGTTTAGTGTGACTCCGTATTCGATCGAGTGTGAAAGAATCATGTGGAGCACTTCCGGGTGATCACAGCGCTTCCTGGCCTTGGGCAACAAGCCATATACATAGGATTCTATGATTTTATGAATAAGATCATGAAATATGTATGTCATTGCCCGCTGGTATGTGGTGCTAGCGTTCTTGAGACCAAATGGCATAACAACGTAGCAATAAGTTCCCCAAGGAGTTGTAAACGTGGTTTTGGCTTGGTCTTGTTTAGATATTCTAATTTGATTGTATCTTGAGAACCCATCCATGAGGGACAAAAAGCTCAAATCCAACCATTGCGTCAATGATGGCATCAATGGATGGTAATGGGAAATCGTCCTTGGGGCATGCCTTGTTAATGTCTCGGAAATCTATGCAGATGCGTATCTTCCCATTCTTTTTGAGAACGGGGATGATATTAGATACCCACTGAGAGTAGTTGACCGGTTTGATGAACCGTACCTGAAGAAGCTTCATTACTTCTTCCTTCACCATGAGAGCTACCTTGGGTTTCATTGGTCTCAATTTTTGTTTAATTGGTTTTACATCTGATTTGGTGATGAGGTTCTGTACTGCATGATGTGTGGTGTAATTCCCATCATTTTTTAATAATTAAATGCAAAATCCTTTTGATTTTCTTTGAGGATTCGAGTGTGTATTTCTATTTCTTCTAGAGTTAACGAAGATCCTAGTTTCAAGATCTTTGGTTCTTCCTCCATTCCGATGTTAATATCAATCGTTTCTTCGATTAAAGAAGCATTACCTTCTTCAAACTCAGGTGGGGCTGGAGGTAGTTCTAGATCTTCTCCATTCTCTACCACGTATATGTCGAGTTCCTTTTGTGGGGGAAGCTCTACCATGGGATTTCCAAAGTAAGAAGATGAATGTGGGATTAAGGACAAATCTACCATGTGATGGGTGAGATGTAACTCTACATAGGCATTTAGGTAATCAAGAGTGGTTGTATCACTATCAACGTGACCTAAGATAGTAGGTGTATTCTCATCTATGTGCATTAGAAGAGGGTTTGTTGATGTTTTCTTTACTAATGGTTCAACATAAAGGGATACCATGAAACGGGTGTCTTCCAACTCACTGTTTGGAGTGAAACGTGAAGCTGAGGTTGCTATCAAATATGTGAGAAGATTTTTTTCTCGCGGGATTGCTTCAATGGATATGAAATTAAATCCTTTCCTCAAATCTAATACTGCTGTTTTGTAGAGCTGTAAATGTTCAGCTCTAGTCTCATACACCTCAGAGACTTGGTTTGCTACTAACTGAGAGTCTCCTAACACTCTGATGTCATTAACACCGAGCCTTTTAGCTATGATGAGACCAAGGAGGAGGGCTTCGTACTCAGTGCCATTGTTTGTACATTCAAAATTTAATTTAAAGGTGAACGGTAGGATCTTTCCCTCAAGAGAAGTAAAGATCACACCTACCCCAGCCCCATAACGACATCTAGCTCCATCAAAGTGGAGAGTCCAATGTTTATTTGGGAAGATGGATGTTGAGACATTCCTTACATCTATTTCTTCTGCTTCGGTTACTTCTACCATGCAGAGTTCTTCTGCTAGAAGAGAACCAACTCCTAGGGTACATCCCATACCTGTGGAATCAAATGGTAGGAAAATTGGTAGATCTTGTTCTAGTAACTCAACAATTTTTGCAGTAGTTCCTAATGACACTATTTCTACAAGATTGGCTTCATCCTCGAGGGTTGGGATGCTTTTGACTAGGTTCGTAATCTCTAGTTCTGTTGTAGGTATTAATTTTTCCTGGTTTTGAGTTGGTTGGTTTGTTAAGTTGGTTTGTTGGGAGTTCAAACTCAGAGTGAATGCCTGGCCTTTTCTTCAGGTCTGCTAGGTGTATATCGAATGGTTTTGGATCACCTTTTGCTACGAATATCTTTCCTAAGTGCAGGAATCTTATTTCCTGAAATAACGTAGAAGGGATTGCTTTCATACGGTGTATCCATGGTCGGCCGAGGATCATATTATAGTTGGTTTCCTGATCTATAATATAAAAATCAGTGAGGATTGTTTTGGGTCCTAAGGTGACTGGTAGTATTATAGTTCCAATCGAAGTGGCTTTAAGGCTATCATATCCTCTTAGTGTATTCCGAGTCGTGGAACAATTTGTCTCTCCATACCCTAGCTTTTGAAGGAAAGAGAAGGGGACTATGTTAACTACTGCCCCATCGTCAACCATTACACATTTAACATAATTGTTATAAACCCACACTTGTAAATGTAAGGCTGGATCACCTCTATGTGCAATCTCAGCTGTCTATTGGCATTTTGCTTATGTCGAATATAAACTCGGTATCCCTATCTGGCTGCCCCGGAGGGTGGATATCAAAGTCTATATGGTTTACCTGTGTTTTAGGAGGAGTGATGTTAATTAAATGACCTAAACCTAATGCTTCTAAAAGAGTAGCCCTATGGGTAGGAGAGTTCTTCAGCAAGTCCAAAAAGGAGATGTGAGAGAAGGTCTTTGTTAGGTCATTAATTAAATCATAGGCACCTATGGGTTTTACTAATGTTTGTTGAATGTTATCTGGCTCTAGTGGGTAACTTGGATTTGGCTGAGAGGAATACTCTCGTGTCCTTTTTATGGCTTCCACGTGTAGCTCAGTGTCTAATTCCACTAAACCAACTATCTTGGTTCATGGACTGACTTCCTAATTGTGGTGCGACAAGTGGATTTAGTGAAGTCGAGGCTTCATGATCATTGTTTCCTGTCATTACACCCTTGTTCATCCCATTTGGATTTAATTTGTTATTGTGATTTGGGAGTGGATCATTGAAGATCTTGAGGGGTGCATTTTTAGGGGAGACTGCCCCTGTGAAAGTACTTGGCGTAGGTGATGCAGGATCAGCTAAGAACATATCTATGAAAAGTTATCTTTGTTCCTCTGGAAAACGTTGCATGAATTTATTATAGTCACGGCAAGTCCTAGTGTCATGGCCTTGAATTTTGTGGAAACCACAATACGAATTGGGATTATAATTCCTAGGTTGTTGGTTTGGCACGTGTTGTGGTCCAAAACTCTGATTAAACTGTTGACTATTAAGATTAAAGTTTTACATTTGTTGCCTTTGGTTTTGATATCTAGTTGAGTTTTGACTTGGACCCTATGTCTGGATCTTCCATTGTTGTTGTTGTTGTTGTGGATGATTAAAATCCACCGAGTTGATTATTGGGGTAAAATTGTTGTTTCATTGATTGTTAACCGGTGGTGGAGCATTTACAACATTTGCCTTTTTTACTTGGTCAGTTACTCCATCTGTTGTGACCCTGCGGTTCTTGTTAAGGATTTTAGGTCCTTGATTGGCATTTGTGGTAGTAGGATAAGTCGTAGTATTTTGGTTGGGGATGATTAACCTCCCATTTGTTCCATATGCCTTATGACCGCTATCTATTGCAACTTGATCTATTCGGAGGGCGCTCTCAAGCACTTCATCATAAGTTCTTAGTGGGAACTTCTAGACTTCTTCCTTTACCTCTCTACTGAGAGAATGAAGGAATAAATCACATAGTTCCATCTGGTCCATGTTTGGAGTGCTTGCTAAAGAATAGAGGACTGTATGCCATCTCTGGATGAAATGAGCAACAGATTCATTATGTTCTTGTTTGATATGCAAGAATTCCCTGATTCCTGTTCTCAACAATTTGTTCATGTCGAACGCCTTGATGAACTCTGAAACAAGTTGTTTAAATGAATGGATGGAGGCTTCAGGTATTCTGTAATACCAATCGAGGGCAATGCCCTCTAAGGTTTTGGGGAATATTTTAGCAACAACTCCATCCCAGGGGAGCAGTTCTCGAATGGTTGTGGCATAGGCCTTAATATGTGCATTCGGGTCTCCCTCCCCTTTGTACTTGGGAAAATCAGGAAGAGGTCTTGGAAGCATGATGCTTCGTATAGTGAAGTCTAAGGGCTCTTTCAAATATTCTGAATAAGTTCCTATCGCATAGGTTTTGACCATTGATGGTGCCTACTGAGGGGGTGGAGGTGGAATGGGTTGTTGATATGGCGTAGCGTATGCATTTGCAGGGACATAAGGAAATCCTTGTGGTTGAGTGAACATGCTGGGAGAAGAGAACATATCTCCCTGTGGTGACTTGGAATACATGTTTAAATATGGAGGAACATTGTTCAGAAATGGATTGTTTTGTACTAAACCAGGAGGTATCATATTTTCCACTGGAGCGGCGTTAGAGAATGCAGTTCTAGTTGGCATTTGTTGTGAATACTGAGGAGGCATGCCCAACGTGCCTGTTCCTGTGAGGAGGTCTACTTGGCCAGGATGATGTGGAGGATTGGAATTTCCTGCCTGCGTGAATTGTAAATTTTGACTTGCTTGAGCAAGTTCCAACCCTCTAACTTTCTCAACTAAGGCTGAGATGACCTCATTTGGTGAAGATATGGTATTTTTCCTTAGTGGTGTTTGTTGAGGTTGTATAGGCATATGGTACCCAGCTATAAATTGATCGGTGCCCTACCAAGTTTCACCGAGGGCATTTCCTATAGGTGGAGGAATGGAGGTGTTTTCTTGAAAAGAGACCTCGGGTTGTGTTTGCAAACCTCCTATAGGTGGGTACATACTTTGAGAGCGTTGTTCACTCCTAGCATAACGTGCTAAATGTTCATCATCTAAAAATAGATATGGATCTGATTGTCTACTGATTTGCGGTCTAAGCAACACCTGAGGAGATGAACCAGATTCTCCAGTGAGCGTCATGTTATTCGAGCCTGAAGGCTCTGGTTGTTGTGTTTGAGTGAGCTGATCCAACTCCTCTATTTGGAAAGAAGAACTATATCTAGTCCTTTGAGGTGGAGTTTGTGTTGAAAACCAGTTGATTGAATAGTTGTCACCCCATGCTGAGAGCGAGGGTGATGGTTGTCTATTCAGTTGATCGTAGTATGCTTCAAGACCTAGGAGAGGTCTTGCCATATGCATCGAATCCCGACATATTCGGGGGGTATATGAATACCCACAGAATAATGGGAAGAAGTGAAGATGGATGAAAGAAAATGAAACACTAAAAGGGGAAAGGTGAAAGTGAAACAACTGTTCCTTTCACGTCAGGTTCACCAATTTTGTTGGTAAAGCTGATGTGAAAGGCCAATGAGGTAGATAGGGTGAAATGATTGTGTGCTTCACATTGGGTTCACCAATTTTGTATGATGGAAAAGTGACAAGTGAGCATGGGAATCTACAAGTAACTCTTCCTTGCACCCTGACCTCCCGAGGTCATGCCGAGACAGCCGGTGGGGATGGAATATACGTGGGGTGTAGACAAACTAGTTAGGCAATCTTATGTCTTCGACGCGCACTAATGGAATCTACAAATATAAGGAAAAGAAGGCCCTCCTAACTTGAACTGGCGTGATAGATCATTCGGTGAGGATGACTGCTCGAAGGCTCCAATCAATATCGAGCTCTGGTGTGATCCGATCTATAGGTTGTGGGATACATGGAAGATAACCTGTGGGTGCTTCGTAGATATCTCCCAACAGGGTCATGAAAAATGGATGATGGATGTATGGTGGATTCTATGGGTGATTCTCTGGTCTAGTCCAGAAATCCTTAGCTTGATTAGCTGCTATGTCTAGTGAGGATAGTTGTGCGATAATGATTGGTGGAAGTGGAGAGGATCTAAATACTAATGTGTGTAAACCAGCATCAACGTCTGATTGACCTGTGGGCCCGTTGGGTTGTGGGACCTGTGGATCACAACCATAGGTTCATGGTCATTGTGGGCCTCCTATGGTCATATGCAGGATCAATCCCTAATCCCTAATATCCAGTAGTCGTATGCCTTTTCGGCCTCTATGTTTAAAGCTAAAAGTTGTGCAATCTTCTCAGAGTGCCTTACAGGCATTCTGGCAACTTGAATTCTTAAGCTAGTGTCTATGTCAATGAGAATGTCTCCTACGTCTGGCTGTGGGACCAAAGGATCACAACCGAATGTTTTCTCTCTTTCAAGCCCTTCTACAGTCATGCGGATATTTATTAGGGCAATCTGTAATTTGGCTGGTTTGACCAAAACGTATGTGCTTTGTTGTCTTCTATATTTAATCCTCTTAACTATGAGCTAATTTCTTGTAGGTCTGTTGTTGTTCGGAAGACCTGAATTCTGAGATTTTGGTCTATGTCAGTTATTCTATGCAACAAGATTGGGTTGAGGTACGATTGGCTCGAATACATATTCTCTGGGCTCCCTAGGTCCCGTGATTGTCATACAAAATAAACAATATAAATCTAACTAAAGCAAAGTAAACTAATTATGTAAAGTGTATCCACAACATATATAAATTCTCTAGTTTTGTTTTTTGACAGAGTTTTGACACAATTAAGATAACAACTATTTAATAGAATTGAAAGAGAAATTATTTAATATCTAGAAAATGACAACTAAGCTAATAACTGAATTTAAAACAAGCAAAGTAGCCAAGTATAGCTACCTGCCTGTGTAGTTGTGAATCTATTCTGAATAACTAAGTAACTGATCTAATCTATTTGAAAGACCCCTGATCTTACCTCAGAAGTGAGGAATGAATCATAGTTTCTTAGAAACTATCAATCCCACAGCTTCCTCGGTAATATCAAAAGTGAGATTAACTGAAATGAAATGATTCACTACTCTATTTGATATGTTTTAACTAGAACTTTGATAGCTTGAACCTGGATTTTGTAGAACAGTGGCAAATCCAATTGTGTGTGGCTTTTTCCCCTTAGTGTGGTCTCCTCGTTCCTTCATGCTCACGTGAATCCAGAAAAGCGTGTAATGTTAGCGTCAATAGAAGTAGGTATTGGAACAATGGCAGCTTTGGATGTAGACTGAATACAATGCGAGTAGGAGAGGGATAGCGTAAGAGAATAAGCTTGGCTTATGTAATTCCTAGCGGGATTTATTGCGAGTCATGCAACACAAAACATCCAGAACCTGAAACTATCCTTCTTGATGAACAAAACCTACAACTCTAATGGCTTCAGACTAGAAATGAAACTATCCTATCTCAATTGATTGTATAAAATAGTAATAACACTGGAACAAGAAGATCATGTGGCTTCTAAACAACAAAATAAGACTAACTATGCATGCAACAAATGAAAACTATTGAATTCCTAAACAAGAACTGAAAGACTAAACTATTGAAATGAGAGGATGAGAGGCAATTTTGAGGGGCCATTTGCTTGTAATCAAACCAGCTATTTATAGAATTCCCATTCACCCAAAGGTAACTCCAACTAGGACTCTTTTACTATAAACAATGGAGAAACACTATTATAGGGAACCAAAATCATAAATACAAGCAAAAATGGATGAGAAAGCTGGTAAAATTTGAAAATTTACGTGAGTCACATTAAAAGAAGCGTGCTGGAAAATGCGTGAAGGACCGCCGCCCTGAGCAAGGTGGCGGTTACAGGACCGCCGCCCTTCCTGGGCGGCGGTCATGAGACCGCCACCCAGGAAGGGTGGTAGTTTCATTACTGAAGACCAAAATGCAAAGGAAAAGAGGGGGAAGAGTAAAATAGAGCATGACGGAGGCTAAGCGGGGCATGCGGGATGTTAACACACACTTGGAGAGATTTTTTTGGATCCCGAACACCTTGCGAGGAGACCTATATCATCATTGGGGCATGTGTAACATCATTCTGGTGGTACTGTACCCTATAATTTTAGGTATGTACAAGAATCTTTTCAATTCAAAATCTAAGATCCAAGATCACCAAGCTTCTAATCATTCTTTGGCTTGGCTCTTCTTCTTGTTGTTCTCCTTGACTGGTTTTTGGAGTCTCTCCTTAACATGGACTTGGGAGACTAGGAGTGGTGGGTGGGGTATCCACTAGTTGCTTGTTTATCTGTGGTCGAGGGGAAGGTATTTTCCTTTGGCTCCTATGGAAGGGACTTAGCTTTTGGAAGGGAAAAGGGAAGAGGAAATGAGATGAGATGGAAGATTAGAAGATGGATAAGGGAAATCAACACTTGGGGCAGCAGATGGGAAGCTAGACTCATGACATTGTTGCGATGATACTGATTTGGGAAGAGAAAAAAAAAATATAAGTGGTAGCAGACTTACCTATAGATAAGGTTATCTAGTACCAAGCTCATAGGCCTCTATCTCCTTAGTCCATTGCACAAGTTGGGGAAGCATATCAACCATTAAGTCAAGCTTCTTCTGTGGGTTATAAAGTTTTGGAAAAGGGCCTTCCCATGGAAAAGGTGCCCTGTAACCAGTCCTGAATGCCTTTATCTATGCTATAGCCTTGGACTACACCATGCTAGTCTCCATTATTTGAATCTTCTCTAGCAAAGAAGCATTCTCTATGAAGTTGTTATCATCATATGCGTACCCTTGCTCTTGATAAGATTCATAACCAAAATGGTTTGTGATACTGTTCATATGGATAAGCATAATGGTTCTGGATCTAATCAAAATGATGACCTGGAGGAGTTGGGAAATACATTGGAGGTAGACTGCACTATTGTTACTATAGGTGTGAACTCCAAGATGGAAATGAAGTCATGATTGCACAACTTCATGGAATGGGAGAAAATGAAAGATGTGGAAGGAATAATGGACGAAAATGGATGGTAGAAGGTCTGTGATTTCAGAGATGTGGGTTGTTGACCAGATGAAGTCACCAAATGTGCTTGAAAGTGCCTCCAAAGGCTAAGATCTTCACCAAGAACACATCAAAAACGATGAAGTGAAGTGGTAAGGAGCTTCAGAACTGTCCCACCGGGCGTGCTGAAAGCTGTTAGTGTAAAATCACAGCACCCCCTGAATGGCCTCAAATCTGAGTGGGGAATCCGGTGTGACTGCATAACATGGGACCATCTCTCAAGTTGTGGGACATGCAAAATTGAGATGGACCTCTGAGAGAAAGCCGACTTCTTCTTCCTAATCCTAATGCTAAACTATTTCTAAGGAAGTAAATGTGACTATCTACTCCTAATCTAACAATTTCAAGGAGAAAGGGAGAGAGAGAGCATGAAAGTAAAAAAATCCTACACTACAAAGGTGATAGCACCAAGAGAAGGGGGTTACTGATCACAAATCATACTTCCTAAAGTGGAGAGAGGTGAGAAATGGAGAGGATGGACATATGCATCACAAACCAAAGATAGGGTTCACATAGAACACCACTTCAAACCCATTAAACATGGCTCTCAAAACCTGTAATAGACATCATAAGTATGCACAATATACCCTGCAATGATGAGAGGCAATAAGAGACAATAAAATAAGGATGGAAAAAATTCATCGCAAAATAGATTCTATTGCTCCATGAGTTCACACAATACATCATCAGTGGGTAAGAGGTAAGAAAACGCCATTACAGAGCCATGAGAGGAGGCTTAACTCCACATTCAACCTGAGGGGAGAGGGAGAGGGGGGGTGAAGGAGAGAAAAGATGACAAAACTCTTGAAATATGCCCCTCTTTTACAATATATAGAAGAATGAGAGAAGGAAATTTTGAATCCTGCCTCAACTACCCTTAGAAGAGAATTGAATCCACCTACTCTAACCACCCTAGAAATCATTAAAATCTTCCTGAAAAATGATGGGATTTAGTACACAAGCCATGCCCCCATGTGTTGTTCCTTGTTGCAAAAGAAAGGAGGCTCATTCTTCATCATGGTGGCAGGTGGGAGACTTGACAACCTCATAAAAAGGTGGACTGAATTTACCATTTTTCATTCATGGTAGGAGGTTGGAAGTAGGCGCTAAGAGATTTCTAAAACATCCTCTCTCGCTCAAATTTGAGCTTCCAGTCGAAAGATATGGCCATCTGAAGGCACTTTGGGTTTGGGGTCTATTCGCCTAAGGTCCACGTGGCGGCCCCCCGCATCTTAAGATTTTCCCCCCTATTTTCACTCCTGAAGTTACACCGAGTTGACATATGGTGTCCTCCATGGGCCTACTCTGTATCCTTTATATTCTACCTAATCCCCTCTTGTTGGCGAAGACACTATGCCTGAATGGAGACACGTGTAGGGCCAGTGCTCATTTAGAGACTTCCTTTGTATCATGCCCCTGAAGTTGCACCAATTTGACACATTGGAGGCTTCCACTAGCCTATCCCAAGCTTGGAATTTTCAACGGCCGATGTCCCTTTTTCATACTCTGACTACGTCATGAGATGGTGCTTTTTTGGAGACCCACTCTTGATTCTTCCTTTGAAGTTGCGCTGAGCTAACACGTGGAGGCTTCCGCTACTTCTTTTACTTTCGCTACGGCCGTTGCAAATTTCTGAGACTTTGGACACATGGAGGGTTTGTGCTTTCTTGAGATTCTTTCTTTGGGTCGCACCTTTGAAGTTGCACCGATGAGGCACGTGGAGGATTCTGCCGACCTTATTTCACTTAGCCAATTTGGGCATGCTCCTCTTTCTTCATTTTTTGGCTAGGTCCCTTTTTCTTGGCGAAGGTACTATGTCTGACCTTGGACACGTGGATATTTCCGCTAACTCTCTTATACTTAGCCAATTAAATGGTTGGATCTATCCATTTTCCACCCATTTAGGAGTAACTCTCTTCGGACCTTAGACACGTGGAAGCTTTGCGCTCAATCAGGGACCTGCTTCTCTTACACCTTTTAGAATTACACTGAGCTGACACATGGCACCTTATGTGAGTCTGTTTCTCTACACCAAGTTGACTCGTATGTGAAGTTCGAAAACTTTTAGCCCTTTCTTCAATTTTCTCCTATTGAGCTCTGATCTCCTTTAATGTTGTTTGGTGCTATTCACCAACCTTTCTCCTCCATTTTTGAGCCTTCCAGCCCCTTGATTTGGGATCGAATGTGAGCTCGCAGGACTAAACCAACAATTTGATTTCCTCCTATGCAGGGTTGTTTTTTATCATTTTTTCTTGAGGGAAAAAAAATGGATAACTATTCTGTTTTGGCATAGCTTAGTGGGGAGTAAGCTTATTATTTCATGGCCTAACCTAGTGGCCACTAAGCTCAAAATATCTTCCATTAATTTATTAAATGGCTTTAATACATATTATGTCGTGGACTAACATAGTTTCCACTAATCTCATAATATATTAAATGATATTTTTAAATCCTAGTGACTGCAAGCCCCAAATAATATGTTGTGGCATAGCCTAGTGGCCACTAAGCTCGAAATATATTACATTAATTTGTTAAATCCCTTTGATACATATTATGTCATGGCCTAACATAGCATCTACTAATATCATAATATCTTAATTGAAATTGTTAAATCCTAGCTAATGCGAGCTCCAAATAATATGTTGTGGCATAACCCAGTGGCCGCTAAGCTCATAATATCTAAAATTTAATTTGTTACATCCTAACCACCGCTAGGCTCCAAATACTATGTGGCGGCATAACCTAGCATCCACTAGGCTTACAATATCTTACTTTAAATTCTTAAATCCAAACAATAAATTTTACTAATCTATACATATCTTGTTTTCATAAAACAAAATTCATCTGCTTTATTTACTAGAGGCATTACCTAGTGACCACAAAGTTCTAAACATCAACCTTTTATATGTTATATAGTTATATATATTTCTCTATGTCTTATGAGATTTAGGCTCAATTTTTTATTTTCATGACAATTTAAGAAACTTGGACTAGTGGCCGAGAAGTTATTCCACCAAGTTTTAGATAGGATGTGATCTACTCATTGCAACCTAGCGGACCCTAAGCTATTCATAATGGTAAATATATCATGTTTATAATGGATTGGTGTTATAAATCTAAATTGTTAGTATTTTCACATAAAATAGGAGATAATTAAACCATCGATGGCTAGGACCAAAATAATTTGTTTCCTATACTAAAACCAACTAAGCCATGTGGTTTGGTTATGCTAAAAAAATGTTTTCTACAAAGAAGAACTATAGCCTAGTGGACGCTAGGATAGACAATGTTTTTCATGGTTGAGTGTATTCCTATATGAGAAATGATATTGAAAAGCTATAACAATAATATATAAATCTAGAGTTTACATAATAGATACATAAATATACGTGTAGAATCGTGTATTATTGTGTATAAAAAAACTCTATCTCTTTCCAATAATGTGTAACATATTAAAAAAATATTTTAAAAAAATCTATTCTCTTCTTTCACATTGAATTTTTTATAAATTTCGGGTTCAGTAAATTGGTTGTCGAAATAAATATTTATATCGTGGTGACCACAATTCTATGTGAATTTTTTAGATTATCTTAGCAGGTGCAAAAGGAAATATATAGTGATTAAAATTAATATTTTAAATAATATTTATGTGTATATATAATATGTTTACCTTCCATTGTAGAAAAATAAAAATTGTTGAAGACATTACATTAGACTATTTATACATGGGAAAACATGTATAATTGAAAATATTTATCATACAATTGAATACTTAATATGTTTGTATATATTTAAAGTAATTTGTTAACCTTATATATTTTCCTAAAATGTATAAAAAGAAACCATGTAACAAATGTACAATGAAATAATTTTTCACATTTATTTGTATCATCTTAATAAACAACATTAAAAAATTTTTTTTCTCACAACCCATATAAAATTTTAAAAAATATGACTATGCAACAGGCCAAAATTATCAGGAAAAAACCAATCCCAGGAATGAGAACAAAAAATTGAAAAAGAAAATACCCAGAGATACATATAAGGGAAAAAATTGGAAAGAGTTCAACATAGAGAAATACTAGACCTGAAAAGGGATTCCATTTTCTTTCGTTAGGGCACAAAAAATTATGTTTTCATGAAGAACAAGGTGGTTTGACAAGGCATTCAAAAGGAACTTACAAGAAAGGATGGACTGTGGAACACGATATAGCTGGGAAAAGTAGGGATCGTGTGAATAACGATTTGAGTAGGGCAAAGCAGGAATGAACTTGGTGTGCAAAAAATAGGAACTAGTCGACTACAAAGCAACTAATAGATCCCAAAATAAAAAAGGTACACTTTTACTGTAATAGATGCTTTTGATAAATACTTGATTTAGTAATATCTTATATTATTTCATGATTAATGATGTCTCTGAAACTTCCATTTGCTACCTCAAATAAACTATTTTCTTGATTCTATTTAAAACCTCTTTTATTTTCCTCATTTGTATGTTTCCTCTGTGTGCCTCATTTATGTGTGTCCTTTGTGTTCCTCCTTTTTGTGTGCCCTTTGTGTGCCTCCTTTGTGTGGATGCTCTACAAACAAGATTATATTCCCTTGTAAAAAATAGTCGGGATTTGTAGACTCTGACCTACAATCTATGGCATGTGCGTATTGTTCTTTAATTTCAATATTTTCTTTTCTCCGAGGCCAAGAAAACTAAAAACCCAATCAATATTTATCCAATGTATTTATTAATCCATTTGGCATATTCCACGATAAATATTTCAAAAATAGAAAAAGTGCGGGATATGAAAATTTGAAAATTTGACTTTTCCCCTCATAAACCAAAAGTGCAGGATATTTACAAAATTTCAAATATTCGTAAATGCAAAAAAACAGGGGAATTCACAATTTGAAATTTGAATTTTTGCCTCATTATTAAATTAAAAAATAACATAAAAAAACAACACAAATTTTTATTGTCTATAGGATATAATAATGTATACATAATAACAAATATAGTAGAAGAAAATAGAATAAATAAATCCTAAACATAGTTTTAAAGTTTAATAGAATAATATACGCACATTTATTTTTAATTTGTTATCAAAATTGATATTGACATTGTTAAATATAATACACATAATTTAATATAATTATCCAATTAAAATGTGCCATGTGGCAATTTTTAACTAGATAATTATGTAACAATATAATTAACACATATTTCACAACAAATTATATATAGGAAAACACTTAGTGACCGTTGAACCCCATTTCCATTATTTGTTATTTTAACGTTGTATTTAAAATAATCAAGTGTTAGGTCTTAGCATCCTCTAAGCTATTCCTTTCAATAGGTGTTAAAAAACAATAATGCATGTTTTATGTTGGCCATTTATTTGTCGAGGAGAAGCCTAACAACTGCTAGCCTCTATATATTCTTGGATTCCTTTCTAGCAATGTATGAAAAATTATAGGTTGTCTTACTAGATTTTTTTATGAGAACTCTGTAAGGCTTGATCCCTCTCGAGGGTACATGTAGTGCAACACTTGGCTCTGCCAGGGATAGTCCAGGCTAATATGATACGATTCTAATCAATGAATAATACTAGCGACCAAAAGCTGTAAAGATGGTATTTATAATGACAATAGGTAATGGTAGGAGCCTAGCGGCTACTAAGCTAGACCATAGGATTTACTATTTCATTGACTATTTTCAAAATAAGAAATTTTTGAGCCTAGCTTCCCCTATGTCATTCCTTTCAATAACTAATGAAGCTTAGTGGTCGCTAAGCATTTTATCCCATATGAATCGATGTGAATTATATCTTACAAACAATATGTCTTATGAGAACTATATAAGGTTTTGATCCCTCTCAAGGGTATGTAGTGCATACACTTGGCTCCAGCCAAGGATAGTCTAGCTAATATGATACAATTTATAATCAATGAAACCCACTAGTGCTCCATAGTTGTACATATAATGTTTACAATGACAAGACAGTAATGGTAGGAGCCTAGCAGATCGCTAAGCTAGACCATGGTTTCTTATTTTATCATGGTATTTTCAAAATAACAAATTGTTGAGTGTATCATCCACTATGTTGTTTCCTTCCAATAAATAATGAATCTTAGTGGTATTTAAGAATTTTTTTGATACAAATCAATGAGAATTATATGTTACAAACAATATATCTCATGATAACTACATAAGGATTGATCCCTCTCGAGGGTATGTAGTGCACCAATTGGCTTCACCAGTGATAGTCAAGCTAATATGATACAATTATAATAAATTGAAACCCACATGCACGAAATAGTTGTATAGATAGTGTGTTACAATGACAAGAGGTAATGGTAGGAGCCTAGTGACTATAAGCTAGACCATGATTTATTATTTTATCGTTATTTTCAAAATAAGAAACTTTTGAGTCTAGTATCCCATTATTCCATTCCTTTCAATAATTAATGAAGCTTAGTGGTCACTAAGAATTTTCTTGTATACAAAACGATGTTAAATATGTGTTGCAACAATATGTCTTTATGGTAACTACATAAGGATTTATCCCTCTAGAGGGTATAGTTCAACACTTGGCTAAGCCAGAGATAGTCTAGCTAATATAATACAATTCTAATAAATGAAAAATATTAGTGACCCAAAGTTGTACAAGCATAGTATTTATAATGAAAATATGTAATGCTAGGAGCCTAGCGGTTGCTAAGCTAGACCATGATTTATTATTTATCATTATTTTCAAAATAAGAAATTTTTGAGCCTAGCATCCACTATGTCATTCATTTTCAATCACTAATGAATCTTAATGGTCGCTAAGAATTTTCTCTCATATGAAGCAATGTGAATTATATGTTACAAACAATATATCTTATGAGAACTACATAAGTATTGATCCCTCTCAAGGGTATGTAGTGCATACACTTGGCTCCGATAAGGATAGTACAAATAATATGATACAATTATACATCAATGAAACCTACAAGTGCTCCATAGTTGTCCAGATAGTGTTTATGATGACAAGAGGTAATGGTAGGAGCCTAGCCACCGCTAAGCTAGACCATGATTTATTATTTTATCAATGATTTTCAAAAATAAGAAACTATTGAGCCTATCATCCCCTATGTCATTCCTTTCGATAACTAATGAAGATTAGTATTCACTAATAATTTTGTCCCATACGGAATTGATGTGAATTATATGTTACAAAAAATATATCTTATGAGAACTAGATAAGGCTTGGTCCCTCTCGAGGGTATGTAATTTGGCACATGGCTCCATCAAGGATAGTCTAGCCAATATGATACAATTATAATCAATGAAACCTAATATGGAACTCCATAGTTGTACAGAATAGTGTTTACAATGACAAGAGGTAATGGTAGGATCCTAGTGGCCGCTAAGCTAGACCATGATATATTATTTTATCACTATTTTCAAAATAAGGAAATTATTGAGTCCTAGCGATCCCCTATGTCGTTCCTTTCAATAAGTACTAAATTTTAGCGGTCACTAACCCATTTTATCCCATACAAACCGATGTGAATCATATGTTACAAACAATATATATTATGAGAACTACATAAGGCTTGATCCATCCCAAGGGTATGTAGTGCAATACTTGGCTATGTGAAGGATAGTCTAGGCAAATATGATACAATCATAATCAATGAAAAACACTAGTGCTCCATAACACTACAGATAGTGTTTACAATGACAAGAGGTAATGGTAGGATCCTAGCGCTTGCTAAGCTAGACCATGATTTATTATTTTATCTCTATTTTTAAACTCTTGGTGTTTTTAACCCTTCTTTAATACAACGTAATGGACATTAAATGTTTGTATCCTAAGAAGGCTAATGCTCTAAATGTGCTAACATAAGGTTGAACAATTTGGAATAATTTTTTTCAACTAGTATTACAAATCTAACTTATAATTAGAGTAAGAGACAATAGACAATTGGTGTAGAGGCACTCAATAAACATTGTTAATAATCAATATATTTTCACAAATAGGTAGAACCCATCATGACCTTCTAGACTACAATGTTTCCATGAAAACTGGATAGAGTGGTTAGGGTCATACTTATGTTTAGGAAATGTGTAATCCTTCCCTACTTGTATTTGATAACTTGTTGTGGAATTTTCCAAAGGACCACTATGCTTTAATTATCTTACTTAAAATTGTTACATACATTTAATCCTCTTGACTACACTACGTTCAATATACACTTACTTCACATCATCTTGTATAACAAAAAAAATGCTTAACGAATCGCTAAATTTTTTAATGTGATTTGTTGCTCGAAACACTCACTTTAAAATACCAAACATTAGGTCTTAGTATCCTCTATGTTATTTAATTCAATAGGTTGTAAATGACCAACAAGGAATTTTTTAGTATATCCATTTATATGCCTACTAAGAAGCTTATGTGCCACTAAGATCTATATTTTTTAACATTCCTGTCATGCCATATATGTAATGTTATAGATTGTCTAACTCAATGATAATCCTTTCAAAAGGTGCAAATGAATGCTTATCCTTTCAATGCGTCATAATTGGCTATAACACTTTTGTATTATTTTTTATTATCTATTTGATCCATAAAATATGAATTATTTTCTATATTTTTAAAGAGAGTGTTTGAGAAAAAAGTCACATTAATGGAGTTAGAAATCACTAAGCATTTTCTGTTATACTAGACAATGTGAATAAGTGTATATCGAATGTACTGTAGTCGAGATGATTATTTTTTTGTAATTACTATAACCAGCTAAATGAATTGGAAGTGTGTGTCACTTATGTTGTCATTGATGTCAAGTCTATTGATTTCATAGTGGTCTAGGTGATCTAGGCATGTTGGGTAGGTGATATAGGCATGTTGGCTAGGTAATCTAGGCAAGTTGGTTAGGTCATCTAGACATGTTGGCTAGGTGATCTAGGTATGTTGGCTAGGTGATCAAGGGGTATCCAAAGGTGCATATGTGTGGCTTGAGTCTCTAAAATGTGGTATGAAGTTCAAAAAATTACATGACGTGAGTGAAAGGTATCAATGAGTCTGTAACATGTCCACATGGTCTAGTCATGAAGTGTATTACTCAAGTTAAGCCATTCTAGCTCTTGGTCGAGTGCAAATACATTATGTAAATCAAGAAAACATGTGAAATCACTCAAACCAAAGTAGGTAAATTGAATTTGGACTAGTATGAGGTAGCCCATGAGGTGCAATAAATAGATACAAGAGAGACAAACTAGGTTCATGAACTTGAGATAAGTAGGTATGATGCTTTGTTAAGCCAATCCAAAAGCAAGCAAGGTGTAAAATGTTGACCTAAGGTATGATGATGAAAACAAACAATTGTTTGATAATTAAATGATGACAAATGGTGTTTATAAGGATTCATATGTAGTTATTGAATTTTTGTAGGCACTTCTACAAGTCAACATAGTTCAGCTAGGAATCAGATACCAAAGGGAACCTAAATTAGATGGGATGGAAATATGCAGGATGAAATAGAGAAAAATATCACTTAGAGGTGTTAAATTAATGTGTACTTAAGGTGTGAGAAAAATTTAAGAAGCGGAGGATTAATATTTTTCAAGTTGTGCAAATTTTTCCAAGCCTAGGTTTTCCAAAGTATGCAAATTAAGCACCAAAATTCTTAACAGTCAAGAGAAATTGTGGATCCTTCTTCTGAAAAGTCATAAGAGAAAAATGGATTAAATTGGGATAATATTATGGTACAAAATATATTTTTGTGATTGGTTCTGTATTTTATAAGTTTTGTCCATTTTTGTGAGCATTTTTGTAGCCCTCCAAACCCTAGTTTCAACCAGTTTTGGAAAATTGATTTGGAAAAGTGTCTTAACTAAACTATATTTCTTTAAAACCTATTTTAACATGAAAAGTAATCCTCAAGTCACATTTCCATGTTATTTTTAAGTCATGATGAATGGTGGGACCTACTTAAAAACATGTATCTTGTGAAGATTTCAGTGCACAGATAAATATTGCGAAGGAAAAAATTCTCAAATTGATTTTGGATGATGAATAGAAGGTTATATTGAGGTCCATGAATCCATTTGGAACACTCCTTTGATAAAATTTTGAGATACAACTCAGTTTTGGCCCTACCGTTCAAACCAGCAAGCTTGTATTACCACTTTTGATTATTTGAAGGCTTGATGATACAAATGCTCATGTTTGGAGTGTAAAAAGTATGTGAACACTATCTATAGGTATTTTAAGACATTTTTAAAACTTTTTTTAAGTTAAAAAATATGTCTTCTTGCTTGAATATGAATGACCCAAATCTTCCATATTAGGCTTATTAAAAAGCCTGCCTTAATGAGGATGAAGGTGAGAATTTATCCATTTGTCCTATGGTTCTGAATTCTTGAACATGTTTTATACATCCAAATTTAATTCTTATATGTGATAGGGATCTCTGAAAATTTTTGTGGATGTGTCTAACCACATTGTATGTACAATGCGTTTTTGTGTCTTCAAGACCAGTCAGACTAGTTTTAGATATCCAAGTTTTTTGAAGCATCATACCATGAATTGGATTAGATATTATACTTCATGATATTTCCATTGATATATTAATTTCCTCGTGATTAAGATATTTGAGGTATGTATCATCTCAATCCTTGAAGATAAAATTCAGAAGTACGGAAACCAACCAGGAAAGTCTTACAAAGTGATGTTTATTGATGTGTTAAGTACTGATTTGGATCTTTGTGGTAAATTTTAATGAAATTAGACATCCTAAGATTCATTTTTATATATTAATTTGGTCACAAAGGTGAGTGGAAGTGATCTAGTTAGATATTTTTTCAAGATTGTTTTTGTAGAAGCTTATTTAAGAACACTTATGAGTCTAAATGAATGTCTTGGAAAATGTGGTAAGTTTCTAAGCATACACGATATTTATTTGACTTTTTGGGACCAAGTACCACGTGAATAGAAAGCTAGAATACTTTTGGACAAGTTTGAGAGGTAGAAGACAAAAGATGACCTCATTTGGAGAAGAAGACAAATTTTGATTTCATTTAAATCCCAATTTGAATTCAAGGCTAGGAATTTGAAGATTCAAGTGGAAAATTAAGTGTAAGATTCATATTCATGAAGGATTTTTTATTTAAAATGGTGTTACATGTTTAGTTGAATTGAATTTATAAAATAACAGGTTTTCTCTTCTTTTGAAGAAAACTTCTGCTGCAAAGAAAAACCCCTGGAAGTCTCTTCTAGGTTAGTAGTTGGTTGGAGTTTCATAGCATGTGAGTGAAGAAAAAAAATTGAAGTCTCTGTTGGATGTAATCTAATCTCAAGAGTTGTGATTTGATTTGAAGAGTTATAATCAAATTTGAATTCCAAAAAGAAGGTTTCTGAGTATATCTTGTGTTCTTGATATGTATGCATTTCTTGATGAGCTATATCTAATTGTGATCCAACATTAATGCATGTGATTTTAGAAATTGTATATTTTTTGTTTGAAATAAAAAAGTGAACATCAGTAGTATAGGACTGATTTTACCCCCCCTGTAGTGATTATTTTTAATTGTTTAATAGTTGTTATCAATTTGTCATACCCTTTGAAGAAGCTTTAAGGACGCTAGTGGGAGATGCTTTGGAAACTTTTTTGTAAGATAAATTTAAATCCGTTAGGTAATGGGAGGATTTACAGTTTCATGTAATTATCCTCTTGAGCTATTGCTTGTAATCTTTAGAGGAAGTTACTCCGGGTGTGTACATATTCAACTCAATGATGCTCTAGCCTTTGAAAGAAGAACTTAAGAATTCTTCATTTAAGCATTCAATTTGATAAGTAAAATATTCTAATTTTCAAGAGAGATCATAAAATCTGGATGTAGATGTTAGTAAAGACAAGCATCCCTATTTTAATAAGGAAGAGGGATATGAGACTTTTCTTTTAATTTTATATGATAGTATAGAGTAAAAGTGTTAATATATTTAGCATAAAGTCAAAGGGTCAAATGCTATAATAATGTATTCAGATTCTCATAGGGATTTAGTGCTCTATCAGTCTTCACCCCACTCAAACACTAGTGAGATGTAATATTTCATTCTCTTAATGTATATATGTATGATTATTTTAATGGAAATTGCTACAATTTTGGTAATTTGTAATGGTCATTAACACCCCAGTATGTGTAGTCTCTACACGTTGAATCAAGAAATATTATCCCAAATTACAATGTATTCAGGTATTTTCACGTCTGAATTTAATATAATCATGAGTATTTAATAGGCTGATTTGGTCAATTAATGATGCGCAGCTCCCATCTTGTTGGTTATCACCTCTATTTAAGACACGTTCATTTTAGATTTTAGTATTAGAGTCCAAACACAAGAGCACACTTCTGATACCTAAACACTATTAGGATGTATAACTATGAAATTATCTATTTTTATTTGGTTCTCCTTTAAATGAATATGGACACTATATACATAAATATTTCCCACAAATGAAGAAATCTGGAATGTTTATAAGTGCCACAAGGTAGATTACATTGTAGAGGTTCTAGTTGAGTTTCAAGTCTACAGTCTAATTAAAGACATTCAATGACCCAAGGTTGATTTTCAGTAAATACATAGAGTTAGGGTGAACATCCAGTGGAAACATTCTTATTAGGATCATAAATGTCAACTATTTAAGCAAAAGAAAAATTGTGTGTACTTGAACATTAATGATAAAATCAGATATTTATCACCCAGTCAATGAAACCAATTATTAGACCTTCTGTAAATGGTATCTTATCAAGCACCATACCTCTTGGTATAAAAAGGAGCTCGAGGGGGAACCTAGATAAAATCAAGAGTGCAAAAATAGTGTCTTCTCAATGACCTGTCAAGGTACGAGCCCCAGAAAGTCAAATCTTTGCAAGTTTTATGAGATCTAGAATAGTTAAAACAAAGTATTATGAGGAAAGTCTTCTAGCATTTTGAAATCAAAACACAACCAGAAAACAAAAACACAACATGCTATTTACAAACGTCAAAAAGAGCTATCCTAGATATGATAGCTAGGTTGGCTGGGAATAATGATTCCTGAGATCTGGATTTTTCATGACATAAGAAGTGTGTGCACCATGTATTCCAACCTCCTGAAACCTCATCGGAAAGAATAAATACTCTCAAGTTTATGTCTTGCAAGTATTGAAGCATCTATGTAGTCTATGTTTTCCTTGAAGAAAGAGAGGAGGATATTCTGTCTTAGACGTGTTTCACATAGTAAATGATGGGATATTTCGTCATATATTGGGTATGTCTAAAATATCCATCAAGTAATGAATTCTGTCTAAGGGGCATGTGTCCATAAGGTCTTTCATTCTCACTATCATCTCAATCTTCATTTGCAGGCAAAATGCTTCCTTGGCATCAAAAACCAAATGTTTCAGGGAGAGCATTCTAAGTCCACCAATGTCACTAGGTACTTTTCTCATGAGTTTAAACTTTTCCAAGGAGTCCCACATTTCAGCAGTAGTATTGGCCTACAAAGAAGCATATCAAAGTCCAATGTTACACCTTGAAATAGTTGGAAATTTCATAGTCTAATTTTCAAGTAAATGGACTATGCTCTAGTGTTGTACACTTTTAGCTCAATGTTTGCAGGAAGATATTGTTGTCAGTATCTCAGTGCATATTCAACTAGGATCCTAACATATGTTGTATGGGTAAAATCCATAGTTTGAGAATCAATGTAGAGAATGTGGCCCAATACATTGCCAATAGAAATTAGATATTCTAGACTCTACAGTTGAAGGTGTAAGTGGGGCAACCTAATCCAAATAGGTTTATGAGAGAAATATTATTTAGAGGGTTAGAAGAGGGTAACTAAGGGTTTACAAGTAAGGTATCATGATTTACAGACCCAGAGTTTACCCTCTATGATATCTTTATATTTTGTTAAATAAAAATCCACAGTAAATATTCCTTTAGCATAGGGATAAAGATATAACCTTCCCGAGAGTAGTGGTATCCCATATTTTGTTATCCATTCATGTACATCTGGAAGGTTGGGCCATAAGCCACTAAATCTATAGATCAATGCATGCTCCTCGTAGTAACCCTCAAAGATAATGACTTCCTTTCAAAGGTGATGAATGGAGTAATGGAGGAAAGGGCCATGGAACACCTTCCCTGCAGAATGTCTTTGAATGAAGAAAATCCATTATCTTGGCCATCAATAGCAGATGAGTGAGGACCCATAACCTGTTTTGAGGAGATGTAATTCACCACTAGTGAAGTTATAGATGCAAGAGCTTGATGTTTCCTATCAGTGTGTAGGGAATAGAGCCACCCATAACATAATACTCAGGAAGATGAAATTGAAACCCTAGTGACAGAATTGTTGGCTATGATAAGTGTAGATAGGTTGTATTGATTGCAGGTCCTCATGAAAGAGGTCTCAAGTCACCATTTTCAGTGGTCATCGAGGAAGAGCGCTACACTTTTACCTACCTGGAGGGCACTAAAACTTAGTTTCATAACTTATGTAACCAGTATCATGTGCTTCCCCCACTCACAGAAGTGTGATAGGGCTCCTGATATGGAGTGTGGATAGTGTCCATTTCCGAAGCATTACCAGTATTGAAGGGTGATAAGGATACTCCATTTAGGGTCCTTAATCTATACAGGACCTTCAATCAGACCTTAGGGTTCGCATAGAGCCATCGATGCCATTATGATTTGTCATATTGTGCTCTATTATTTTTTAATCTTGGACAGTGAATTTGTTTGGAATTAATCTTTTAAATGGTTTTGATTGAACCACTAGATGACAAAGTAGGATATGTATTTGACAGTCATCATAAGATTTAATATAGTGAAAGATTCCAATAATGTGGAGTAAGGATATGAAATTTTTACTATTTATCAATCTAGTACATGATGGGTAAGAAAGTCCATATTTTCATGAGTTATAGTATCAAATAGAGTGAAGAAAGCATTGTTTGAGATATCAAATTATATAGTCTAATAAGGTCACAAAATTAAGTATAAATCTCTGGTTAAGGGATACAAATGCCTTAGGAGATAATTTAATCATGGAATTGACACTCAAAATTTTAGGATATCATATTGACAATGTTTCTCTTTATCCATGTAATGGGTCTTAGTGTAATGCATTGAAAACTATCTTATGGTGAGATTCCTTAGATGAAAATGTTAGTAATATTGAGAATATCATTGAAGAAGTATCACTCATAAACAATTAGCATGAATATATTCAGTGTGGATTTTTCTTATAGAATGACTTAAAAATACTTATAATTTAATGTCTATTAATAAGTAACATGAGATCACTACTGTTGCCACGATAGTAAACATGAGAAAATCGAGTTTATATCCTCCTAAGAATGAATGCCTTTAATTCATATTTTTCATTATCGAAGGAATGTGGACAGAGGTAGATAAAAATGATATCAACCAAATGGTAGAGGTGAATCTGTTATTCAATTTTTCCCCCTCAGGTAAAAATTGAGATAAACATGACCTCGCATAGAGAAAATAGGTAGGATCGATTCAGCCAATGGGAGCATCAAAGTTTCGGGATCAAGTCCATGTGATTTGAAGTGGGACCAGAGACACATTGCAAAAGGAAGCTTGGGAGTTTGAGCTAGTTTCGGGGAATGAGGGAGCTTTGAAAGTCTAAGATTTGGACTTTGGAGATGAGGTCATTTCAGAGGTAGGCCCAAGAAAAAAATGGTGAAATTCAGAGACAAGGAGTGCTTAGCTCTAAAATTTGGAGTTCAACGTATAGCAGGCAAGTCAATTTTAGAGTTTTGCATTATTTGGATCTCATAATGAACAGTGACATGTGGGGGGAGAACAATCTAAAACCGGAACTCTAAAATTTCAGAGATTCAGAGTTTTTGGGAGTTGAACATTGCTAGCGGGGTCAAGCAGATGAATAGTGTCCCAAAACCCTAAATTCCCCAAAACCCCCAAAAACATCATGATCTGAAACCTGAAGTCCAAAATTTTGGATTTTGGAGGTTTCAGACATGTCAGAACCCTTGAGCTAGATTCGCTAGCGATGAATAGTGATGATGACCCCCAAAGTGCATAGACTACCCAATGGTCTAAATCCCGAAAGTTTGAAATTTCAGATTTCAGAGGGTGCGATGCAGGGTCTAAGCTCCGAAAAGAGTGATATCAAACCACTCTGTATTTATTGTAGTATGACATCGTCATCTTTAGATGGCCATAACTTTTGATTGAGAGCTCGTATTTGCACAAAATAGGACTTTTTGGAAATCTCTTAGTGTCCTCCATACAATGAAGAAATACTAATTACTTAAAAATGAATAAATAAAGTCTACTATTTTAGAGGATGTTTCCATATTTCTCACCTACCAAAATGATGAGGTATGGGCTTCCTTTCTTCCCCAACAAGGAAAAATACATGGAGGCATGGATTTTTCAGTGGCACCCATCATTGGTGTAGGTGATGTTAATACATTTTTGGGTGGTTGAAGCAAGATTTTGAATTCCTTTCTCTCCCTTCTCTCATTCTTCATATACATTTTAAGGAGGGGCTCATTTCAAAAGGTTGGATAATCTTTCTTTATACCCTCCCTTATTCTCTTGTCTGTAAGTGAATTTGTGGAGTTCAAACCTTCCATTCAAGTTGTAATGCAAATTTGTGCCTCTTGGACATTGTAATGCACTGTATAAAATTTGTGGAGAAAAAATATAAGTCTGTTGATGAATTTCAACCCTCTCTTGTGTTCATTACATTCTATTGATCTCTCATTTCAATTTTGGTTAACTATGCATGTTAAATTATGGTTCAAATTTAATGGTTTGTGTTTAATGGTGAATGAATTCATAGCAATTGGTTGACTTGTGGTTTGTATTCATCCCCTTCAAAATTATTGGTTTTCATCTCCACATAAAGAAAGTGTTCATAGTTCCTTTTGGTACATCACCTCTTGTATCTTAGATTCAATTTCTGGCAGTCCTTTTAACCCTGTCTCATTGGCAAGTTAGAGTAGATTTTAGGATAGATCCTCTACAATTTTAATCTGTGTATCTTAATAGAGGAATAGGAACAAACCTTCATCTAGAGAAATTTTCTGATTGTAAGGTCCCACACTTTAGGAAAATCTCCAAGTTATGTAATCACACTAACAGTTTCAATCTATCGCGTTGTGACAATCAGGGGTGTTGTGATTACACATAAACTGTGTCTAAGTGTTATATGAACTTTTACTGACTCTGAGTATTCATGTATAGCACAAAATCACATGATATTTGTGAAGTTCAAAGATTGTGGTCGGTCTTAGGGTTAAGATGAAATGTCATTTGAACTTGGAGAATCCAAAGGGTTAAGAGAATGGTGAAGTTTCATGAATTGCATCTTGTAAGTCCGAATGAGAAGATAAAAAGACTTTTTTTTAAAAATAATTCTTAAGATTTCTAAGTTGAAAGGACAAGATGTAAGCATATTGTAAATTTGAGGAAAAAAGTAGTAAACTGTTGCAAATGAGATTTGTCTCTTCTGATCTTCTGATAAAAAGTTTGTTCACAGGTTTAGAAGTTGAGAAGACTTATAATAGTTACAAATGAAGACTTATAACATAATTTTAAGAGACTAGACTTAATATTGATAAAGGAAAGTGAAACGTGTTGATAAAGTACAAGTGAATACTTAGTGAAAATGCTTGAAGAGATGATGTGATTATATATTTCAAGAAGTCATGTGGAAGTGACTTGAGTTGTGAAATCCAAGAATAAATTTATAAAATAAATGGAGTGGGGATTCCAAAATAGTAACAGATATATTCAGAAAAGGAATATTGTAGACTTAAGAGAAAGCATATAGTGGAATTAAATCTGGGATTCAAGGTTTCAAGATGAATCTGAGACACAGTATAAGAATGTAACTACAACATGAAATAGTGAGTATACTAGTTACAATGCATTGAACAACAGAAGGGAAAAGACTGCTAACTAAAAAGTACATAGGATTGTAATGAGAATAGGTTGTTGATAAGGTAAGCATAAATGTTCATCATCGAATAGGTATAGAGAAAATGAAGGAGTTCAGTGATCAATGTTTAAGAATAACATATAATGCATGTGAGAAGTATTTCTGAAGCCATGAAATGAATAAAAGTTAGTTTGAATAGGTATGTGACAAGAAATATAAGTTGTCTTGTAAAGTCAAGGTACATCCATTAGTGTCTCTATCAATATATTTTTATGGTGGAAGACTAAGATGTGTAATTTTTTAGGCATTGAAACAACACTGTATGAGAATTCATGATTGGTTTTATGTGTTTGAGATGTACTCATGCTTTCAAGAGTGACTAAGAGTGATCCTTATTGGGTTCTAAGATAGGAAAAAAGGTTGAAGTTGGTTTTTGTGGTGGTATAAACATGTGTAAGGATTCCAAAACTAATGAAAATGATGAGCTATAGTAAACAAGGAGTCTTAATTACAAAGTATCAGGAGTAGAATTACCTAAACATTGAAAAGTGACTGTGATTGAAGTAGCAACAGAGACAAATATTTTGAAAGGTGAAATGATATTTGTGTTTTATGTTTTGGTTCATTATGATTGTATCTTGAGGGCCGAGCTAAGGAAGTTAGGTTGTTGCAGCAAAGGAAGAATCTTATGAATGGAGAAAAATGTAGGAAAAGCTATATCACCAAGGGACTAACCTTATGATTGTGAACCATTGAGACCATTGGTGTATTAATCTTGTTTAAAGAATGAAAATTAGTGCATACTGATGATGTAGCCTTTCCAAGTGACATTTCAAGTTTGTACAAGATTTAATCCATGTGGGATTGTGAATGATCCTCCTAAGGAGAGTTATAGTAAATAGGTTGCTGTCAAAATCATTTTGAATTTTATTGTAAATGAGTACATCTTAAAAGAGTGAAAATGTTGTCTTTGAAGGAAATATTGTTGAGTTGATCGTTGTATAAATAAGGATAATGTTGAAGAAACATGAATGAAGTCCAAGAAGAGGTGTATCAGCTCAAGAGGAGCATTATTGTGGCTCTCATTAGGTATAAAACAAGGTTCTGAATCTCATCTTATGTAAACTTGAACCAAGAATGAATAAATCATCATCCAAGCGGGAGCTAGTTGCTCAAGTAAGTTGACCAGTACTACTTTGTTGCATTTATTTGGTCTTGTTTATGATTTTAAATCGTGTCAATTTTGTTGGTGCTCAAAATCGTCTCGCCCCATTTTTTCCTTTGAAAATCCATTGATTTACGACCTCTGTCACATTTTATCCCCCCTGTGTTGTGCCTAGGAAGTCTCTACTTTCCTTTGTTTCCATAATTAATTTTTCCTCAGGCTGAAGATCACGTATGGATCTATATTTGTGTCCTTGTTTCTCTGTTTCTCCGAAGAGGTCTGAAATTTGGGTCTCCCGTCCTCTATTCATTCAAAAACTCAGAATTTCCCGTTCTTTCAATTTTTTATAGTCGGGATTTTCTGCCCTTGTCGTTTTGTCCCAAATATTTGATGAAAAATGTATGGATGTAGCTATGAAGAGTGTATTTGAGCCTTGCAACATTTCTAAACCCTCTATCCTTGGAAAAAAATTCATCCCCGAGCTCAAAGGGTCATGTTTCTGCATTTTACCGTTTGACGGGGCATTTCCCCCGGTCAAATTTGCATCCTTGCATCAGCAGAGAATGTGGCTTCTTTTTGTTGGTCAGGGGACGGCAGGAAAATGTTTTAACTTATCGTTTTTTTATTTCTTGGAAAAAAGGAAAATTTTGTCCCGTGGCTCTGCTCATTTTTTATTGGTTCTTTTGGTGCTTACGTGGCTTCTTCTAATTGGATGTGGTGTGGCAGGTTTGTTTTTCAACTTTTCCCTTTTGGCTACTTTGGAAAAAGGTTTGAACTTGCCCCGCGGCCCCCACCAAGCTCTGATTAAAGAAAATTTTAAGTGGTAGGGAAAAATTCTTACTTTAACCCCGCAGGAGGACACATGGCAAAGCTAATGGCAAAGATGCAGGCCTTCAGAGGTAAGTTGAATGTTTTTCCCTTTTGGAAAAATGGAATAAGATTATAAAATGGAAGCACGCCCCCGCCAAATCATTTTGAAACCTTAATATTTTTGAAGTTATGCCATAACGACATGTTGCGATACCATGCTCATTTAAGGTCTCAACCTTTGGGGATCATCTCAAGATGCACCATTGTGACACATGGCAGTTTGAAAAGTCAAAGGGGTGGGGAAGCAGACCATTGGAGGAAAATTGGATTTTTTTCCTCTTGTCATCAAAAGGATTAAAATGTCAAAATGGCCCGCAAGACCGATAAGAAGGAGGTCAGGGTTGGCTTTGAAAATGTTAAGAGGCAAGAGGCGGACCATTGGGGGTAACTTACATTTTTTTTCCCTGATATTCAAAAGATTAAAACATCAAAAGGGCCTGCAAAGCCTGATAGAGGAAAGGAAAAAGCTTCCTCTAGTCAACGGTGGAGGTGCGGACCCTCGAAGGAAATTTGGAAAATTTTCCTTTTAGGATAAAAGAGTTAAAAGTTAAAAAGGAAGCGTGGTTCCGCTGGGACCCACATTGGGACACGTGTCAAGATCATTTCTCAAGGGCGGAGGCATGGAGAAAAATGTGAAAATTTTCCATTTTTCCAAGAGTTGTAAAAATTCAAATAAAAAACCCCAAGCTCGTCTTAAAATGAATCATCCATGTGGACGACCAAAATTCAAAGTAAAGATCAACAGCAGTTGAGAGTCTGAATCTGATTTTCCCCCCATTTTATTGAAACACACCTAGAAGTGCGAGTCTTCATGATTTCTTGGTATTTCCTACATGTCAAACAGAGAGGAGAGTTAATTTTTATATCTAAGTTTGGTGGAGGAGATATGGAGACATCTTTCACCATTAAAATGGTCTGACTCTTGGGCTTGATATGATTTTCCATTTTTCCTCTCCCGAGCACGCAAGGAACCAGATTTGACAGATTAGGGACAGAAGTGGTTGGAAAGTTGAAGAAAGAGTGATCTACCAAAAGGAGGAGTTGAATGTGGGAGATATTCGAAGAGATTTTCCCCCTGAGCACCTGACGACTTTTAGTAGATCTAATTCTGGAAATTACGATCGTGATCATGGTAGGAACTAGTAGCACTCAATGTCATGATTTTTGGGGGGAAAGAGGGCTCTGTTGTAAATGTTATAAATGGCACAAATTTTTCATGCAAATTTTTAGAGGTTAGAGTGTTAGAGGTCGAAGAAAATTCCCAAGAGGAAAACTTGACAAAGCCTCTCTTATGAGAATCCATCTGAGAAGCCTATATAACTCTTTTGTATTAAGTTTGATCGTGTCAAGGTGGTTGCAAGTGTATAGCCATTGAAAAGCTCTAAGATTGTTCTAGAAACTTTCCCCTATTGATAAATTTAATCAAACTCGAGTTATTTTGTGTTGATCTTGAGAAAAATGTGTTTGTTTCATTTATGAATGTCTGCAAATAAATTTTCTTGTTCCTATTGCAATATTGTATCAAAATCTGTCTTAATCACATAGGTATCAATTCTTGTGGCAACTTAGTGGCATATACAATTTCATTTCCTGGTAGAGTTTCATCTGGGGATGAAATAAGTGATTTAAAATCAGTTTTCTTTCATTTGTTGACAGAGATTGTCTGCAAGCCTCTGGGTGTACCTTAGGCGTGATTGGGTTTGGATCTCAATACTTTTTTGGTTTTTCTAACTCGATCCTTCGTGTTAAAATCGCATATATTATGTGAAAAAGTGCTAATCTGGGCCTCCATTAAAACACATATTCTGGTTAAAGGAACATTTTATCTATTCTGAAGCATTCTGTTTATTAGACTTTACATTTTGTAAGAGTTCTCAGAGATTTGGAAAATCAAGTTCATTCTGCCTCACCTCCCACAAAAAAAATCATTTAAAACAACTAATTCTACCCATACTACCCTTTTTTTTCCTGTGTGTGCACAAAAGCATAATTTCCATAACCAAAGCATGTAGAAACAATCAGGATTTCAAATGTCTTTATTAGCCTAAACCTTGACCAGAAAAATATCTCCATTATCTAGAGTGACAACTCGTGAGAGTTATATTTTTTTGCATAGATCATATTTTCTCCAAGGTCTCCTAAACAACTTCATTATGAAGGACATCTCCATCTCCTCCATAAACAACAGGCTACAAAAGGGGTTCTCTTACCTTGGTTGAAAGGCACAACCTAAAATAGTGAGGATAGATCAAATCCTCTTAAGTTGCTACCCACTCCTTTTCAAATCCTGAGTGCTAAAAAGTCAGATAGATTACTTCCCCAGCTATAAAAAGACATACATAATCATCTATCTGCCTCTAAGTGTCCTATTAAATCCATGATGTTGCTCACCCTTTGAAGGAGATTAAATTTTGTGTACCAACAAATTTAATGCATTCCTTTATCATAGATTTCAAAGGGTGATATGTTTGTTAAGAAACATGTAAATGAGGTCATCCTAGTGTGTGAATAGTCATGGTTGCCATCAATGTTTCTAAGAAGGTTGTCATTAATGACATTTATTTTCATTTATGTCATAGTGGTCTAGGTGATCTAGTAATGTTGGCTATGTTATCTAGGCATGTTGGCTATGTGATCTAGGCATGCTAGCTAGGTGATCCAGGCATTTTGGCTATGTCATCTAGGTATGTTGGTTAGGTGATCTAGGGGTCTCCAAGGGTGCATATGTGTGGCTTGAGTCTCTCCAAGGTGGTATGATGGTAAAAAAAGGTCCATAAAGTGAGTGAAATGTGTCAATGAATCTTAAACATATCATGTTAATCAGTTACTACGCCAACACCCTCCCGCACGATGGAGCCAGGTATACACCCAATCAGGCCCAACAACATTAGGAGGCAGTGACACCAAGAATTTCCTGGGAGGTCACCCATCACCACACTACTTTGGGGCTGGCATGCTTAACTGACCTGTCTCTGATACCAAATGATTTTCTGTCACACCAAAATTTTAAGCTTTTGGTGTGACGGAAAGTCATGTAGCTCTGATACCAGGCAGTTAACCGCACTATCCCCAAGGTAGTTCTGGGATGGGTGACCTCCCAGGAAATTTCCAGTGTCACTTCCTCCTAATGTTGTTGGGCTTGATTGGGTGTATACCCGGTTCCATCGTGTGGGAGGGTATTGGCGTAGTAACTAATTAACACAATGAGATCCCTCTCCACCATAAGTTTGAGCTTTTGGTGTGATGGCAAATATTTTGGTATCAGAGCCAGACAGTTAAGCGCATCAGCCCCAAAGTAGTGTGGCGATGGGTGACCTCTCGGGATATTTTCGGTGTCACTGACCTCCTAATGTTGTTGGGCCTGATTGGGTGTATACCCGGCTCCATCGTGTGGGAGGGTGTTGGCGTAGTAGCTGATTAACACGATGAGATCTCTCTCCACCATCAGTTCAAGATTTTGGTGTGATGGCAAGTCATTGGGGGTGTGGGGTGCACTAGGCTTCTGCAATAGTGCAATACTAAAGCAATGTGCGAGGGTTCTGATAGCAAGCTACGTGTGTTGAACCCTCCCCCTAAAGAAATAAATTTAATATCATGTGGTTCATTGAACCATGTATCCGACATTAAATACTGATAATAATAGATACTACACTTGATCTTAGCCAAACGACTTTCCGTCACACCAAAATCTCGAACTGATGGTGGAGAGGGATCTCATCGTGTTAATCAGCTGCTACGCCAACAAAATGTTGACCCAAGGTGTGATGATGGAAAAAAACATGGTGTGAAAATTAAATGGTTATGTATGGTTTGTAAAAGGCATCATGGGTAGTTATTAAAGTGTTTCAAGAACTTTTACATGTCAGTATAGTTCAACAATTGGGAATCAGAGACCAAAGGGAAACTAAATTAGATGGGATGGAAATATGCAGGATGATAAAGAAAAAAATATCACATGGAGGTGTTATATGAATGTGTACTTAGGGTGTGAGAAAAATTTCAGAAGCTGGGGATGAATATTTTTCAAGTTGTGCAAGTTTTTCCAAAACTGGGTTTTTCAAAGTATGCAAATTGACCACCAAATTTCTTAGTAGTCAAGAAAAATTTTGGATCATTATTTGGATAATTCATAACAGACAAAAATTGGTATAAAATTATGGTGCAAAAATTATTTTTTTGATTGGTTGAGTATTTTATAAGTTTTATCCATTTTTGTGAGCATGTTTGTAGCCCTCTGAACCCTAGTTTGGAACAATTTTAGAAAATTGATTTGCATAGGTGTCTTAACTAAAATTTATTTCTTGGAAACCTATTTTAATATGAAGAGGACTCCTCAGGTAACATTTCCATGTTATTTTTAGGCCATGATGCGTGGTGGGACCCATTGAAAAACATGGTATCTTGTGAATATTTTAGTGCACAAACAAATATTGCAACAGAAAAAATGCTAAAATTGATTTTGGATGATTCCTAGAAGGTTATATTTATTTCCATTAATCCATTTTTATAACTCATTTGAGAAAATGTTTGAGATACAACTCATTTTTAGTTCTACTGTTCAAACAAGCAAGCTTGTGTTACCAGTTTTGATGATTTGAAGGCTTAATGATACAAATGCTCATTTTTTGAGTGTAATACGTATGTGAAAACTCTCTACAGGTTTTTGGTGACATGTTTTGAAGTTTTTTTAAGTTAGGAAATATGTCTTCTTTCTTGAATATGAATGAGCCAAATCTATCATATTAGGCTTATTGAGAAGCTTGTCTGAATAAGGATGAAAGTGAGAATTTATCCATTTTTCCTATGGTTCTGAATGATTTAAAATTTTGTACACGTCCAAATTATGTGTTAGAGGTGATCAGTAGCTTTGAAAAGTTTTTTTGGATGTGTCTAACCACATTGTATGGAAAACTTGTTTTTGTGTCTTTAACACCAGTTACAGAGATCCAAGTTTTTGGAAGCATTATGCCATGTATTGGAGCAGTAATACAAGTGGATGAGATATGATACTTCATGAAATTTCCATAGATAGGTTACTTTCCTCATGATGAATATATTTGAGGTATGTATCAACTCAATTATTGAAGACCAAATTCAGAAGTACTAAAACCAACCAGGAAAGTCTTGCAAAGTGATGTTTCTTGATTTTTTAAGTACTGAGTTGGATATTTCTAGTAAATTTTTATGAAAGTAGAAATCCTAAGCTTCATATTTTATATATTACTTGGGTCATGAATATGAGTGGAAGTGGTCTAGCTATATAGTTTTCCAGGACTGTTTTTGTAGAAGTTAATTTAAGCACACCTATGAGTCTAAATGAATGTCTTGGCCAATGTGGTGAGTTTATAAGAATACAAGAGATTTATTTTACTTATAGGGACCATGTACCATGTGAATACAAGTCTAGAATACTTTTGGGAAATTTTGAGAGCTAGAAGACAAAAGACGAGCTCATTTGAAGAAGAAGACAAATTCTGATTTCATTCAAATCCCAATTGAATTCAAGGCTAGGAAGTTGAAGAGTCAAGTGGAAAATGAAGTGTAAGATTCATATTCATGAAGGATTTTTTTTCTTTACAAGGATTTTCCACATTTATATGAATTTAATTTAGAAAAAAAAAACCTTTTCTCTTCTTTTGAAGAAAACCTTTGCTTCAAAGCAAAACCCCTAGAAGTCTCTTCTAGGTTAGTATCTAGTTGGAGTTTCATGAGGAGGATGTGAGTGAAGAAAAAATGGTGAAGTCTCTATTGGTTGTAATCTAATTTGAAGAGTTCTAATTTTATTTTAAAAAATTTAATCAAATTTGAATTATAATAAAGAAGGTTTTTTAGTACATCTTGTGTTCTTAATATGTATGGATTTCTTGATGAACTGTATCTAATTTGGATCCATCATAAATGCATGATATTTATGAAAGTGTATATATTTTTTTTGAAATAGAAAATTGAAATTTCTTATTATAGGAATGATTCACCCCCCCTCTTAGTCCTTTGTTATTTCTAACAAGATGATATATATCATGTCCATTTAAAGTCTATCAATAGCTAACGATTAAGTTAGTTACTCTCCAATGATACAAAGTAAGGAACTATAGAAGTTGGTGACCGATATGATAATACTTATATTTGTAATCAGACAATGTGAAAAAAAAATAGGTTTATACATTTATAAATGAACTTATTATTAATTTATTCTACTCCAATTACAGGTAAAATGTCTTCCATTGTTCGCGCCCCATACTTGATAATTTCATTCATCGAAGGCGGTATTTGTTGGAAGAAAATATATGATGAATGGTTTGTTGAAATCCATTTCCCTTAAAAACTACCACGTCTACATGTGGTTGTTTTCTTTTATAGATGACACTCAAGAGGAAGTTGGTATAGTTCTATCTTCAGAAATTATTTATTCGAGGACATTGCGTGTTCAGTTTAAATGCATTGAATTTGAAAACAATAAGTGTCTTATTATGTATATGGATTTGAAATTTTCTTTATTCAAGAAACGAGGAAATACAAGCATTAATAGACAACACACCATATTCTGGTTCACAATATGGTTGGAATTTTGGGATGCTTATATATTTCAACAATACTAGCTATTCAAATGCAAAAGAAATTCATAATAGAATTTTGACAGTATTCAAAAACTTAATAGAAATGAAAAAACATTTATTTTGTCATTTATTGAATAGTAAAAGGTTTTCTTTCACCTCCAAAAATCATGCCATGTTGTTTACCATGTTGAGGCGAACATATTTTTCTAAATTGTAAGATCAACCCATCTAACTCAAAGTTGTATGGGTTGAAAAAGAATACTAAATTAACTACATTGTTGAAGAAAGAAACCACTATATTCAAGAAAATAGAACCTTCAACTATTTGGTAGTTTCATTTTTTTAATTTAATGGTGAATTATTTTCAATTAATGTTTCAAGGTGTCATGTAATACCTCACAGGGGATTCACTTAGTAAAAGTATGGTATAACATGTGTGTTTGAAGGGTATTAAACAATACCCTTAATTCTAGTTTCTACCTCTAATTATTCAATGATAATACCCCCTCCGGATATATTATTAGAATGAAAATACCCCCTATTTTTTTCATGTACCTTACTTACCCATTTTTCAATTACAATTTTATTTACCCCTTTCTATTTCTACCCTAATATATTAGACAAAAAATATATTATATTTCTCACTCAATTTTTATTAGTATGCATTTCCTCTCGAAATATAGTTTGAAGCCATTGAAGACCTATAAAAAAATCACCTTATATATGTTAAGTTTTAATCATTTATCAATAGTTCTTAAAATAATTAAGAAGGTGAAATAATATCACTTGTGTTGAAAAGCATACTCAATCCTAGTTTTCTAACATCTTATTATTTCTTGGTTAAGAATCTCTTAACTAAGATTTATTTATTAAAAAGAGATTATAATTTAATGTATGACCACACTCCTTTTTCAATTTTAAGGTATTAACTTTTAAAAACTAGGGTTCAAATGTTTTAGTTTTATATTAAAATTAAACCTCCCTTTCCTTTGGCCCACCTCTCTAACCTACCCCCAATACCTTATTCAAAACATTGATAAATTAAACCCTTTCACCTCCTTATTTCTACCAGTATATTGAATTTAATTTTACTAATTTTAATTACCTCAATATGAACCCATGTGCTAGGATATTGCCTAGCTAATGAACCCCCCATGTAGTACCTCCAGAATATCAATATCATCCTATAGATGATGAAAATGTTGACCTTCTTTTCCACTCTATGTTTATAAATCTTATTTGTACACAGAGGGATGAAATTATTCTTCCCTTCCTACAGTCTATGAATAACATTGTAGAAACTCCACGATCTGAATTACCTGGAAAGGGATGGTGTGAAATTTTATATACTTGGTGGCTAACATACAATATGTGCATAAGAAAAGATTTTGGGCTAATATACTTACAAGTCTATACATTCAAGGATATGGTTTCAGAAAGGATTTATCTATAAAAGCATATATCTAAGCCATTAATAATATTTATAAACAACAGAATGAAGTAAACAAAACTTGGATAGAAACCAAGTTTATTTATTTGCTATACAAATCAAGATTAGTTTAGCAATCGCTAGGATGTCCTCAAAATGTCCCAGATTGACAAAAACAAAGACAAAAGAGTGGAAGGTAATGTATTTTAATTGTATTGCACTGGTTATTAACATTTACTTTCACCATATAAAAAGATTAAAATATATATTTATCCTTTGAATGCAGAGCTTTGAGAATCGATGTCTTTCAATATTCCTAGTGCAAAAATGAGATATTTTATATGAAAAATGGACTAATTTGGAGATATTTTATATGAATAAATGGACTAAATGGACAACAAAATTTTAGTTTTTTAGATCAGGTGGCATTTCTTGTTCATCTATTAAGGATAATTAGGTTAACTTTCATCAGAATTCACTAGCAAGATTCACAGGCAATTCATCCAGGGCTGCTAGAAGAATGACTAGCAAAAAATTATCAGTACTAGCTGATAAATTGAAATTAGGGGATGTGTGGTAAACTTGTATGTTGAGACAGATGTAATAGCTAAGAAATTTTATTCTTATTTCCAAAGAATAAAAGGAGACAAGAAAATGAGAGAAAAATTTCTACATATTTGAAAAATAAACATCCAGATAATATTGTATTAACAGCCTGTAGTGAATCGAATGTAATTGAAAAAATTAATTTTGCAGGAATCACACTACCATCAGTTTTATGTAATTTTGGGTGAAGAGAGAAAGAAAAAATAAAATTTGATTTCCATATAGGCAAAAAAAAAAGAAAAAAAACGTAAAAAATACCCTAAGGTGGAAGAATTTCTTCCCGTTGAGGTTCAGACAATATTAGAAAATTGTGTAATGTCAATGGAAGGAAATATACCAGCAAAGATGGAAGACATAGAAGATTTTACTTGTCAATGTGCATATCCATTCCAGTCTTCTTTCAACTTTATCAGCTATTTCTTCAACTAATCCTTTCAATGTTGAATATGCATGATCGCTGATTTTTTATAATTTGTCTAGTGATATTTCTTTTGATGTGATAATGGAGCTGCTAATAGTTGTTGAAACCAAATGTGATGGATTGTATTATTATTTTTCTTATACCAATTTATTATTCAAAAATTTTAAGAGACATAGTAAAAAAATACATGAAAAAGGTTAAAGATGGTGTAGAATCAATTCTAGATGGATGCTACCGACTCTATGAAATCAATGATAAATTTGAAAATTTATGTCTTATGTACACAATAACCAATGTACAAAACTATGAATAATAATGATGATGATAGAGAAGAATTCACTAGGGATTGGATGGAGAAACTACCAAAAAAATGGTAATTGCAAGTGAAATTGGCCTACAAGGAAACATCCATCCTTTTCCTTGCGGACGATATTATGAGTTTTGGGCTAAGATGTTCACTTGATGTTGTTCACAAAATTCTCTAATAATAGTGCTCTATAGTGACCATGTCACACTACTTGCATTAGTTTGATTCCAATCTATTTGTTATTTTTATTATTGAGACACATAGTCAAGAAATGTTTTTTAAACATTACTATTCTCATATGAAGAAAGGTTTATCATCGAAGACAACTTGAACAAGTTATTTTGTTTAATGGATTTGAACCTATATAAGCTACTTATACATTTATTGTTTATGCATACAACCACAAAACTATAGGATATGATGTAAAACCCCTTCAACTTGATGTTACACAACCAATTCAACATGTTGTGATTGATCTTCTATCATTTTATAAATATGTTTAATGAGATCTATTTTCAATTTACATGGTTTTCATTTATTTAAAAATATTATGTTTTTTACAGTTTTGATGACATATGTGGAGGACATGGGCACATCTTCCATGAAATACAAATCATATCCTAGTATGTTAGTCATGTGAATTTATAAAAAAAACCACTAATAAGCCCCACAAACTTATAAGACATTAAATGATTATGTAGAAAACCAAAAACCAAAGCACATAACCATGAAGGGCACAGAGGTATCCAGCATAAATAAACATTCATAAACCTGGTATGTTAGTCATGTGTATTTTAAAATAAAACCATTTATAAGGTCTACAAATTTATAGGAAACGATAACTAACAGACATTATTTTAGATGTTTGGCATACGGTAAAAGAAAAAGTTCAAGGAAATCCATTTGTAAGCTATACTAATAATTACAAATGAATTATAGAGCTTAGTGGAACTTGTACATCCACGTTCGATACAGTAATGGTTAGACTAAAAAACCATACTTTCATCAATATCTCGTTGATTCACAACTACATACTTTCAACAATGTCTCATTGATTCACTACTACATATTAACTACTTAGATTGAATTAACATTGTTTTGGCTTCAACATCAACATAAACAGAACTGCATAAGGCTTGATCTTGCTCTTGGGTATGTAAAGTAGAACTTGGATAGCCTCATTAAAGGTTTTCTAGTGAAGTGTAGTTCAGCCAATGATGGCATAGCCTAGCAGTCACAAATCCTCATCAATAGTTGAGGGTTGTTGAGACAAAGGGTGCTTCAATGAATATAATTTTAGCCTAGCTAGCCACTAAACTTCAATCACAAGACATATAATAATTAATATTTTACTTACCATATTACCACATAAACCACTATGATTTTTCAATTAATCTTTCATTTTGCATAACATGAAATTGATTATGAATTGATTAATGTTTATTTCAAATAAATATTGCATCAAAAAAATTAGCAATGGGTGATGCAAGCCAAGCTATCAACTACAAGCTCAGTCGGTAAATGGTAACCTCCTAAAGTGTTGATATTGAAATTACCATATTACCATGGAGACCACTCTACTTTTTCAATTATGATTTCATTTTCCATAGCAAGGAAATAGATTATTAATTGATGAATGTTTATTTGAAATAGATCTTTACATCAATGGATCTAGTAGTGGGTAAAAGCGGTGTAATCGAAACCATAATCTCAATCGGTAACTGGTATTTTCATAAGCTAAAATGTTGTTTATTTCAATTGGTTATAATTGATATGCGGCTAATTAAAATAAAATTTATTTACTTCCTATGCAGTGTAGCAATAAGATTTATTTACTTATTTAAGATATGGAGGACTTGCTATATGAGAAAAATAAAACATACAATAGGAAGATGTCATTCAAGCTCAGAAAGGATGCTATCAACTTGTGAGGTGGCCTATCAGAATTTATAAAATTATTATCACCAAACTATGAAGTGGGATTTTAGTCTGACAATATCACTTCTGTTGATGTTGAAAAGATGTTAAAGGGATTCAATAAAAAAATATCGATTGTATTGAATCCAATACTCACTTGGGGAAAGGAACATTACAATATAGTCGACAAGAATTGAAATAAGAAATCTAGAAAAGGGTTGGAGTAGAAATGATGTTTCCTTTAGTTCTAAAAACACTTTGTGTATTACATTAGGTGCAAAGGGAAACCCTCCTAAAAATTTTATGGTTGGGATGAAAAGTATACAAGAAGATTGTACAAAAGATGAATTGTTGATGACCGGTTTGTACAAATACATATCCCAAATAGTATCTCAGGGATTGAATATCATACATGACATCAAATATTTAGAGAAATGAAATTCTAAATAACTATTTATCATTTCAAAATGTTATTATGATGGTATTGCTTAACATTGTAAAGAATATATACATTCATATGTTATTATGAAGGTACTACTTAACTTTTTTGTATGCTCAGATTGTACAAATATAAGTTTGGAGCATTTATATTTTCACTGATTATAAGTTGAGAGTATGAATAAATAACTTTTGTGTGTGAATTATCATAAAATTTTATTCTAACAAAAAATGGAGCAGTTTTTATTAGTCAAATTTGTATTCCTAAATTAATTCTGAGCATGCTTGAATATTATATTTTTCTTCCAAAATTTAAAATGTATATCACAGTCAAATGAAATGAAATAAGTAAAATAAGGTTTCTAAAGATTTGTCACCCTGAAAAATTACATTTGATTCAAAAAATCTGTAAAACAAAATTTCCTAGTAGAATAAGAAATGAGGAATGCCCTCTAATTTTTTACCTAATTCACCACCCACAACTATTTTATTTTTATATAACAATAACAAAAGGGATGTGTTTTTATTTTTGGATTAATTCACCATCCTCAACCATTTGATTTTTTTTCTTCAACTTTGCAGATAATAACACGTGCAACATGAAACTGATAATATTTGATATAAACAGTGTTTTGTCACACACCATACACAAGGCTAATTCATCACACAATAAGTCAAAAAATATTGGCCGTGTCAATCTCAAAAAACAAAAATTTCTCAATGAACTGGAAATAATTCTTGCAATGTCACAAAAAACATTTAAAATAGCTAATATGGACATCAGCAAGAAATTCACATGTTGATGACATGATGCCTTCATTTCTTTGAAACATTGGCTTAGAGGTCGGAAGCTTCAAGTTCATATTCACACGGGAAAATTGTGTCAAGTCCAAATACATTGATTATGAAGGTTCTAGGAATCCCAAAATATATCTCACGAATCTTAACTCTATTTGGTGGCAGTTTAATTTATTTTACCATTGTAACAATGCAATGCTTATGGATAAATGTTTAGAAAAAAACAAATTCAATGATGTGGGGAGCTACATAGTGGCTAAAACATTTAACATAAATTCTAATTCAGAATACATTGACTTATGAGATGATTTTTGGCCTTTGTTGCAACCATTAAAGGACATGGAAGATGTTTGAGATGTTATTAGATCAAAAACTGAATCATAGGGAGCTTAATTTATTGGAGATTTACTATGATTTATATTGTTAATTTTGGATCCCATCTTCGGGAATAGTGTTATAATAAAAATCAAACAATTCTTAAAATTTTCTACTATAATTCTATCTTTCAGTAAAGTAATTTAAATTTATTTTGTATCTAAAACTAAATACGAAAATATATTTGTGTTGGTTTTACAATTAATTTTAATTAATTTCATATCCATATTTAAATATGAAAATATTTATGGAATATTTTTATAATTAATTTTATATCCATATTTAAATATATCTGGAATGGTATTATAGTTAATTACTTTCTCCTAGTTTGAATAGTCGCCCTCTACTAAATTCTTCAGTAATTCTCTGGTTACGTTGAGGTTTAATCACATCATACTAAATGAACCTGAAATTTTCTCACATCTCTTGAATTTCAATATCCTAGCGGATGTTAGGCCACAAGGCATTTTAATTATTCAAATTTGTATAGTTTAATCTTAAAGACATTTAAAATCTGATAAGAACCTTATTTCAAAGCATAAATAATGCCTAGCGGCTACTAGCCTGTATAAATAAGAAACATGTTATATTTATAATAAAGCATAAATAATGCCTAGCAGCCGCTAGCTCGTATAACAGGTTCCAATAGTTTAATTTATGGATTCCAATATTTTTATTTTTGGATTCCAATATATGCGATTTTAGAGTGCAGTAAATTCCAATATTTTGATTTTGAATTTACACATATGTAGTTTTAGATTCCAATATATGTGATTTTGGATTCCAATATATACGATTTTGGATTCCAATATGTGTGATTTTGGAGTACAGATAATTCCAATATTTAACATTTTGGAATCAAAAACTAGTAATATTGGATTCCAATATTTATTATAGTTTTAGCTTCTCAGACTGGAATAAGTCTAGATTTAGTGAAATAAGCATTATATTATCTTGTGTATCTTGATCCTACTCATTTTCCACTTCCCTACAATGTGCATTATCTCAAGAACTATAATCAGTTATATTTGGTGTCTCCCCAACCTTATATGTAGGTGACTTGGATTTTTTTATTTTCCCAATTTTCTCATGTTTTGTTTGTGTTTTTCCTCCTTTTCTTCACAAACTTTCATTATGACATCATTTTTTGTCTAAATTTCTGTAAAAAAAATTATCTGGGTTCATTGTTGCATCCCATGAGTCCTTGTCCCTAATTAGAGCTAGTTACCTAAAATTGTTAAGCACTAACACTTTGTAAAAATTCACATCATAACGCTTTGTCAAATCATCTTTCCACACCACTCTAAGGAGTTGTTTGTCTTTCATCCTCTCCATAACCTAGTTGATTAATTATTATAATGTTGTGTTGTCGTATTTTTGCCATCAGTGTTACCTAATCCGAAAACTGACTAAAAAAAATCTTAGACCACGGACCCTTATAGGAAATTAATTATTTTCTAAAATTTCCCTGTAATAATGAACTTTAAAATAATACAATACAAAACCATAATCATAGTGCACACATGTTGATAACGGAGTTAGAAAGAATGTCTATGTCTCAAGGTTCAGAAATACTGAACCAATTTATTATCCACTTCTAAATTGTAACTCTAGTACAAAATCACAAATGAAGCTATAATAAACCAAATATCTGAAGAAAAATAATCTCTTCCACGACCACTGAGTGACAATACCCAATCTTATCAAACAAATTCAATCTCTAGTGATGTCTAAGAGAAAAAGAATCACTTTCACGATGACCGAGTGAAAACTTCCTGGCTTATGCAGTAGATCTGATCTCCAATGATGAAAGAAGAAAAAGAATTTGCTCCATGATCATCAAGTGAAAATAGCCCACTTATGTAGTAGATTCGATCTCTAGTGAAAAATACCCTTTAGCTCCAATGGTCAGAATCTAGGTTCTCACTAGTTTCGGTGAGTTTATAATAACTCTGATGTTCCAAATGACCCTAATGCCTCTATTATACAATGCCAAGTCTCTGGATATGATAAAAAAAGGATGCTCCTTCACTCTATTGTACAGTATAAATAATCCTATACGCAAATCTGAGACTGATTTGATGTCTGTTGTTGATGATGACCTCCTTTCACTCTATTATATGGTAACATGACCAGTAAGCATAGGGCTAAGTGGATCAAATGTAACCAAAGATCTCAATGATGAATAATGACCCTCCTCTGAAGTAAATGTTCTGATGATACATCCAAAATACTAAGTCTCTGACCTCTAGTGCTTCTCTATTTCTTTTTCATGTCCCTCGGCTCCATGATGTCTCTCAGCACCAACATGAGAAATAAAAGCATCAATTTTTCCTTTTCACTATTCGGTGAGTAAATAATAACTCCCACAAATTCTACATTGTTCCTATTAAATAATAAGACTTAATTTCATCTTGCCAATAATAATATCAGACTTCAATCATGATGATGATGATGCTTATATTAGTATGACATAGGACTTATATCTCCATATGCCTATAATAATACAAGATATATCATATATGCCTATAATATTACAATATATGACTTACATATTTTTTCTCTAAAAATGCCTATATAAATATAGCGCTTATAAATGTCATATTTTTTCTCTAAAAATATGATGGCCACCACCTTTTGTTATCTTACACTTACACTTGGAGAATTTATTCTTGGAGAGAGGAGCTTCTTCACCTATAATATAATAATGTAGGCCTCTATATATCTTCTCCATAAAGCCTATAAATAGGCCTTATTATTTTTCTCCAAAATGGCCATCATAATTTTTTCTAAGGCCTCACATACTCCTAACTCATCTTAATATTCTTTTCCTCCTCAGGATTTCTTTGAGAGAGGCTTCTGTATGTTTGAATGGAGAGAGGATAGATTTTATAGCCAAGGAAGGCCGTGAAAAATATTGCTTAAATGGCTTATTTCCATTATCCATCCTAACCAACTCATTGGAACTTTTTCGAGTTGGTTGGGCCGCTGCAATACCTATGGGGAGGTCACAGGTTCAAATCTCATTCCCCCTTATGCACTGCTATTTTGTTTGGTCATTGTACTGACCACTGTCCACATAACCCGTTGGGGGTCCCTTCTACTGTTACGTTGTCCTTCTGTTATCATTGCGCTCGTTGTCTGTTTTCCACGTGGGCCTCCCTACCGCCACATCGCTTGTGACCCACTATCCACTGCACTTGGCTATTTTTACCCTGGGTTATTTTACAATGTGGTGGGAATAATCTCACATCAGTTGGGATTGGGGATAATATATCCTTTTTAAGGCTTATCCCTATCATATCCATTCATGGCTTAGGCCACATCCTCCACTTTTTTGGCCAGAATAAACATGAGCATCTCACCCTTTGGCTCTCCAAGCTAGGTACACAACTCTCCCCTATGTAACTTGGGCTTGGTCCCTCAACTCATCCCATGGCTTGGTGAATAGCTCGCTAATGTGGAAAAGTTAATGTGGCAATGTAGTGGCAGGCCACGTGGTGGCCTAACGACCCACCACATGGCATTTTTTTTTTTAATCATTGATGAAGATGGCCCTATTCGAGTGTTAAAGACTAGGGGCCTAAAAATTTGACCTGAACTTATCACCTTCATGCCTAATTTTTTATTTTTTTCACGTCGTAATGTGAATCACTACTTGACCCTGTCTCATCCTAGCAGTTGACCCAACTTTAACCAACCATAACTTTCAAGTATGGCTTCTGATTTACACATTCTTGTACTCAGAGGAAATCTCACGGAGTTAAATTTTGCACAGTCATGATCTTGGGAGATTTAGGAAATTTATGTTCTCTGGATCACACCTCCCAACTAGGAAGAATTTTTTTTACAAAAAATCTACTATTTCCCGCTTCTTGGATAATGAACCCTATCACTGTCTATGAAAAGATCTCTACAGCTAATACCATGGCCTTCAAACTACTCCTTCTCTACTATGACAATTGGTTCAATCTGTGGGACCTATGTAACTTGTACTCACCTCCTTCTACTACTCCACTCTGATGTCAAATCGAGATGAATATGTCTTTCTAGTCTTTTTGAGGACTTGATATAGATTTTTCATTACCAATTTGTAAATCAAGCACTAAGCATGATAAACCTATCATGTAGTGCATACTTAGATGGTGGTTTTGGTCCCATGTCATCTTCTCTACATGATCAATGTCTCTGTAAAGTATGACACTGGTTTCTTATTGGGCCTAGACAGCTTACTCAACAAGAAAATTTGATATACTGTGAAAAAAATTCCCTTGAAAGAGGGTCTTACAATTACAAATATATCAATACAATAATTCCCAAATTCTATCAGAGACTCAAACCTATCTTGTAGCTCTTTCTTTTTCTTCTTTACTTCCAAGATTTGTAGACATTTCCTAAATTGAGAATCCTTCTTTTGGATATAGTGTGAACTGGTACATGTCCATCTCACTGTTATTGCAGATGATAACCCAGTTCTTGATATCACTTTCTTGTAGATTAGTAACCTTACAGGTGTAATACCTTCTCTGATACCAAACTTGATCTAAAAATCGGCCAAAAAAATTCTTCGACCATGCACCCTTATAGGAAATTAATTATTTTTGAAATTACCATGTAATAATCAACTTTAAAAGAATGCAATGCAAAAACATAATCACAATGCACATAGGTTGATAATGGAGTTCAAAAAAATGCCTACGTATTGGGGTTCAAAATATTGAATCAATTTATTATCCAATTCTAAATTTCAACTCTAGCACAAAATCACAATCGAAGCTATAATAAACTTGATATCTAAGGAACAATAATCTCCTCCATGATCACCGAGTGAAAATACCCCTGACTTATTTAACAGATTTGATCTCCAATGATGTCTAGGAGAACAAGAATCTCTTTCATGACCACTAAGTGACAACTCCCTAGCTTATGTAGTAGATCACATATCCAATGATTCCAGAAGAATAATAATATCTTCTATGATCACCAAGTGAAAATACCCCAGCTTATGCAGCAGATTCGATCTCCAATGTGATAAATACCCTTTGGATCCAAAGTCAGAATCTAGGTGCCACTATTTTCCGAAAGATGAGTTTATAATAACTCAATGTGTTCCAAATGACCCAAATGTCTCCATTGAATGGTGCTAAGTCTCTAAATATGATTAGACAACAAGGATTTCCCTTCACTCTGTTGTATGGAAGAAATAATCCTATACGCAGAGTTGAGATTGATTTGATGTCTATTGTTGACGATGACCTCCTTTCACTCTATTATATAGTAACATGACCACTACCCATGGCTAAGTTGATCAAATGTCACCAACAACCTCAATGGTGAATAATGACCCTCCTCTAAAGTAAACGATCTAAGAATACGTCCAACGTACTAAAGATCTAAGCTCTAGTGCTTCTCTGCTACTTCATCATGCAACTCATTTCCATGGACATCTATGGGCTCTAGTCACGAGAAATAATTGAGTCAATTTTTCCTTTGCACTATTCGGTGAGTAAATAATAACTCCCGTAAATTTTACATTGTTCCTAAATTTCATTTTGTTAATAATAATAATAGACTTCAATAATGATGATGATGATGATTCCTATAATAGTATGATATAAGACTTATATCTCCATATGCCTATAATAATACAAGATACGTCATATAATAACCATCATATTCTATTACAATATAGGACTTATCGTATTTTTTCTCCAAAACATCCTACATAATACTATAGGCCTAGGGCTTCCTCCAAATGTCACCATGAAAATGCCTTCAAACTTCTTAAGGCCTCCACCTTTTGTTCTCTTACGCTCGGGCTTGGAGAATTGTTGTTTGGAGAGAGGAGCTTCTTCACCTATAGTATAATAATGTAGGTCTATATATCTTCTCCATAAAGCCTATAAATAGGCCTTATTATTTTTCTCCAAAATGGACTTCATATTTTTTTCCAAGGCCTCACATACTCCTAAATTTCCTTAATCTCCTATTTTCCTCCTCAAGATTTACTTGGAGAGAGGCTTGTGTATGTTTGAATGTGAGAGAGGTTGGATTTTATAGCCAAGGCTTGAGCCGTGAAAATATTGCTTATAATGGCTTATCACATTTATCCATCCCAACCAACTCACTAGTTGATTTGGCTGGGTCGCTTCAATGCCTATGGGGAGATCATGGGTTCTAATCCCACTCCATCATCTACGTCATATGTTTTGTTTGGTTGTTATACCAACCGTTGTCTACATCACCCGTTGGGGGTCCCTACTACCACCACATCACCCTAACGTTATTGACATGTTCGCTTGTCTGTTGTCCACTTAGGCCTCCCGACCACCACATCGCCTTTAATCCCACCATCCATTGTGCTGGGCTATTTTTTATCCTAGCTTGTTTTAAAATGTGGTGGGAATAATCCCCCATCAGATTGGGATTGGGAATAAGATAGCTTTTTAAGGATTATCCACATCTTATCCATTCATGGCTTAGGCCACATCCTCTACTTTTTCCAGCCAATATAAACATGAGAAGCTTGCTCAATCGCCCTTCCATAACTCAAGCTTGGTGGACCTCAACTTGTCCCATGGCTCAGTGATAGCTTGGTCTAATGTGGAAATTATGTGGTAGACCATGTGGTGGTCTGAGGACCCACCACGTGGAAAAAAAAATTATTGTTGATGAAGATGACCCTATTCGAGTGTCAAAGACCGGAGGCCTAAAACATCGACCCAAACTTATCACCTTCACCCTAATTTTTCATTTTTTTCATGTCATAATGTGACTCTCAAGTTGACCCTGTCTTGATTCAAGAGTTCGACCCAACTTTGACCAGCCACAACTTTCATGTACATGATCTTTTTCCCGCATTCTTGTATTTGACAGAAATCTCACAAAGTTTACTTCCGCGCAGTTGTGATCTTGGGAGATTTAGGAAACTTCTGTCCTCCAAATTTTCCTCTGGATCATTACCCCACCTCACTTCACAAACCCTTCTAGCTTCACAAAATGGTCTATAACATTTCATTAATAGTTTTAATTTAATTATTTAAAATTAATTAATTAGTAATATTTATTTTATTCATGTTATTAATTAATTAATGTTAAATGATTAAATCAGTGGCTTTAATTTTATTAAAATTTAAAATTTTATTAATTAACATTACTTATTTATATTTTAAAATAAAATTGTGTTATTAATTTAATTAATTAAGTTGTAAATTAATTATGTAAATTTTATACAAACATTAATTAAATGTTAAAGTCGAAGTTGCACAAAAGGGAAAGTGAAAAATTATTCCCATTTTTCCATTTAGAGCACTGTCTTGATTGGATAAATTAAATTACTTTCCCTGCAAGATACAGGTGAGATATTTCTTCACCCGAGGTTCACAGGGAAGTTTACCAAATGCCAAATTTAGCATTTGGAAAAATCTAACCCACTTCCTCTCTGATAAAGTGAAAAATTATTCCCATTTTTCCGGTATGAGCACTACTTGATTCAATAAATTAAATTACTTTCCCTGCAAGATACATGGATGATATTTCTTCGTGAGGTTCACGAGGAAGTTTACTTAGACAAGCGCACTCAATACAAATAAACAAATCTTATTTCTTAGACAAGCACACTCACTACAAAAGAAGTCAGAAAATAAATAAAAAGCTGAAAAAACTTAGTGCCCAAGGAAGAAATGTAAATATTAAAGGCATTAAAATAAGGAAATGAGTCTAAAATGCATTAGAAGATTGTAGACACCTAAAATTTGCTTTCTCAGTCTTATTGCTTAACGCACACTAATCACTCTCATTCATACTCTTTTCATTATAATTAGTGATATTCACTAATTAACTAATGTTTCCCTCTATTTTGGTTAATTAACAATGTTTGGTTGATTAACTAACCTCTATCACATCCCGGATACCAATTGACGACACATCATTAGTTATAATCCTCTTCCGAGAAAACAATTAGCTATTATTGGCTAATTAAGTCTATTTATCTTTATATTTAATCAATAAACCCTATTATTGGTTAATACCCATCTTCCAGCCATTCAAAGTCACCCCTTTTCCCTCCAAGACATCTCAAAGGGCTTCAAAAACTTGTCATAACATCTTAATTGACCCTAAGTGGTTAATTAAGGCACCTCACATGTTAATCACTTGTTAATTCACTAATTAGGATTAACAAGCCTTAATCTACTTTATCCTTTTTAGTCCCACATGTACCAAGATGCAAGTTTTCCCCAAATAGAAATCTATATAAATGAATTCACATATATGTTTACACTTTACACCATACTTTTATTAGTATATCATATAACAAATATGACTTAGGGTATTACTTCATTCTTGGATTAGCTTTCTCAATATTTGCATCCAAATCTTCATGTTGGTTAGTAGTGGGATATCTAATATGGCCTTGTAGCCATTGTTAGAGAGATCCTCTCACCTTTTGTAGAGTAACAAAAACCATACTTTGATTGCCCTTAGATCTAATTAGGTCTTTGTTAGTAATTAATTATCTCACATAGTAAGGATGTTTGTAGATAAGATGTTTAATTTCATTTAGTTTCCATTGATGCATGCTTTTAAGATTTGGTCATGATGTTTCATTCTTAAACTTAACCTTGGCTCTAGGCTACTATGGTATTAGTCTTTATTAGTTAGTCATATTATAAAAGTTTGGGGTGTTATCATTTGGCACACCCGGTGGAAGACCTTCAATCGTCCAATATATTCAATTTAAAGTTTTGTAGATTAGTTTCAGGCTTTTGTTAGAGTAAATTTCAATGTTTGTAATTTAATTTAAAATTTTGATAGTTTCTTAATCTAGTTTAGTTGTAGTTGATTTGTTTCTATGATCTTTGTAGGATCAAAGGAGGTAAAGTGTTGTCAAAATTACATCAGAATGTCAAATATTTGAGCTCTATCATATTTTTCTTGTCAAAACCCATGTTTTGAATACCTACAGGAAGGTGCGGGCTCACATCGTCAAGTTCGTGCTCATATTTCAAGGTGTACGCTCACATCATCAAGGTAACACTCACGTTCTCAGGGCCACACACACGCTTCTCTGGACGCACCTGTGTTCTATTGGATTTTTTCCCTCTATTTTCCATCCACGTTGGTGCCACGAAGTGCATGCTCATGACTCTCTGAACACGTTGGCATTCAACTAACTTTTTTTGTCTCTGAGGCATGCTCATGTCATCAAGGCCATGCTACTACTCTAAAGGATGCGTTGCTGCTATCTGGGGCGCGCTGGCATGACTGTTTGATTTTGGCACTATTTTCAAAGTTGTAAATTCTGATTTCTTGTGTTTATTGTTAGTTGCAAGTTTTTCCAAACTTTTTTCTACATGTTTCTAACATTTTTAATTATTTTTTCTAACACATTTGCATAAGTTTTGATGAATGCTTTGGTTTCCATGCTTTGTATGAGTTTGAGATAAATTTTGTGTATTCTATTCTCTTACACCTTATGTGATCTTGAGAATCAATAGCAGCTTTGAACATTCTTTTTCTAATATTAGAGTAAGTGGGAAATTTCATTATTCATTTTTTATGCTTAAGGGAATGAACTTTTCATATCTAATTTGTATGATCCTTTGATTTAAGAGGTTTTAATTTGATAAAAAATTAAGCCTAAAGCTTGTGCATACTCTTCTCTTGCACCATTGTGTAATCTTGAGAACCAAAAACAACTTTAGTTTTTCACTAAAAAACGCTTGAATTAATTGGGAATGAACCTTGATTTACAAAGCATTATGGTGGTCATTGTAAAGACAGACCATTTACGAACATTTCTCACACAAGGATCTTTATCTAAAAAGGTTGGGTATTTCATAACCTTAATGGGAGAATTTGAGTTAACATTCGTAAACTAGAAATCCATTAAGGGAAAAATCATTGCAGACTGGTTAGCTCACAATCCACTAGATGGAGGTGAGCTAGTAAATCTAGACTTTCTTGATGAGTGTGTATACTTCGTTGAAACCAGGCCCCCCATTTCTACATGTTCCTGGTGTACTGATATCATCAATTTTATCATGGACCATACATACTCAGAAGGTGCCACGTCACAACAAAGAAGGCAGTTATGCATTATTACCGCTAAATATGTTGTTTTAGACCAGGTACTCTATCGTAAAGCCTTCGATGGCATGCTTCTAAGATGCATCGACATAGAAGAATCCAAGAAGATTCTTCATGAATCCTACAATGGGATATGTGGAGGCCACTTCGGTGGTCACACCACCGCTCATAAAATACATCGGATGGGCTATTTTTGGCCCACTCTCGAGCATGACGTAGTGGAATTTGTACGTAAGTGATACAAATTCCAAGAATTCTCTCACAAGATTCACATGCCAACACAATCCCTGTAACCAATAGTGACTTTGTGGCCCTTATCCATGTGGGGTCTAGACTTGATAGGGAAGTTCTCTTCCTCATCAACCGATGGCCATAATTTTATAATTACAGCCACGGAATATTTTACCAAATGGGTGGAGGCCATGCCTCTCACCACCGTACCAGGTTCGGAAATTGCCAAATTCATTCTAAACCAAATTATCTGTAGGTATGGTGTCACACAAGTCATTATCTCAAATAATGGCACTTCCTTTAAAAATGAAGAAGTCCATGAATTATGTAGCAAGTTCAAGATAAACCATCACACGGCCTCTCTTTACTACCCTCAAGCCAATGGACAGGATGAAGCAAAAAACAAAAACGTTAAAAGCTATTCTCATCAAAACGGTCAAGGAGAACAAGTGAGATTGGCATTTAAAACTATATCCGTCCTTGTGGGCCCATTGAACCTCAATAAAAACACCAACAAGAGTAACTTCTTTCTCGCTGGTATTCAGAGAAGAATCGTTTCTCCTTCTTGAGGTTGAAATACCCAGTCTCTGTATCTCATTACAAGGTATTTTGGATGAAGAAGCTTACAGGGAGGCATGCCTCTCTCAACTGGAAAGCCTTGATGAGGCCAGGTTAAATTTTGAACATCGACACAGAGCCTATGTTGACTGGATGTGCCGGCAGTACAACAAAAAATGTCTATGAGTGAGAAATATATGAGGGAGATCTAGTTCTAAGACTAGACAGCCAGATTGATAAGAAAACTGGTGAAGGAAGGAAGTTCCGGCCCAAATGGTTGGGCCCATACCGAGTCATGAAGGACTATGGAAATGGTGTGTATCTTTTATGTACGCTAGAAGGTGAGGAATTCGGTGAAACTGTCAATTCCTTGCATCTTAAGCGGTTTTACGCATAAAACATCAAATTCATTACTAGTACATTATAGCTACCTACATTGCATTAGTATTTTAGCTGCTTCATTCTATCCATTTCATAAAAATGGTAGTCTAGGAGCTTACTCTTAAACAATCTGTTACAAATTTCTGAAAATATTGGCAAAAGCATTCATATCACATCTCTCCAAGCATCATCAACTATTTTCAAATATTCTCATCAAGTTCGACAGAAAAACATTGATGGAAACCATACCAAGGCCTGCATACTTGGCTTTTCTCTTTCTTTCTACTAGGTGAAGTTGTCCTTACCTACGGTCTGTTCTAGAAGCTTCTTGGTGTCACATCTATCCCTCTTAAATCTCTTGGAATGAAAGGATATCCCAAAGTCATAGATCAGAAATGTCAAAATCAAATGAAATCAAAAGCACCAAGCAAACAAAATATTTTATTTTACACACTTCTTTGCCCCATCAACCTTCGGTGATAAGCCCACAACTCTTACTGGTGGTGTGAGGTTGGGAAAGGAAAGAAGTGCCCTTACTCGCCTATATCCTACCTTTGGTGACAAACCCGTGCTTCTTACTGGTGGCATGAGGTAGGGTGTGGGGGGTCCAGTCACACAAATTAACAAATCTTGGTATGCTAAAAACACAGATCAAATTCTATTAAGAGAAAGTAAATATCCAAATATCCAAATTCCAAAGAGATCAAATCCTCAAAACCAGATTTTTTCAACCAAGTTGCCATTTGTGAATCTAAGTCTAGATAAACTGGAAAGTAAGTGGCCTTCTAAGCGTGGTAGTAGTTCTGAGTAGGGTGGGTGTGTAGGTCCAAATTTGGTTCTTGTTACTGGTTTGTCTGTCTCTCATCATTCCATTCAATCAAACTCATACAACTTGTGCCCTTCCTAATTCTTGGTGTTGAGCCCTTGCGTCTTACTAGTTGCGTGGATTTGGGATTGGGGCAAGTTCATCTCTTTATCACTATGCATTCATCATGATTTTTCCAACATAAGAAGAAATTACAAACATTGCCCAAAGATTTCAAAAGTTCAGTACTACCATATGTTAGTATCATCTCATATCAGCATTACAAAAACATACAAAGTAAAACATTCTATCTACTATCATTTGTTATCCATTGCATACATTCTGAAAACATGAAAATAGTATTCTAAAAATATCTAAAGTACGCATGTGGAAACAAGTCATGAAATTCTAGATGCCAAGAGTCTAGATCCAAAAAAAAGATATATATATAAATTAGGTTTCATATACAAAGCCATCATGCACTAGGCATGGTCAAAATGCTCAATGAGCCCGAAAAGTACAAAAACACTCATATAGACATCTGAAAAAATGCTACAAAGATAGTCTCTCAATCCCTATGGGATCCCTCAGAAGGTGCACGACCATGCCCAGGACTCTGGCTATGCCAGTGCTCCAAGTGCACTGAGGGCTCGCGGTCGCGACCAGTAGCTGTCCATCTCACTATGAGAATGGATCCTCCTCATCAGGCGCTCGGTCTATCCTATATCCAGCTACCTCCATGCGGAGAGAAGTCATGATCTTTGCCTGCATACCAGAAAGAGGAAAAAACATCAGTGTGCCTACCAGCTGCTGAGGGCTCCCCCACATCCATGGAAAGCTCAGCATGAGTCTTCTCCGAGGGGAGAAGCAAGGTATCAGTGCACACTCGGTGAATCAAGTCTCGCCACTCATCAACAGTCACTGCAAACAAAGGAGAAAACAAGTTAGAAAATGATCAACGATAAAACCAAGAGTAAAACAAAACAAAAAGAAACAACAAACTAGGACAAACTCTAACTAAAACAAATGTCAAGAGAAGAGTGATAACTCACTCAGATCTCCAGGCCTCCACGAAGGATCTCTAGGATCCACGCTTGCCACTGATGCCACCATTGACTGGTGCCCCTTGCCCACGTCTAGGGAAATGTGACGGCCTACAATAGACTCGCCATCCCCACCTAAATCCTGAGAGAGAAACTCCTCTGAAACCAGAGTCACCCTCTCTGCGCTCTACTCCATGCCCTCTCAGTACCTGTAGGATCTCCTGAGTGTCATGCCACTCGGGATCACTATCATCCCCCCCACATCGTCTCACTGATCTCCATGTCCTCTGTCTCCTCCTCAGTCTCTCCCCTAGTGAACTCCTCAGACTCAGAGTCCACGTCAATGGGCTCATCACTACTATGAGTAGGGACCGATGGCAATCCGAATGTAAGGGTGCCTAAGGAGCACTAGCTCGCCCTCATGCACGTACCACCCTCCTAGCCACAATAGGAGTACCAGAGTAACAATAGTCCAACCCCGGCCTCTAGGACCTCCCCGAGCCTCACGGATAGATCTATACACTGGCATCGCTAGAGGAAGCATGTCACTATAGGGGAGGCCAAACTACTATGTGGAACTCTATCAAAGGGGTGTATCTCCAACTTCCCCACCCTGTCTATCAACTGGCTGGTGGTCTGGACAGGCAATCATGTAATGGTCTCCTCTCCCCATACCCCTGCCATGGCCTAATAAGGAGTGGCCTCCATGTCTGTAGTGGTCAGGGAAGCCACTGGCTAGTGGGGTGCTCTAAGAACTGTCATCCCCATCCACCTCACTGCTCTGACAGGACCCAGGATCCTCCACCTCTACACCTCTCCCATATGGGGTGATATGCTCATACACCCAACTCATGACAAGAGTTGGGTGGCTCAGTGACTGCCCCTATAAATGGACTACCCTATATAAGTCATGGTAGGTAGTCCCGAGGATATCTGCTCCCCAAGCGTAGACACATCCATGGCCCTCAATCTGTGTAATAATGGGGGCCCAACAATATAAGAGGGTGTCCCCTCCCTTATCCCCAATCAGTCTGGATGCAAGGATGCCCATGATGGCCTTACGGAGCAAGGATAATGTCTGACTCAATAATAGAGTGGATACCCTTCTTCGATCCCAACGATACAACCACATCTCCCATATAGGTGGCCCACTGAACCACCTGTGATCTAGATACTATTGTCTTAAGAGACAGCCTCCGCCCAAGGATCAGGAACCCCCAGTATATGGTAAACATCCTCCAGGGTGATGGACCACTCACCCCTAACTCCTGGAAATCAGAAGGTGTTCTGATCCGACATCCCAATATGAGAACAAGTCACACAGTATGTGACTGGCAGGTGCAACATGAGGAACTTGCGCAATCCTCCATATACCAGCCCTCTGAAGAGTATCCTGCTCTACCTGGGAGAGTGCCTCTAACACTACTGAGAGCCAATCACACTCCCTCTCCTGAGCTCCATCTAATGTACTCCTTCTTCTGCATACACCCAAAAACACAAAAATAAGTGAGTTAGTACTGAAATCCAGTTGAAAAAATCTAGTAAAAACACGTAAAAATTCTATACATGCAAAAACAAGTTAAACTTTGTATTGTTTTTGTCCTCTGTCGTGGACCACCACCCTGTGCAGAGTGGTGGTTCCATAACCACCGTCGCCTTCTAAGGCAGTGGTCCCGTAACCGCCGCCCTACACAGAGGTGGTGGTCCTGTCCCGCAAACCCAAATGGTCGTAAGCCCTAAAAAATGCTTAAAAACAAGCAAAAACACCTTTTTAACAAAAAAAGAAACCTACCCTATGGGTGCCCCCCCTAAAGACACATTTAAAACTAACATTTTCAAAAATGATCCCCCAAGGGAAAGATTTCATCATTTCCACATTTTAGGTTTAAAAGCAATAAATCGAGAAGAACTAACCTGAGACTTCGACGGGTCGATGTTCCGCTCTCAAAGGCATGATCGCTATCTCACCACGAACGTTTTGACTATACTCTCGTCGAAAACCGTCACCGTGGGTCCCAGAGGTCAAAAACTATCAAATAAATCAGCACAAATGAATAGTAAAATGACCTCGTTTTATATAAATATCCCTCTTAATTTGATTTTGAATGTCTTTCGCAAGGTCGGAGCACCGACGGAGGTAAGTTCTAAAACCCCGCGTAGATGGTAAGTCCTCTTTTCATGTCAATTCAGTCTTATTTCTCAATTTGTTTTATCTAGATGCACTTGAGTCCCTTTTTTTTTTTATTTTACAGGTAGCGGGATCTTGGATGGAGACTTTCTAGCACACGGGCATGTCAGGTATAACTCCTAACCCCCCATTTCGGGACCACCATACTCAGACCCACCATTTTACGCCTCTTCATGGCTAAGACACTTCTCCATGAGGGGGCAATATGTACGTACCCAAAATTGTAGGGTACTACACCACCGGAACGATGTTACATGTGCCCCAATGATGATACAGATCTCCTTGCAAGGCGTTCGAAATCTAGAAAGGTTCACCATGTATACGCTTGTATCCCACATGCCCCACTCAACCTCCGCATGCCTTGTTTTTCCCCTTTTCCCCCCCTTCTTCTTGCATTTTTGTCTTCAGTGACGGAACCGCCTGCCCAGGTCCCGTGATCACCACCCAGGACAGTGGCGGTCCCGTAACCACCACCCTAGCACAGGGCAGCGGTTTTGTTCGCATTTTCCAGATTCCTCCGATGATCACGTCAAATGTAAATCTTCAAATTTACACGCTTTCTTCAACCACTTTGGCTTGCATTAATGTTTTTGGTCCCTTGGTAATAGTGTTTTTTCCTTTGTTTATAGTAAAAGAGATCAAATGGGAGTTACCCTCTAGTAAATGCATTGGTTATAAATAGCCAGCTTGTTTTCAAGCAAATGGCCCCTCATCTTCTCAATTCTCTTATTCAGTCTTTTCAATTTCTTGCTTAGAATTCTGTTAGTTTCATGTTTTGCTTCCATTGTTGGTATTTTAGAGGTCATATAATCTTCTTGTTTTAGTCTTGTTCCATTGCCACTTCATACAATCAGTTTAGCATAGAATAGCTTCATTTCTAGACTAGAATCCATTAAAGTTGTAGGTTTTGTTTTATCACAAGGATAGTTTCTAAAACTCTCGGTACACTTGTGTTGTATTCCCACAATAAATCCCACTAGGAATTGCATAGTCAAGCTCTGTTCACTTGTGCTATCTCTCTCCTACTTGCACATTGTATTCAGTCTATATCCAAAGCTGCCATTGTTTGAATACCATCATCTATTGATACTATCATATACACACTTTCTGGATTCAGCGAGGAAATGAAGGAACGAGGAGATCACACTGAGGGGACGAAATCACACACAACTAGATTTACCACTGTTCTGTAAATGCCAGGTTTGAGCTATCAAAGTTCTAGTTACAACATATCAAATAGAGTAGTGAATCATTTTATTTCAGTTAAGCTCACTTTCAATATTGCCAGGGAAGTCTGTGGGGAATGATAGTTTCTGAGAAACTATGATTTGTTCCTCACTTCTGAGGTAGGATTGAAGGTTTTCAATTAAGTTAATTAGCTGTCTTTTATCTAGATTCACACATCTTCACAGAGGTGAATAACCACACCGGGTTATCTCGCTTGTTTAGTTTTAGTATAAAAGTAGTTTAATTGTTGTTCGTAATTATAACGTTTCAATCGTATATTTTGTTTAGAGTAGTTTCCTTTTCAGCAGTAGTATAAATTGTTATTTTCAGTTTAAGTTAATTCAGAGACTTCAAAACTAGATTAAACACTTAGATCCTATAGTTAGGAGGATAAACCACTAGGGAATTTATGCTACCCATTCATAGCCTCTAAATCTCCCCTTTGTCATTTAAATATCAGGAGATCACACTACCAGATCTTAGTCACTGATCCTCCTACAGTTAGTTATATGAAGGTTACTTGCCAATTCTCATCCTCGCCTATAGCTCTCCTATCATTGAAAACTGGCCATAATACCAGTTGTGGCTTCATCTAAGTCATCCACATTACATACCACCGGCTATCTCAGCATGACCTCAAGAGGTCGGGTATGGGGAAAGTCACTTGCCGATTATCATCCTTGCATGTCACTTTTCTGTCGTACAAGAACCAATAGGAAGCTTGTGGCTTAGAGCCAATTTGACTTATCCATCATATTCTAAAGAGCTCTCACAATGTGAAAACTTTGTTAGAGTTGAAACCTTGTTATTCAAACAAGGAAGATTCTCTCAAAGTTTAAACCACATGTTACTTCATCACAAAACTTATGACATCTTACTTTTTCCTAGTTTTTCACTTGTCCTAAAACAAGTCAAAACTCCACCAAAGTTACGCCAAGTATTTATCATCACAATTTATTTACACCTTTGTTTTCTTATTGCCCATTTGGTAAGAAATAAAACATATCTAGGTTGAGCTATTGATTGATTATGTCCACCACTATTGCACCCGTTTACATCCGTCCTTGCTTGAGACCTATATGTAAACATTAAAAGTGTGTTGGTACATAATTATATCTTGGTAGCCATCATCTCGATACCCATAATTGATATTTCATATTATATCTAGGTTGTCTCATCACTTGGCTTCCTTTGAGTTGTTACGTTTCCCACATTATAGCCATATAGTTGTGATACTTACGTCTTGTTTCCATTGTCAAACTTGGTATAAGTCTCCAAATTGCATTGTTACATTTTTTGCACAACTGGTAACTTTAGTTTTTCACTAAAAACACTTGGATTAATTGGGAATGAACCTTGATTTACAAAGCATTATGGTGGTTATTTGATTTACAATTTTTTCATTGTTATCTAGCTGGGTTGTTTTTTGTGTATGCTCTTCTCTCACATCCTTGGATGATCTTGAGAACCAAGAGAAACATTTAATCCTCTTTTTATGATATTGTAGATCTTTTTGGATAAACTACTAACTATTTGTGTGTAGGACCTAACGATTTCTAAATAAAGGATAATATAAAAAAAACTCTAACTACATATGTGTTATGCATTTCCAATGGTGGTCTAAACCAAATTTCTTAATCTAAAAGATAAAATAAACACACCCCCTCTAATCATCACACTGTATATGCAGGTTTCAATTAAGAGTTATGGCTCATCTGCTTTAAACTCAGAGAAACTCCCTTTAGAATAAGCCTTAATATAACAAGAGGGATGCTCCTAGGAACCCCAAAGTATTTCATGCAAGAGAGGACCTTGAGATCAAAATAGGAAAGTGCTCCACCACCCAATTTATTAATATGCATTGGAGAGATTAGAGTCAAAAGTATCTTCACATGACCCTAGTGAGATACAAATAAATGCAATTTATTGTTCATTGTATTGAAGGGGCTAAATTAAATCTAGGATACTCCAAAATTTAGTTAGTGCGACTTTCTTAGAAAACCGCACTTGTAGAGGTAGTTTATGACACCTAGAGAGAGAACCAATAGGAATCTTGCGGCTTGGATCCAATTTGACTTTTCCATCATATTCTAAAGAGCTCTCACAATGTGAAAACTTTGTTAGAGTCAAAACCTTGTTAGTCAAACAAGGGAGAGTCTCTCAAAGTTTAAACCGCATGTTACTGTTAACCAAAATTCACCCCTCAAGGTAATTTTGTTAACATGCATCAAATTATTCAGTCCCGAGCAAGTAGATTGATTCAAGGCAAAAAATCATGTTTTTCGGGGTCCCCTCGGCCTTTTTCTAACTCTCCGATCCAAGAAGAAATCCCAACGAGTTAGAAAAAATGGAAAAAATGCAAAAAATAAGGTTGCAGGACTGTTTTAAAGCATTTCGGGTCTGAAGGGTTCGGGTCATACTGAGGTTCGTCGTACCAAGTTTGGGGCCGAAAAGTAAGAAAATCGGCTAAGTCTTTTGTCCCAGGAAATCCGTGGGACAGTTCGGACATCGAGACGTGAGGGACGTGAAAATCCGAAATGGCCGAGAGCAAGAAAAATTGTCTAAGTATTTGTTTCGCGCGATTTGGGACAGCCGGGACAAAGGTACGCGTGGGATGTGAATCGGCCGGTTTGCTGAAAGACAGTCTATTTCGGGTGGTTCGGAGATATTTGTCCCAGGAAGTCTGAGACAGTTGGGATGAAAGTACGCGAGGGATGAGAAAAGGTGAAAAGGCTGCAAATAGGAACAAGGAAGCCCGAATCGGCCAATGTGGGAGAATGTGTCCCAGGAAGTGGCAGGAAAAGAGAAGGACTTAGAAAATTTTCCAAGTTTCGGTCAAAGTTTTCAAAGACAAAGTTTTGGCCCACTGCCCCGGCCATCGAATGGAAGCCTGACATGTGTCATCCAAGTGGTGGAGTACGGGGAAAAATTGAAAAAATTTCCAAAGACCAAACGGGTAAAAAATTCAAACTTTTTTCCCGCCGATCCGTTTTGGGCCTGTTTTTGCCCTAAAGCTTCAAATGGCCATAACTTTCGATCCAGAGCTCAGAATTTCATGTTCTTTATATCAATGGAAATCTGGTGAAATTCTCTACATGATCCCGTGGTCAATCTTGCATTTTGGTTCAGTTTGGAGAGATAAAATCGAAAAATGCCTCTAGCACGTGGTAATGGCAGGAAATGACGTTTCAACAACCAGTTTTAATGCAAATTATAGTTCGTCACTTTTAAGTTTGCTAGGGTTCTCACCTATCACCATAATGAGATGAATTAAATGCAACCTAGAGGTGGTTGGGGTAGATTTGGATTTCCTCTCTCTTCCCTCTCTCATTCTTCCTATAAATTGTAAGGAGGGGCTTCTTTCTAAGCGTTGGACATTCTTGATTTCCCCCTCCCTTCTTCTCTTTGGTAGGTGAATTTGTGGAGTTAAAACCTCCCATTTAAAACTGTAATACAACTTTGCCTCTTGGCATTTTGTAGTGTATTGTACCAACCTTTGGAGCAAGTAATGCATGTCTGTGGATGATTCTCAACCCTCTCTGTGTTCATTTGCATCCTCCTGATCTTTCACTGCAAATTTTGTTATCTGTACATGATCTTGCATCACATTTTAATGGTTTGTGTTTATTGGCAAGATAGGTGTTCTTCATTCCTCGGTGCATCACATTTGTTAGTTTAGGTTTATTTTTATGCATCTTCTTACCCTGTCTCCTTGGCAAGTTAGATTAGGTTTTGAGTAAACCCTCTGCATTTTTTCGTGTGCATCTGAACAGAGGAATAGGAACCGGCCTTCATCTGGAGATCTTTTCCGATTTCACAAAGTCCCAAACTTGGGAAAAGCTCCATGTTATGCAATCACACTGAGAGTCTCAACCCATCGAGTTGCAGAAACTCAGGGGTGCTGCTGATTTGCACTAACAGTTTTGGCACACCCGGTGGGACCTTAGAGGTCTTCACTTTTATTTCAACAAGATCGATGTGCACTTGTCGTAAGTTCCAGCTTTGAAGGAGCTTAAAATCACACATCTGGTGACTTCAAAAGAAGCATAATCCACTGGTTTCAGCAGTCCAATCCTGGCGAAATTATGAGAAGAATACAGACCAGGTCAAGAACTAGGGAGGAAGGATTGTTTGTTCATCTACACCTATCTCTAGGAAGAGAGAGAAGGGGAAGAAGGGCTCAAAGATCTCCATCTCCACCTAATAGAACCTTGTCAACACCTCCACCTGGTAAGCCTTTCATCCAATCAACAAGGGTTCTTAGGCCAATCAGAATGGCGCAACCACCGATTCCGTATGTCAATTTCACTGGCAGCAGCCCACTTGCTCTTAATGCACAACATCCAATCCCAGTTGCAGCATTTAAGAACATTCCATACTTCACTAGAGAGAACCAGACTACTCCTGGTGATCATGTTAAAGACATTGCCAACCTTTGTGCAATTCATGAAATCAATGAGATGCAACTTGTTGTCAAATTGCTGGCATCCTCATTCAAGGGGAAAGCTTTACAATGGTTCAGGATCCTTGCCTCAGGTTCTATTCAAAATTGGAATCAGCTATGTATAGCCCTCCACGAGAAGTTTGGAGAGAAGGGAGATAACTTGTCCCTTTTGGAACAGCTGACAACCATCAAGAGAGCTCCCAATGAGCAGCTGACTGATTTTAATTTCAGATTTAAAAGGACTTGGGAGAGAATTCCAGTGGTAGTCAAGCCAACAGCAGAAGGTGCTTTTCTTTATTACCTTAAAGCTTTAAATCCTGATATTTCTATGTTGATTCAATCCATGGGAGGCATAACTATCCCTATGGCTTATAGCATTGCCATTAGGGCTGAAAATTGTTTGATTCAAGATGGAAAGCTAGCTCCTAGGCCTCCAATGCCATTATATCCAAGTTTAGAGAGCCCAAGTACTAGCCAAGTGCATGATTTAGCTTCTATTCCCACTCTTAGAAATTAGAGTTCAAATGAAGCTTCTACTTCATCTTTTAGTGCCTCAAATGAGCTTCAAGAAGTCATGAAGCAATTTCAAAATCTAGGTAATGAGCTGGTTACACTCAAAAGGCAGCAAGCTCAAGGTTTTAGACCTTCCTTCCAGCCTCAAGCTCAGCCTAACAGGCAGCCATATCAACCTCAAAGACCACCCAATCTAGCTGCAAATCAGAATCAAGCAAGGCCTCCTGCCAACAGACTATTTCAGCCCGATAACCTCAATGTTACATCCACATCCAGAGCTTTGGTACCGGTGCAAAATAACATGGCCCAAGAATATGATTGGTGTTTCCCATGCAGTCAACCACATAACCAATCAATGTGCTTTAACGGTGCATTAAATCAGGCTCTTATGGTGCAAACCATTGGTGGATCGCAAGATTCCAGCCACGAAGAGGATCAGCAGCAAGAAGCACCTCAGCAAGGAACATCTCCGAACAAAACTACTCTTGTCAATTGGCAGGCTGAAGATTTCTGTGGTATGAATCAAATACCCTCTCAAGGTGTTGTAGCCAACACAAGGTCAAAGAGGAGAAATTTGGGTGAAGAACAGCCATTGGCCCCAAGTAATTCACAACCTTCTGTCATTCCACAAACTATTGGCAAGCAAAATGCAATCCCAAGCACACAAGGATTGCCTAAAACAGTTCCTAGGCCAACTCAAATGCCAATTGTTGCTGCCCATGTGCAAGGAATGAATGTGCAGGCCAAGGGACAGCAAAGAGATCCTTCATCACCATTTAGTATATTTGATTAGATGAAGAAGACAAATGTAAATATATCAATGTGGGAATCCCTATCTATCCCAGGCTAGAGAGATTTTCTACAAGCTGCCATGAAGGACTAGCCAACTTCGAATCAGCAAGTCCGAATGCAAGAGAAGGTGCTCACAAATGCTGCCCAGCTTAAAGGGAATCATGGAGGACAGCAAGGTAAAATGTTGAAGCTCCCTCCTTTTTATGTCTCATTAATCATTGGAAACCAATTGGTGCACAATTGCATGATTGATTCCGGGGCAAGTAGCTCAGTGATGCCCAAGCAAATAGCTAATCAGCTAGGACTTCAATATGAAACCATATCCAAAGGGGTAGTGCAGTTGGATGGGACAGTAGTAACAACAGTTGGGGTGATTAGAAACTTGAGTCTTACCTTGCATGCATGTCCAAATGTTGTTGTTTTACAAGATGTATCAGTTATAGACCTTCCACCACTCTTTGCCCTATGTTTGTCAAGAGATTTCATAGCCAAGATTGGAGGATATTTTTCTGCTAATTGGTCACACATGCTATTCAGAACGAGGTATGGAACCAAAGCTACAATCAGGTCTGAACCTATTGCAAACTTCCACATTGAACCCTACACACCAATTCAAATCAATGCCAATTGTTCGGCATTTGATCAAGAAGATCACCCAAGCACTGATGAAGCTAACACCAAGGTTGGAAGCATCCTGAATCTAACTCTTGATGAATGGGAAAACAAGGTGCATGCTTTTGATCCTTATCAAGAAGTAGAAGAATCTGAGCTAGGAGTCTATTACATACATGAAGAAGATCAGCCCATTCCTAGCATCACCAAGCCAGACCACAAGGATGACAATGAGGTATGGTAGCTGTTTTTTGATGGATCAAGGAGTAGACAAGGTGCCGGAGGGGGAGCCATGTTGGTTTCACCTCAAGAAGTAAGGTACTATTCAGCTTTTATATTCCAGTTTGCATGCTCCAATAACACTGCTGAATATGAAGCCTTGGTGCAAGGGATGCATTGGGCAATAAAGAGAGGAATAAAGAACTTGCAAGTCTTTGGTGACAGTGAATTGATTGTAAATCAGGTCAAAGGGCAGCATGCTGCCAAGAATTATCTACTCAAGTGCTACAAGAACAGGGTGTGGGACCTCATTGAATATTTTGAGGGCTTTGGCATCAAATCAGTTCCTAGGAAAGAGAACCAAGCCGCTGACAGGCTTGCAACAGTTGGGGCAGCCTTTGACGTTGTGGAGAGCATTCAAAAAGACAAGGTACAGCCAAACTTCTATGTGATTATGAGGCCTTCAGTGCCAGATAACAATGTAAGTTGGCAATTGTTTAAAAATGATCAGCAAATCATCCATTTCTTGCAAGAAGAGGCTGAATTCTCAGCCAAAAATTAGGAAAAGTTAGAGCAGCAATATGGTGACCAAGTGGTACAGCTGAGAACTAATAAGTTGCCCAAGGGACTTATCACTTTGGAGTCCATTTTCAATCCTAATGATGAGTTTAGGAAAGAGAAAGCAAACATTCAGATCAAGAGAGAAGATTCAGTATCCATCTTGGTGGAAGAGAACAAACCATTACAAATTGGAAAGATGACAACTGAACAAGAAAAGTATGAGTTCATACAGCTGTGTCAATATTTCCCTGATGTATTTGCTTGGAGCTACGAAGACTTGAAAGGTTTCAATCCCGAGTTAGCTCAACACACCATTGAGTTGGATCAAAATACTAAGCCCATCAGGAAGAAACAAAGGCCAGTCAATCCACACATGGAACCTCTCATGAGGAAGGAATTGAACAAGTTGATTGAGTCAAGAATCATATTCCCAATCAAGCATTCTAGTTGGGTTGCCAACTTAGTTCCAGTCAGAAAGAAGAGTGGAGAGATCAGATTGTGTGTTGACTTCAGAGACTTGAATAGAGAATCTCTCAAGGACCATTACCCACTCCCTTCTATGGAGAAAAATTTTCAAGTGGTGGCTGGCTCCGAGAGATTTTCACTACTTGATGGCTACTTGGGCTACAATCAGATTATGGTGAACGAAGGAGATCAGTTCAAGACAGCCTTCACAACCAAATGGGGAACTTATGCATACTGGAAAATGCCATTTGGGTTGTCCAACGCTAGAGCTACCTTCCACAGAGCAATGGACATGGCGTTCAAAGGTTTGATCAACAATGTGGTGCTGATATACCTTGATGATATCACTGTTTTTTCAAATAATGTAGCAGACCACCTCTCTCATTTGAGACAAGTCTTCCAAAGGTGCAGGAGATTTGGAGTGTCTTTGAATCCTAAGAAGTGTATCTTCCTAGCACATGAAGGAAAGCTCCTTGGCCATATTGTCTCCAAAGAAGGATTAGCAATTGATCCATAGAGGATTGAAGCCATAAGAGCACTAACATTGCCAAGCCACAAGAAGGCCCTTCAGAGTTTCTTGGGGAGAATAAACTTTGTTCAGAGGTTTGTCCCAGATTTTACAACCCTTGTCAAACCTATCACCAAAATGTTGAAGAAAAGCATGGCTTTCAAGTGGATAGTAGAAGGCAAGGAGGGTTTTAAAGCAATCAAAGAAGCCATCTCCCAAGCACCAACTCTCATCAACCCGGATTTCTCCAAGGATTTCATCCTCTATGCATTTGGAGGTAATGATATTATTTCTGCCATTTTGGTGCAGCAGAACAAGGACAATGATGAGCAGCCAATTACTTTCTTCAGCCAAATCCTGGAGGACTATGAGGTGAGATATTCTTTTATTGAGAAGCATGTACTTGCAGTAATCAGAATCTTGAAGAAATTCAAGCATCTAGTCTCAAACAACAAAGTTCAATTGTTGGTCTCTCATGCGGGAGTAAAGGACTTCCTCCTCAACAAGGATTTGAATGAGAAAAGGGCAGGTTGGATCACTCATGTCATGGAGTATGACATTGAGATCAAGGTCACCAAGCGGGTAAGAGGGAAAGGATTGTGTGAGCAGCTAGTTATGGGCAAGCAAAAGGGAGTATGCAATGAAGAAGAGGTTGTTTTGACAGTTCAAGACAGCCATGTGCAAGGTAGCACTCAAGAAGAGGATAATGTTGTCCCCACTCCTTGCTGGACCCAAGGTATAATGAACTTCCTAAGCATGGGCCTATGCCCTCCAGAGATGAACAAGACCCAAAGAAGATACTTCAGATTGCAGGCTGTCCCATATGCCATAGTAGACGGTGTTTTGTTCAAAAAATATGTGAATGGAGTACTGCTGAGATGCATTGGTACAAATCAGATTCATAGGGTGTTGGAAGAGGTCCATGGTGGACCAGCTGGTGGTCACTTTACACCAAGAGTGATAGCCCTAAAAATCATGAAGGCTGGTTATTATTGGCCCAAGATTTTCAGTGATTTCTTCACGTGGATCAAAAGGTGCAAGAATTGTGCATTCTTCACAGGTAAAGAGAGGCTTTCCGCCCTCCCATTGCATTCAATTTTAGTTGACCAGTCATTCATGCAATGGGGTTTAGACTTCATTGGAGTCATTAATCCCAATTCAAGTCAAGGGCATAAGTGGATTTTGACAGCCACAGACTACTTCATCAAATGGACTGAAGCAATAGCACTCAAGGAAGCAAATGAGTCTAGCATCTTAGACTTCTATGAAGGGATAGTAACCAAATTTGGCATACCTACTACAATAATCTCAGATAATGCATTAGCATTCATTGGATCTAAGGTGACTGAGTGGGCTGTGAAGAACGGGATCTACCTAAGTACTTCATCAAACTACTACCCTCAGGGTAATGGCCAGGCTGAATCTACAAACAAGAACTTGTTAAGGATCATTAAGAGGACTCTTGATGAGAATCAAAGGTCTTGGCATACCAAACTGAAATCAGCCTTATGGGCTGATAGGATAACTCCCAAGATATCCACAGGTAACTCTCCATTCAAGCTTGTTTATGGAAGAGAGGCAATCTTGCCCATGTCACTCGAGTTGCTAACATTGGAACTCATGAAGCAGTTAGAGTTGCTAGAGTTTGGGCCCATGGAGGTGAGATATGTAGATTTTATGGAGCTCCAAGAGATCAGAGATCAGGCATCCCAAGCAATGAAGAAGGATCAAGCTTTGATCAAGAAGACCTTTGATAGGAAGGCCAAGAGTAGATCTTTCCAAGTTGGAGATCTAGTGTTAAAATGGGATGCGGATAGAGCAAAACCAGGAAGGCATTCAAAATTTGATGCCATTTGGAGTGGCCCATACATGGTCACAAAGTGTAAGGACAGCAATGCCTTCCAATTGTCTTCATTGGATGGCGAATAACTACATATTCCATTCAACGGGATCTATCTAAAGCATTGCTACTAAAGGGAAATTCTCCATCTTGTAAATATTAGCTTAGGTTTTCATTCCTCCAAGTGTTTGCACACATTGTTTTGTTGTAGTTAGTTTTGATTTCCCTAAGTGCTTTGGTACAGGCTTGCTATTCCTGGGAATGTGTTTGCAAGCCTTGCTCCACCAGGTGATATTCCATGTTCCTCCTTGCAACGTTCTACTCAGTTAGGGTATCAGATAGAAAATCAGGTGACTCCATGCCCAATGGATGCTTCAAGCAACTGGTAACTTCATCCAGTAGGTAGATGACCCACCTCGCTGAGTCACCAAAATTGTTATCCAAAATTCACCCCTCAAGGTAACTTTGATAACATGCATCAAATTATTCAGTCCCGAGCAAGTAGATTGATTCAAGGCAAAAAAACATGTTTTTCGGGGTCCCCTCGGCCTTTTTCTAACTCTCCCATCCAAGAATAAATCCCAACAAGTTAGGAAAAATGCAAAAAATGTAAAAAATAAGGTTGCAGGACTGTTTTAAAGCATTTCGGGTTTGAAGGGTTCGGGTCGTACTGAGGTTCGTCGTACTAAGCTTGGGGCTGAAAAGCAAGAAAATCGGCTAAGTATTTTGTCCCAGGCAGTCCGCGGGATAGTTTGGACATCAGGACGCGAGGGATGCAAAAATCCGAAATGACCAAGAGCAAGAAAAATCATCTAAGTTTTTGTTTCGTGCGGTTTGGGACAGCCGGGACAAAGGTACGTGTGGGAGGCGAATCGGCCGGTTTGTCGAAAGACAGTCTATTTCAGGCGGTTCGGAGATATTTGTCCTAGGAAGTCCAAGACAGTTGGGACAAAAGTACGTGAGGGACGTGAAAAGGTGAAAAGGCCAAAAATAGGAACAAGGAAGCCCGAATCGGCCGATGCGGGAGAATTTGTCCCAGGAAGTGACGGGAAAAGAGAAGGACTTAGAAAATTTTCCAAGTTTCGGTCAAAGTTTTCAAAGACAAAGTTTTGGCCCACTGCCCTGGCCATCGAATGGAATCCTAACACGTGTCATCCAAGTGGCGGAGCGCGGGGAAAATTTGAAAAATTTTCCAAAGACCAAACGGATAAAAAATTCAAACTTTTTTCCCGCCGATCCGTTTTGGGCCTGTTTTTGCCCTAAATCTTCAAATGGCCATAACTTTCGATCCAGAGCTCATATTTTCACGTTCTTTATATCAATGGAAAGCTGGTGAAATTATATACATGATCCTAGGGTCAATCTTGCATTTTGGTTCATTTTGGAGAGATAAAATCAAAAAACGCCTCTAGCAAGTGGTAATGGCTAGAAATAACGTTTCAACAACCAGTTTTAATGCAAAATACAGTTCGCCACTTCTAAGTTTGCTAGGGTTCTCACCTACCGCCATAATGAGATGAATTAAATGCAACCTGGAGGTGGTTGGGGTAGATTTGTATTTCCTCTCTCTTCCCTCTCTCATTCTTCCTATAAATTGTAAGGAGGGGCTTCTTTCTAAGCGTTGGACATTCTTGTTTTTCCCCTCCCTTCTTCTCTTTAGCAGGCGAATTTGTGGAGTTCAAACCTCCCATTTAAAACTGTAATGTAACTTTGCCTCTTGGAATTTTGTAGTGTATTGTACCAACCTTTGGAGCAAGTAATGCATGTATGTGGATGATTCTCAACCCTCTCTATGTTCATTTGCATCCTCCTGATCTTTCACTGCAAATTTTGTTATTTGTGCATGATCTTGCATCACATTTTAATGGTTTGTGTTTATTGGCAAGATAGGTGTTCTTCATTCCTCGGTGCATCACCTTTATTAGTTTAGGTTTATTTTTATGCATCTTCTTACCCTGTCTCCTTGGCAAGTTAGATTAGGTTTTGAGTAAACCCTCTGCATTTTTTCGTGTGCATCTGAACAGAGGAATAGGAACCAGCCTTCATCTGGAGAGCTTTTCCGATTTTGCAAAGTCCCACACTTGGGAAAAGCTCCATGTTATGTAATCGCACTAAGAGTCTTAACCCATCAAGTTGAAGACACTCAGGGGTGCTGCTGATTTGCACTAACAGTTACTTCATCATGAGACTTATGATGTCTTACTTTGTCCTATTTTTTCACTTGTCCTAAAACAAGGAAAAACTCCGCCAAAGTTATGCCAAGTATTTCTAATCACAATTGGTTGACACCTTTGTCTTCTTATTGCCCATTTGGGACAAAGGAAAACATATCTAGTTAGTTCTATTGATTGATTATGTCCACCACTATTGCACCCATTTACATTCATCCTTTCTTGAGACCTGGATGTAAACATTGAAAGTGTGTTGGTACATAATTATATCTTAGTAGCCATCATCTCGATACCCATAATCAAAATTTCATATTGTAGCTAGTTTGTCTCATCACTTAAATTCCTTTGATTTGTTATGTTTCCCACATTATAGCCATACAGTTGTGATACTTACATCTTGTTTCCATTGTGAAACTTGGTCTAAGTCTCCAAATTGTATTGTTACGTTGTTTGCACACATAGTAACTTCTTGTTAAGTTTTTTACCCTAAAATTTCCTTGAGTTTTTTAGAGTGTTTGTGTTACATTGTTCGCATCGTGATAAAAACCATTTTGATACTAAAATCTTTCTTTCTTACAAATCTTTATTAATATTTCCAAATAGTGTTGTTACATTGCTCACTTTTGTAACTTCCATTTTCAAAGACTTGGACTTTGTTGTTGTCTAAAACTAGTTTTAGTATACCTTGGTAGGAGGTCACATCAACACTTTCTTAGTATTTTGGTCTTTTACTTTAAACTTTACCTAAGTGGTGATATTGTGTTGTCACTATTTTATCTAAACCTATCTTGGAAAAATATAGGGAGTAAACTATTTTTGTGACTAGATTTTAGTCTCTTGCTTAAGTGTCTTGTCCTAGGTTCTTCTCATCATATATTACATTGATAGTATATTATTCTTTATTCTTTGGAATCCTTGGGTTCATATTGATCCTCTGTATTTTTCACCATTTGATATTCAACATTATTTGTGACGATTTGACGTTGTTACGCTACATAAATCTATCTAGGGTACATTTTAGTCAACCTTAGTGGAATATTTCATGTTACACCTCCTATTACAAGAATGGGGCATCGTAAATTAAGAACAAGTCCCTTTGAAAGTGATAATCCACTTTATGATGACAATATCATGGTGAATCACAGTGGTGGTGAGGAGAATTCTCTTCGTGCAGAATTTGAGCTTTATCCCGCCCACATTGATGATTATTTGTTCCAAAACAAACTTGAGGTTCTCACGTGTGACGTAGAGCTACGAGCAAGGTTAACCTCCAAGATTTGCCCTTCTCTCATTTCCGTTATGGTTCATGGAGAAGAATAAGTAGACCATCCTTGTCACAATATTAATAAACCCAGGTCATGCCTCTACTTCTAGATGACAAAATGATGAGGATATACCTTTCGAAAATGATGGAGACTATTGTATACCTACTGTTGGAGTTCATTGTGAGGACCATAAATAGCATTCTCATCATGAGTAACCTCCTCCTCATTAAATTTTATAAGAAGTACCAACTCATGAAGTAACCTTAGAACAACAAGTGCAAACTCTCACTCGCCAATTGGCTAGTCTAGCTTTGCATGTAAACAAGGAAAAAGCAAAACCTTTAAAACAAGCTACACCAAAAGTAAAACCAGAATCTTCATACCACGAATTCAATACCAATTCTCCTCATCAGGAGGCACATAAGGAGTCTTATGAGGACTTTTATATAGAAAATAAAGGTGGGGATACAACTATATTTGACCATTTTTATAGGCCAACACCACCCACACAAAACCACCTCTTTAATCAAGAGTGGTCAACCATGAAAAATGCCCTTATAGATTTACAGGAAGGAAACACAATAAATAGCAAAAAGTACCAATTCGAGGAGTTATGCCCATATCCCTTTGTTAGGGATATGTTACAAGTACCTTTCCTGCATCATTTTAATTGTCTAAAGTTTGAAAAATACAAGGGAAAAGGTGACCCTAGAGACCATATTGAGGACTTTTTTATGGCATTTCAAGAGTTCGTGTATCGCAATAACTATCTCATTCACTTGTTCTCATGAAGTTTAGGAGGTCAAGTATTGGAATGGTTTTTACACATCCCTAAAGGATTTGTCTACATGGCCAGAACTAATTGAACACTTTATACATCAATTCTCATTTAATATAAAAAATGATGTCACCATGTTATATTTATGTAATACAAAACAACAGAATAACAAGAACTTCACTAGTTTCCTATAATGATTGTGAGGGTTAACTAGCCCCTTCCCTTGTTCTATCCCATAGAAACACTTGATCAATATATTTGTACCAAACCTCCACCCTAAAATTACATTCCAATTGCAAATGCATTTTGGAAACATGTTTAAAGAGGTGATGGAGAAGGAGAGTCAAATAAAGAAAGCATTGTTAGCTAGAAGGACTTTAAAACCCTCATCGTGTGACTGTGCTCATAATTATTCCAAACCTAGTGATAAGACAAAGTTTTTTCCCAATAAGAAAAAAAATGTCATATGCGATGGAATAACTGAATCTAAATGAGTGCAAGCAGTTAAAAATCATGCTCCATTAAAACTTGTAAAAGGAACTCTGCCTACGGAGTACAAATGTTGTGCATTCACCCCTCTTTCTGACTCTATATCATCAATCTTAACAAAGTTAGAGGTGGTTAACATGGTTAGATATCCTGAAACTACACCTTATAGGGATGGTGCACCTAAGCCATCATGGTTTAGGGAAAATGAATATTGTGGATTTTAGCACGCCAAAGGTCATAAGACCAATAATTGTTTGAAACTGAAGCACTATATTTAGGACTTAATCGATAGTGGCGATGTGGAAATAGATTTTTTTTCCATACCAAATATCCCAATGTAAACATGGGGATCTTCAAATAACTTTTCCCTAAGAACAAAAAAGAAAAGGAAAATTTAGATTAGGTACAGTCATCTCAAACCAAGAATGCTAATTACATTTCAAAGACGGGCCATTTTTACCATTTTGAGGCCCTAATAGGTTGTGTCGACCCACCTATTGAGCATATCAACATGATCAAGATTAAATTAAGTGAGTGCACCGTAACAATGTGACGAGTTCACCTTGTTATATCAGAACCTCCTTCCCCTACTCCTCAAGACATTCATTATGAAGTGTTAGACCAATTAGAGAACACCATGACTAATATTTCAATCTTGTACCTTCTTAAAATTTCTAACATTCATAAAGACATCCTTTATAATATATTATAGTGATCATGAGAGCCCGTTGATATCAACCCAACACACTTCTAGGAAATGGTAGCACAAATCAATCCTACGAAGCATATAACCTTCATTCCAATATCAATCCTAGAATAAAATCCTTATCATAATTTACCCTTACACATTGAATTCATAATCAAACGTAAAAAGGTAAAAAGAGTGCTTGTGGATGGTAGATCAGGTTTAAACATTTGTACTCTAAAGCTAGTTCAACAACTAGGGTGTACTGAAGCTAAATTATAAACAAATGTCATCACCATAAAGGCATATGACAATAAAGAATGCAACGTATGATCACTTCTCACTAGAAGTAGGTCCTATCAATCATGATACGAAGTTCCATGTTTTGGACTTAGATATCCCTTACAACATATTACTCGGTCGTCCATGGATTCATGCCATGCAAGCCATACCTTCAACGTATCATCAGTGCTTAAATTTACATCATGAAGGTTAGAACCTCACCATTCAAGGAGATCCCTAGTATTTTTCTCAATGTAGAGCATTTTCAAGTTATCTCCCCACCATTTACAAATTTCCTTCTATAGAGATAGTTGTTCCAGTTCAGTCAAAGGTACTCACTTCATGACTGGATCCAGAAACCTTGTCTCCCAATGATAATGGTGCTTCTACATCAGAGTCTCATTTTTCTACATGGGAGATGAAGGTTAGAGAAAAAAAAATTGGAGAATATTATCTTCAGGAGGACCTTCTAGTTCATAACCTTCCCCTATCATCCAAATCACGTGGTAGGTCATGTTACAAGTTTCAAAGATCTAGGGAAAATTGATGTTTCGATGCTTTCACTCCTGGTGGATTATTAGTAGATGAAATTTTGATAAATGATATTGTATCTTGTCCTTTAGATGATGAAATGAATCTATGTTACCAATCACCTAAGTATGTTATCCCCAATCGAATGATGTATACTATGGGATACAAAGGATGTGGTTGGGGCATCAATGAACAAGGTACACTGGAAGCTCTTCCAATGCCTCGTCATAGAGTGGGTAAGTGTGGTGTTTTCATTTGACCATATGGATCTCACCCCTCATATGTCGAGGATACCTCTTCTTAGTGTGAAGATATTTCCTCTGAATGCAAAAGCAAAACAAATTCCTAATGTAGTCTTTACGAAGACCTTGCCTCCATGAACATGTTTTCTGACATATCCATCTTAACTATAAACCCTACCTTATCCCCTATTATTCCTCCACTAAACCTTATTTACCCATCACTCGTGAATTGGGACCAACAACAAAATGTACCAATTTACATATTTCAGAATGAAAAATCTATCAGTGAGTTCTTGGGTATCCATGATAGCATTCCAGCAGGTGATCACAAGAAAGGATTTTCCATCAAGCTTAACGCATATGCATATTTTGGGGAGGAAGTTGTATTATTTTTCATTTAAGAATAACATATGCAATGGAAGTTTTTTCACATAAAAGCCTTACAAAAATAATAATTCCAAGTCCTATAGTGAAAACCTCTTTGAGGCACTTATGGACAAACAAATAGTAAAATCAACGGAAAAAATAGTTGACCCACGTAAAGATGAAAATATCATGGAGACACCTTTAGGATAATAATATCTTAATCTCCCCCCTTATCCTACGTGGATGGAGGAAGAGTCCAAGTTAGTGGTAGAGGAGAAAATAGATGTCATTGTTGGCACAGAGGAATTTCCCATAATATTCAAGTTGGGAGCTTTGCTCTCAGCTCAAGAACTAAAAACTTGTGTGTTTCTCTTAAGATAATTTAAAGATATCTTTACTTGGTCCTACATAGACATGTCAGGACTTGATCCTGCATTAGTGGTGTATAATATTTTTGTACACCCAGACGCCAAACCCATAAAACAAAAGCTCTGAAAGATGCATCCTTGTGTCACCTTGTTAGTCAAAGAAGAACTAGAAAGATTATTAGCAATATGCTTCATCAATCCTATTAACTATTCAGATTCAATTTCTAATGTAGTCCCAGTGCAGAAGAAACCTATCGGTATTATATTTTTTATTGATTTCCTACATATCAATAAATCTTGTCCTAAGGATGACTTCCCTCTTCCAAACATTGACATGATTTTCGATTCAACATCTATTTACAAGATTATATCACTCATGGATGGATTTTTAGGATATAGCCAGATAAAAATTACTAAGGAAGACCAACATAAGATAACCTTTACCACCCCATGGGGGATATTTTGTTATCAAGTCATTCCCTTCGGCCTCAAGAATGCATGCACAACATGTCAACGAGAAATTATTTTTATCTATCATGACATGATTAGTGACATCATGGAAGATTATGTGGATGACATATTGGAAAAATCCAAGACTTGGGAAGATCACCCAGAGATCTTGCGACGCATATTTCAACTTCTAAGGGACTACAAGGTCTGACTCAACCCAAAGAAGTGTGTCTTTAGTGTGTTATCTGGAAAACTATTACGATTCATTGTTTTTCTGAGAGGAATATAAGTAGATCCTACAAAGGTTACTAATATCACAGAAATGCCTCCTCCGACGAATATCAAGAAACTATAAATCTTACAAGGAAAGATCCAAGAAATTATAAGGTTCATCTCTCAGCTTACAGACAAGTGTCACACATTCACGCATCTTCTCAAGAAAGATGGAATTTTTCACTAGGTACCAGACCAACAGCAAGAATTTCCTTTACTCAAATCATATTTGGCTAAACCCCCTGTTTTAATGCCACCCACAGTAGGTGAACCATTTTTACTCTATATTTTTGCCATGCACTTTATAATTGGGTCATTTTTGACCCAATATGATAAGGAGTAGATAGAAAAATTTGTGTATTACTTAAGCTGAACGTTGATAGATTGTGAGCTCAACCACCCACAGATAGAAAAGGCTTTCTTGGCCGTAGTTTTTTCCTTTCAAAAACTGTGTCATTATCTTCTAGATGATAATTTCAATCTTATCTCAAAATTTGATCCATTAAATTACTTGTTGTCAAATCTCGCACTCACGGGAAATATGGCCAATTGGATCATCTTAATCTGCAAGTTTGACATCAAATATTTTCACCAAAAATTAGTATAAGGAAAAGTTTTTGTGGATCAAATAGTTAAATCCCCACTACCAGGTACTAAACCTTTTAGTCTAGAACTCCCAGATGCATCTACATTATACCTTGAGGAATATGTCATATGGTAGCTATAATTTAATGGCTCCTTTGTGATCCAAAGGATCCTCACCGAGAAACACCGATCTATGATCTTATCAGAATTAGCTACAGTCATTTACAGGGCATGGAGAAAAAATAGATGATTCCGATGATATCTTGTTTGTAGGAAACAGAGTTTTGTTTGAAAAATTTATGGCCCGCTGAAATTTTGGGGTAACTGGCAAAATTTGGGACTGCGTGCAAGTTGGATGGATGCACACTCACCAAGTGGATAAATGGGATTGCGACACATGGACAATGTAGGTGATAGAGAAAAAGTTGGGTTTGGAATGCAAGTCTTGTACACTTGTACAAAGATACATGGATCTTGTTATTTATTGGTTGGAGGCTTATAGAGGGGTGTCTTGGCCTCCTTCACTTCATATTACATATCACAAATATTGCATATATGTATTATTGCAATTAAACATTGCTAGCTAAACCTTATCTTATCCCACTATCTAATGCATAATCATCTATCAATTCTATGTATTAAAGTTTTCAAACTAAACATTCCATGCATCAAGTAAAATCCATGCATATCCTAGTCAAAGTGCCTAATCACATGGCTCTAAGCCACTTACCTATTATTTGCCAATGGTTTTTAAACCATTTCCATGCCATCACCCTAGAAATGTGGGATTAAATCCCTTTACTTAGCCACCAAATTGGGAATTTGAACTATGGTCTCCAAGCTAAAAGGATAATCTCTTGACCATTATACCACGAAGGTGGCGATTAATATAAAATGAGCATTATTTTATTTGAATGGCATCCAAGGACTGTGTGAAATATTGTTTTTCTCATAACTTGAGCTAGAGAAGGAATTTTGAGGTTATGTAAAAAGTGACTACTATTATTTTTGGAAGAGGAACGTGATGAGAAGATCATATTCTTGTAGAAATATTTGTAAATATGTATTTTAAATATTTCAATCGATTGGTCCCATTCAATTGGACCAGGAGACATAGGCCACAAGTGTCGAACTCCGTTATCAATTCCTATATCAATTTGCTAGTGATTCATCTCTTTATTTTCTATTTTTACACTATATTTTCAGTTTTAATTCTTTTTATTAAAAATACAAAAGGATATAATGCTCAATTTAAGTAAAAAAAATCAATACAAAGCAAAATTTATGGTTTATACGATTTCTAGTTAAAATTGATTTTTAGATCATTGGTATCAGAGTTGATTTTGACTAATTTTTGGTTAAGATTAATGGTTTTTAGATTGCAAGTTTTATGTTGAATCTTAACAAGGTCTCGGTCTAAGAAGGGTGAAGGATAGCTAGTAGAAGGGGATCCCGAAATTGGTACTAGATAGTTTCGAAGTCCTATAATGGAGGATTAAGAGGCAGAAGAATTTCGAAGATCATTCCAACAGATGAAGGAAATGGTTGAAGAAATATACCAAGACAAACAAAGGGAAAAGGGAACTAAAGAAGGTAACAAGGAAGAAATCTCTAGTTCTGATATTCCTAAAAGTGAACCTCTATAATTTGATTTCCCTTCATTAAAGTTAGATATCAAGTTTGAATTGCCAATGTATACTGGAGAGAAGTTGGATAACTGTATCAAGAAGATAGAAGTATATTTTAGGGTTCAGATAATTGGGGATGATGAAGCAAAGATTAATTTAGCAACTCTTCAAATGGGTGGCACAAAACTCATTTGGTGGGAGAGTAAACTTCAAGAAGTGGAAGAAACCAAAGGTAAAGCAATCACTTATTGGTCTGAATTTGTTTCAAGTCTTAGGAAACAATTTTATCCTCTTTGTTATAAGAAACAAGCTATGATGTATTGCAAAACATTAAGACAAGCTAAGGGATAAAGTTTTCAACACTACACACAAGAATTTAGGAAAATGGCTCTAATTCTGGGAATTTTTCTAAACACAGAAGAAACACTACTTAAATATATTGGTCGATTACATAGTTACCTAAGGCATATGATTCATGTTTTAGGTCCTACTAATCTTGATGCAGTGTGTGTTCAAGCAACCCATTTGGAATCATGAAAAAAAATGACAAAGGAGTCATTTTCCTCTTCTTTTAAACAAAAGAACAAGAAATCTGAAGGAAAAGGTTCGAAAGAACAAGGAAAAGGAAAGGGTAAGCATAAAACAAAATCTAATGTTAAGAAGGAAGATGAAAAACCATTTTATAATCATTATAAAAATAACCATGATGATTCTAAATGTTGAAAATTGCATCCTAAAATGAAGCCTTAATGGATGGTTAAGAAAGGAAAGGAAAATAAAACAAACACTGCAGTTCATGATATTGGGTCTGATTCAGGTGATGAAACTAAGATCACAGCTATGATTTTTCAAGGTAAATCAACTCTTTCCATTTCCAACAATAGTACTTAAAATGTTGCATATTCTTCTAGTAAAAAAACTATACATGATGATAAGAAAAGGAATGAGCTTTTCCACATTAGAGTAATTTCAAAGCATATGAAAATTGATACTCTTTTTGATAATGGATCTCAAGCTAACTTGATTTCTGAGGAGGTTGTTAAGAAATTAGGACTCAAAAATAAACCACATCTTAAGCCTTATCCTTTGGGTTGGGTTTGTGATGATGTGAAACTATAGGTAACTAAAGCTTGTACTTTCAGATTTTCCATTATAGACAAGTTTATAGATGAGGTTTAACTGGATGTAGTTCCTTTTGATATTTTTTGGGTAGTTTTTGGAAGTCCTTACTTGTATGATCATAAAGCAATATTTTATAGGGAAGAAAATAAATATTTTCTTGTAAAGGATGGAATTGAGTTTATTGTTAGAGCTCACCTTGAAAAGAATAAACTATCCTTGGTAATTACAGGTTAAATGAAAAGGCTTGTAAACTCAAGCAAAAGTTTTGTGCTCATGGTGGTCAAAGCCAAAGAGAAAGAACATGATATGGCTTTTGAGAATTGTGATCCGAAACATAAGGATGAATTGGTAACAATTGTTTCTGATTTTGATGATATTTTTTAGAATCCACAAGGTCTACCTCCCAAAAGAAGGGTTCAACATGAGATACAGTTGCTTCAGGATGCACCTCTTCTCAATATCGGAATGTATAGGTTGTCAGTAGTAGATAATGAGGAAATCAAGAGACAGGTAATAGAAATCTTGGCTCAAGGTATAATTTGACCAAGTACATCCCCATGTGGGTCACCAATTATATTGGTTCCTAATAAGTATAGCACTTGGTGAATGTGTGTTGATTTTTTTTCTTTAAACAAGATTATTGTAAAGAATCATTACCCTCTTCCTAGAATAGATTATTTACTGGATCAATTAAAGAATGCAATTTATTTCACTAAGTTATATTTAAGAAGTGGTTATCACCAAGTAAGAATTGCAGAAGGTGATGTATGGAAAACTAATTTTAAAACAAAACATGGATTGTTTGAATGGTTAGTGATTCCTTTTGTTTTTTGTAATGCACTAACAACATTCATGAAAGTTATGAACGATATCTTTAGATCATTCATTAATAATTTCATTATTGTCTACTTAGATGATATTCTTGTTTTCAGTAAGTCATGGGATGAACATGTTAAACACATCCAGAAAGTATTAGATGCACTAAGGAGAGAGAAATTGTATTTGAAGATGTCAAAATGTGAATTTGGAAAAACATCTTTAATTTAATTGGGTTATGTTGTAGGAAATGGAGAATTGAGAATTGACATGGCCTAGACCCAATAATGTGACAAAAGTTAGGATTTTTCTAGGTGCAGTTCAGTACTGGAGGAAATTCATTTCTAACTTCTCATATATTTCATCTCCTTTACATGCTTTGACAAGTATTAAACAAGTCTTTCAGTGGGGAGGAAAACAACAAAGAGCCTTTGACCCAATGAAAGAGAAGATAAGTACTACTCCAATCTTGGCACTTCCAGATTTACAACATTCATTTGAGATTGAGATGGGTGCTAGTGACTATGCAATGGGGGTAGTTTTGATTCAGAACAAACGACATGTGTGTTACCATTCAGAAACCTTTACAAGTGTGGTAAGAAACTATCTAACTTATGATAAAGAGTTGTATATTTTTGTTCAAAGTGTTAAAAAGTGGAAGCATTATTTAATGGGAAAAGAAACAATTATACATACTAACCATCAGCCACTTCAGTACTTACAAACACAAACCAAATTGCAGCAATCTAGACATTTCATGTGGATGGGGTATTTGCAACAATTTCATCTTGTAATCAGGTATTAAAAAGGCATTCAAAACAAGGTTGCTAACATGTTATCTAGACCACCAGTGGTAGTAGCATCTATTTTTTTGTAGAATATTTATTTGGCTCATGTTAGTTACAAGGAACAATATGTTAATGATGTTGATTTTAGAGAAGTGTATGAGGATCTAGTAAGTGGGAAACAAGCGGGAGAAAAATATTATCATTTGCATGAAGGATTGTTATATCATTCTAATAAACTTCGTATTCCAAAAAATGAACGTTTGCATATGATTAGGGAAGCACATACTTCTCTTATTTCGAGGGGTTTTGGTGTTAGTAAAACAGTTGCACATTTATAGAAATGTCGTTATTGGCCTAGAATGCATGAACATGTAAAAAAGTATATTAAGGGATGTGTTCTTTGTGCCATAAGCAAGCCAAGTAACAAGAAATTAGGACTATACACTCCTCTTCCTTTTCTGAAAAGGCCTTGGGAAAGTGTTTCCATGGAATTTGTAGGAGGATTTCCTATGACACAGAAGAAACATAATTACTTATATATGGTAGTGGACAGATTTAGAAAAATGTGTGTGTTGGTTCCATGTACTAAATAGGTAATTGGTGAGGGAATTGTACATTTATTTTTTTAGTTTGTTTGGATTCACTTTGGATTACCTACTTCAATAATATCTTATCAGGATTCTAGATTTCTTGTGGAATTTTGGTCAACATTGTGGGGGTTAATGGACATAAAATTGAAAAAGAGCACTACTTTTCATCGACAGACTGATGGTCAAACAGAGGTTATAAACTGCACAGTACTACATTTTCTTAGGGGCTATTGTGGAAAACATCCTAAGTTATGGGATGAACATCTATATTATGTGCAACATGCTTATAATTGTGCCTTACATTCTTCTACTTTAAAGTCTCCATTTGAGACTTTTTTATGGATATCTACCTAATTCTCCATTACATGTATATTATGGACATCAAATTGTTGTTAATGGTTTAAGTGATTTTGACAAGGCTAAAATATTTTTATAAAGAGTGCAATAGGTTCATCAATATGTCTGTGAACAATTGGAGAAAAGTCAAGCTAAGTACAAAGCTAGGCATGATAAACATAGAACTAATCACAAGTTCAAATTTGGTGATTTAGTATGGCTTCACATCAACAAGGAAAGGTTGATAGGTGAAGGTAAAAAATTGAAACCAATATGGTATGGTCCATTCCAAATATTGGAAAAAAATTGTAATAATGCTTTCAAGTTATATCTACCTCCATATATACAAATCTACTCGGTTGTAAATGTTGAGAATTAAAGATTATATGAACCTCCTATAATCGTTGATCATGATGACGCTAACATAGTGTCTTCCATTGATGATTTTTCTCCTGAGTAGCTTGATGAGTTGCAGGAAGACATCATTTTGGACAGGAAGTTCATACCTTCTTGAAAGGTTGATATCAAGTATCTTTGTGTTGGGTTCAAAGGCATGCATCTGAACAAGGCTAAATGGAATGAAACCAAAAAGGTGAGGGAGAAATACCCTCACCTATTCACCAATTAAGTTGACTTTTGGGGTCCAAAACTTTCTCAGTGGGGAGGAATGATCCAGAGGATCCTCACCAAGAAATACTGATCTATAATCTTCTCAAAATCAGTTGTAGTCAATTCCATGGCATGGAGAAAAATTAGATGATTTTGACGATATCTTCTTTGCAAGAAATAGAGCTCGTTTGCAAAAGTTATGGCCCGCTGAAATTTTAGGGTAACTAGAAAAAATTAGGATAGTGTGCAAGTTGGATGGATGCACACTCGCTAAGTGGATCAATGGGATTGAAACATGTGGAAAATGTAGGTGATAGAGAAAAATTTGGGTTTGGAATGCCAATCTTGGATACTCATACGGGGATAGGTGGACCCCACTATTTACTAGTTGGGGGCCCTCAACCAGGTTTGAAACACTCAATTACAAAGGTGTCTTGACCTCCTTCACTTCACATTACATATCAGAGCTCTTGCATATATGTATCAATAATGTGTTATACACCATACATGTGGGACTAATCTATTAGTGCAATTAAATATTGCTAACTAAACCTTATCTTATCCCACTAAACTTGGTTAAATCCAACGCATAATCATCTATCAATTCTATGTATTAAATTTTTCAAACTAAACATTTCACATATCAAGTAAAATCCATGTAAAAAAACAGGCCCACTGCCCAAACATGGATTAATCACGTGGCTCTAAGCCACATACCTATCACTTTCCAATGGTTTTTAAAACATTTCCAAGCCATCACCCTAGAAATTTGGGATTAAATCCCTTTACTTAGCCACCAAATGTACTTGGAGGGATTTGAACCATGACCCCCAAGCTAAAAGGAAGGATATTTACCGGTATACCACGGAGGTGGCAAACAATATAAAAGGAGCATTATTTTATTTGAATAGCATCCTAAGACTGTGTGAAATATTGTTTTTCTCATAACTTGAGATAGAGAAGGAATTTTGAGGTGATGTAAAATGTGACTACTATTTTTTTTGGCAAAGGAACGTAATGCAAAGATCATATTCTTGTATAAATATTTGTAAATATTTATTTTCAATATTTTAATAGATTGGTCCCATTCAACTGGACCCAGAGATGTAGGCCACAAGTGTCGAACTCCGTTATCAATTCCTGTGTCAATTTTTTGGTGATTCATCTCTTTATATTTTGTTTTTACACAGTACTTTAAGTTTTAATTGTTTTATTAAAAATAAAAAAGGATATAATGCTCAATTTAAGTAAAAAAAAATTCAATACAAATAAAAATCTATGGTTTATACGATTAATAGTTAAAATTGATTTTTAGGCCACTTTGCCTTCCATGGTTCAGGTTTTGGAGTTGTGTTGATCACTCCTTCAGGAGACATTATCCCTCAGAAATTTAAACTTGGATTTCCATGTACAAACAATATAGAAAAATATGAAGCCCTTATTGTAGGGATGAAATTTCCTATTAAATGGGACATCAAACAAGTAAATGTGATTGGTGATTCCATGCTAATTATAAAACATGTGACAAATGAATATAAAGTTAAAGATGAGAAACTTCTTCCTTACAAGAGAAAGGTTGATTCTTCTAAGGACATCTTTGAGAAGATCACATTTCAACATATCCCAAGAGGACGGAACATATCAACATATACTATGGCCATAGTGGGGTCTATGTTAAGCATCCCACCTGGGAACAATGATATTTCATTCTTCATCAAACATCTACGAACACCATCGAATGTCATGCCAGATTCCTATTTGGTATGTGAAGTTGTTGGTCCCTTTTCCCTATAGTATAGTGACATCTTTAATTACCTTCATGATGGAACCTTTCTCACAAACATTTTTTGTGCTCATAAAATAAACCTCATCCAGTGTATAGACTGATATATTATAATTGGTGGTACTCTCTACCGTAGAGGCTACGATGGGAATCTATTGCGTTGTCTCAATTTAGATGAATCCATCCTAATGGTTAAGGAGGTGCACGAAGACATATGTTGGGCCCATACTAATGGGATCATCTTAGCAAATAAAATAATAAGAGTAGGCTACTATTGGCCTACCATAGAAAATGAATGTTGCAAATATGTAAAGAAATGTTTGCAATGTCATAAGTACGATAATTTGATACATGCACCAACATAGTCATTACATATTATCACAACACCCTAGCCTTTCTCAAAGTGGGGGCTTGATCTTATAGGTAAGCTTCACCCTACATCTTCCGATGGCCACCTTCTCATTATCACTGCCACTGAATACTTCATAAAGTGGGTAGAGGTTGTTCCTCTTACCTATGTTAAAGGTGCACAAATATTTAAGTTTATAATGAATCATATAATCTGTCGATACAGTATCCCCTCTGTCATTGTAGCTGACAATAGTAAGTCCTTTAAAAAAATAGTGAAAGTGTTGTGTCAATGTTTTCAAATCAATCTCAAATTTTCAACCCCTATTACCCTCAATGTAATGGGCAAGCTGAAGCTTCTTATAAAACAATTTTCCATATTTTGGAGAAGATGGTGACTACCACAAGTCGTAACTAGAATTTACAAATTCACCCTTCCCTCTGGGTATACAGAACATCTATCCACACTCCTACAGGTGTCACTCCATACTCCCTAGTTTTTGGCATAGAATTTGTACTACCCATAGAGATCAAGCTCCTGTATTTGCTTATAGAGCTAAGAGATTACCTAAATGAAGAAGAGGACTACAGAGTATCTCAACTAGAATAGTTGGAACTATTAGATGAGAAATGGATTCATGCTCTATATCACCTTTAAAAGTATCAGGATTGAGTGTGGAAAAGTTACAACAAAAGAGTGATACTTCATTAATTTGAGGTAGGAGACTTGGTGCTAAAAGAAAATCAATTTAACACCACCAAGGACAAAGAAAAGAGGAAAATTTGAGCCTAACTAGTTGGGGCCATATGTTGTGGTCACTAAGTTTGGTTCAGGGGCATACAATATTGCTTACTCAGATGGTCAATAACTTTGAGAACCCATGAATGCAATGTATCTTAAATTTTTCTACTATTAAGTGTGGTGTCCCTAAAATATCATAAAAACAAAAAAATTATAAAAACAAAATAAATAAATAAATAAATACATCCAATAGTGAAATCCATGCAATGGTGGCACTTTGGATAGGTCCTTCAATGAAAAATGATTTCCGACGCCATTATAGGGTCCGTTGTTCACAAGCTTTTTAGGTCTAGGATTGTGATAGCTTTTTCCTAAGCTAGTATTTGTCTACATCTGAGTTACTTTTGAGCCTATCCCTCTTGGCCTTGATCCGGTTGACCCTACTTTTGAATGTGAATATTTTTCCTTTGAACATTCCTATCTCATACTGGGTGCAAATTTGCATCATCAATTCTTATACATAACACATGGAATTATACCCTTGTACATCCCATCTAACGTTGGGGGCATCCACATTTCTTCATTTCCTTGTATTTAAGTTTGGAAAACTTCTTATAAAGCATAAAAAAATCATATAATTTTTTGAAAATCCCAAAAAATCCAGATATGTTAGTTGGAAAACTCAAAACATTCAAATATGTTTCATAGAAAACTTAAAAAACAATAGAACATTGTCTCTAAATAATAGCAAAAATAGGAAAAAACATTTCAAAACTATCCCGAAAAAACAAAGTAGTAGGTTTTTTACTTTAGTTGTTGGTTTGTATAGTTTTGGTTGCATTACTTTTTCATATTATGAACTTTAAATTGGATTCATTTTCTTACCTAGATTGAGTGTTAATTTAATTTGTGGTGTATTACATTGAAGTCGTTTTATATTGCATTCTTGTATATAGTTGTGTTGTCTTGATTAGATTTGATTAGTTTATGTTGGTTTTCTACTTGTTCCATTTCTTGTCATCTCATCATCATATCATCTATCATCGTATCTATACATCATATATCAATAAAGGATAAGCTACATCATCATGAACATGAAAATTAAACATGTATGCTAAGTTAACATCATATAATATCGCCAAGAGGGGCAAGAGGCACCACCTTCTGTCCTCCCCCCCCCCCCTTCAAACATAGACCATAATAAAAACTTGGATTTAACATGTTATCTCATACACAAAATGTGATAAGTAAATACAATCCATCATCATCATCATATATATAAATATCCATGTACAAAACAATGCATCTCGATATACATCCAATACAATGAGCAATCATTGATGTCTATACAAAAAATGTGCCTTCATCATGAGGCATAGTGAAAATAATAATAATACATGGTACATCAGTACCAAAATGTGCCTTCATCACAAGGCATAATAAAAAATAATACATAAGTACATCCGTACAAAAATGTTCCTTTATATTGAGGCGTATAACAAAAATATAAATCAAGTACATCAATAAGAGGAGTCATCCCTGACTCTCTACCATTCCTGAAATGTTAGGTCTACTGCTAGGTGGGGGCATCTGCTATGATGGACCCACTGAAGGTGTTGAACTATGATGCGCTGACCCATGTTATACTAAGGCCTAATGTTTTGAAGGCTGCTAAACTGACCTTGCTAAGTATGAGGTCCTTTGTGATCTTGACCTAGACTTGCTAAAGGCTAATTGACTGAAAGGAGTACCCCTCTATCCCTCTGGGATGGCCTCATGGTATAAATCCATGTAATAGGATTCCTCACCACTAATTGTCATCAGATCTATTTGTATATCATGCATCCCAACTGATTTGGATTCCTATTGTATAGTATCACACTCTCTTGTCACTCTAGCTATATCTGCATGAGGTTGGGTCTACTCTGTGGTCCACTGAATCATCTTTGTAGCTAGCTTATCTCTCTTAGTTGTAACTTGTAGTTGTTGGGATACTACCTTCTGTAATTATTTCCTTAAAGAAGCTATATCACATGTATGCTCTATAGTTTGTGGTTCTCCCCATCCACCCCCACTAGTCTATGTGGTGGGGACCCACATCCTTCCTATACATCATCATTGTTAGCTCCATCCCCCTTATATCATGAATATTCATGATCCCCTCCATCTCCTCAATCCCATAAATCTATAGGATCCCATCTCAGTGAGCTAAATGGTGGACTCAGTGCACGTGGAGGTGATAAAGGTATCAATAGTGGAATCGGTTGTATTAGCACCTGTAATGGAATTTATGGGGCCTACACCTAAGGATCTTGTCCCTGAGGCTGTGTTGGCATCTAACCTTGAACTTCCTAGGTTGTTATCTAAGCCCTAAAATCCAGTCCTTGTAGGCCCTGCACTGCCGCTGCAATCCAATCATGTATGGTTTTCTGTGGAATGGTAAGTCATCATGGCAACACTATCACATACCAAGCAGGGTAGTCTTGGGTCTTGCTTGGATCAACTGTTTGTGGCCATTGCACCCAAGGCTATGGAACCAACTATGTAAAGCTGTCCAATGCTCATTGTAACCTAATTCGAGGCCTAATGTCAAAGGTCTCTTTGGAGCTATGCACCCATACCACATCTCATCTTTAGGAATCCCCTGGATGAGACCAAACTAGTGTTGTAATCTATCCACTCGGTACCACTCTAGAATATGGTCCCAAATCCTCAATAATAAAATGATCAACTATTACAGTACTCAACTATGTTGCATCCTCATGCCAATGATATAATCTATATGGCCGCCATGTAAATCATACATGAGTTGAACCTCATCAAAATCTCTCATGTAATATGATGTATCTCTAGTGTTCCCATGTATATCCTCACCCACTAGTACCCAACCCATAATAAATGGCTCGACTAAGATCCCTAGCTCATAATACTCCAAGTGGGTGTCCCTATAGTGATGTGATCCCAAGCCCATATCTGCAGTAATGTTGCTAGACCCATGGTCTTCTAACTGTGGTATAGCTATCAAGTGTAAATATGAATATAAATGGACTAGTAAGCACTTCCCCCAACAATATACCTCTCCGCTAACTAGTCCATGGATAACTCTGATCAAACCAAGGGAGAACTAAATGCACTAGTATTGTCAGGCACCAACATGTCATTGACAAGAGCCATCAAATAAACCAAAACCTATGAAATTCACTGATCAGTGCAAAGCACCTAGTGATGTTAACTGACATACCCCAGTAAGGGAATGTCAGCAACACCAAATATCTCACCAATACTCTATAGAATGTGACCACGATCACCATCATAGGTCACCAACCTGACCCTAATCGACACTCTAAAAATGTGACCACACATCCTCTAAGGTGAATGCTCATCTCACCCTTTCAGTAGGAAGAAATTCTGACTCTCGCTCCTCCATCTCTAAGTTAAGGTTGTAAGAAGGTAATGTGATCTAGAGTGATCTATGGCATGAGCTACATGGGATAGACCTGATAATGTCTAAGGTCATAATCTAAGAAGACAATTTGATCATGTCATGAAAATGTGGCCTCATAGGCCCAGTAGCATGTTTCCCATGCCATCTCCCACGTCCCCAAGTTGGGTAGGTTCACCTACAAAACTAGGAAGCACACCTTGTTAATCAATTTCATCCTATACTACATCATCTAGGTTAGTTTATTCATGATTAATTACTTCTATTCATGCCTAATTTCTTCTAAAAATTTCCTACAAATTCTTCTAAAGCCATGCAAGGTTAACCCTTCATGCCATCAGTGTGCCCCTGGCAATTCCAGCATGCACCCTTTTATGCTAGTGCACCCTATGTACCATTACCCCCTTTCCCACATGCTAGCGTTTGTGTTCTCACACAAGATGCCACCCATGTACCCCCCCATGCGTAATTTGATGCCATCGCATGTCCCTTTGTCATGCCTATGCACATTGCAGTCCATAAACCAAAATTTTGCACAAGTGTCAGTTGCTACACCTATGTACTATGGTTTAGCAATAGCATGCCCTTGCATGCCATCACCCCTGAGCACACATGTGCGCCCCAAGGGCCTCACTATTGTTCACATGCAAAAACTAAACTAGCTAATAAATGCACTTAAAAACAATAGAAAAATGATTTTTTTTACATTGCATACCTGTAGACCATCTTCCCGAGAAGCCGCATGTACTCTCAAACTTGGTTGGCACAGGTATCTATGGTTCTCATATCCTCGCCATTCCTCTCCCATGTCAGATCACAAAATCAGTAGTCTAAAAATGATAAGGGTAGATAGTAAATAATTTTCGCATATCGATGGTTTTTACCCCCCGTGGCTTGCTTAATTCGTACATGTTCTGACCTCCCATGACATTTTTCATGCTGCCCAAGGCACCTTAGAGCCATCATGGTTCTTCTAATTTCTTTTATCACTTGTTTTGATGAGTTATTTTTAATAAATAATCATTTTTAGCACTTTTTTTGCTACATTGGGCATATTTTTGCTTCCCGGTGACACTCTTTCTGCTACATGGGGCATATTTTTGCCTTATAATGATTTTTGATGATGTTGTATGACTTCATTAATTTTTCTATGTCATTTTCTTCTATAAAATTCAAAAACACCAAAAAAAATTCAAAAATCCAAAAAATTGGTATAAATCATTGAAAAATCCAAAAAATTGGTAAAAATTCACCAAAATCCAAAAAATTGTAAAAATTCAAAAATTGGTCAAAACTTGGTAATCAGCATGCACACAGCTGAAGCTGTATCAAATAAGCATTGTCCTCAAACATCAAATTTTTCCTACAAAAACATCTTTCTTAGGTTCTTGTCTTGTTCTTGCTCTCAAATGACGTTGTAGATCATTTTTGATCTACCTCCATTAACAAAGCTAGGTTTGCTTACTATGTCGGTACTCCTGTGCAACAATGAGTTTCCAGAGACTCTGTCATAGCGCACAAATTATTTTCATGGGACTACTTGTGTTCTTCCATTATTCCCCTTGCATGCATCCTTGCTTGGGGCACCATTTTTAACCCTTTTCATTAAAACACAAACATCCCTGGAAACTTAAGCTTGATAACAAAAACATTGGTGCAACTGTCTTGAACGTTGTTTGTTTTAGTATGTGTGATTGTACTTGTTTCTCTGTTAGGTTAGCTGGTTTACTTTCTTGTATTGCATTGCATTATGTATGTTGCATGGAGTTACACATTTTAGCAATGAACAAATGTTAGTAATATAGCTTTTCATGTTATTTTACACTTTTGTTTATTTTAATAAAGGCCGCATCCATTATTTAGGTCATAGGGGAAACATGATGAAAAAAAACTTACTTATTGAAAGATTGGATGCAAAACTCTATTCCTATATTCTTCACTATCATGTCTTATCACTATTCATTTTTCTTCCAAAAACAACTGGGGAAATAAAAATCCTTTTTATCCCTATCGTATTTCTTGTATTCATTTCGATCTTACCGATGTCTTCTATCACCCCATCGAGAATCCTTCTTTCTACATCTTCAAAATTTGACTTGTCTTACTTGCTTACCTGATGTCACTAACTTCACTCAATCAGGGGAGAATTTCTTACATTTTCACTTATGTAATTTTGATTCTGCACAAATTAATTACATTTCCACCTATGTTTTCCTCTATTTTGGTTAATAAACGATGCTTTGAAGTTGTTAACTAACCTCTATCACATTTTGGATGCCAATTGACCTAGACACATCATTATTTATAATCCTCTTCGAGGTCAACAATTAGCGATTATTAGCTAATTACGCCTATTTACCCTTACTATTTGATCAATAAACCCTATTATTGGTTAATGACCCCCTCTTCCAACGTTTCAAAATCACCCCTTTTGTCCCTCCAAGACATCTCAAAAGGCTTCAAAATCTTATCCTAGCCTCTTAATTGACCCTAAGTGGTTAATTAAGGCTCCTCACATGCTAATCACTTGTTAATTCACTAATCATGATTAACAAGCCTTAATCTACTTTATCCTTTTTAGTCCCACATGCACCAAGATGCAAGATTTCCCCCTCAAATATAAAACTATAAAAAGGACTAAGCTACCATACCTTCATACTTTACACCATACTTTTATTAGTATATCATATAACAAATATGATTAAGATCCTTACTTCCTTCTTGGATTAGCTTGTGCTTAATCTTTGCATCCAAATCTTCATGTTGGTTAGTAGAGGGATATCTAATATGGCCTTGTATCCATTGTTAGAGAGATCCTCTCACCATTTTTGGAGTAGCAACAACCATAATTTGATTGCCCTTAGATCTAATTATGTCTATGTTAATTAGTAATCATCTCACATAGTAAGGATGCTTGTAGATTAGATGTTTAATTTCATTTAGTTTCCATTAATGCATGCTTTTAAGATTTGATCATGATGTTTCATTCTTAAACTTAAGCTTGGATCTAGGCTACTATGGTGTTAGTATTTATTAGTTAGTCATATTGCAAAAGTTTGGGGTGTTATCATAGATAATATAGTCTTTTATCTTTTCAAGGAGAATAAATATATTTGTCTAAATTTGTATGTGAAGAGACTTTTCATAAAGAAATTAGAAACAAAATCCAATGTGTTGAAAGGAAAAGAATACAAGAGGTCAATATTGTCACTGAAATCATGAAACAAAGTTTAGGAAAAATTAATGCTCATGAAGGAATATAAAATCCAAGATTAGTGAATAAATCATAAGTTTAAAGCATGTTGGGTACCCAATGATAAAATGTAAGTTTTGAATAAGATAAATATCTTCTTAAGAAGAATACAAAATTTCCTGATTTACGAATGAAAGGAATTTTAAAGGAGAATGAAAAAATGAACAAAATTTGTAAACAAAGAATATTCCAAGGAAATTCAGTACCTGCACACCAATAAAGAAAAGAAAATCATTTTAGATGTCAGCGTGGAGGAGGTAATAAATAAAATAGAAGTTAAAATATGTACAAGAATATTTCAAGAGCAGTGTGAAAACTAGTAATATCAGAGAAGAAAGTAAGCAAAGTCATAGCTTGAAGCACACCAAAGGAGGAACAAAAAGAGATCAGAGAGTATAATTTCACTACATTTGTTTGAAATCAAATTATTTAAAAAATACAAGCATGTTGAAGTGCCATAACTCACTGGAGAAAAAATTGATAGAAATAGTGTAAAGGATTCAAATTATAAAATATTTTTTACTTTTTAATTTTTTGGGATAATTTTGTATTGATAGAAATATAAGAAAATATCATTTTATTTATTTTGTGGAGGACCCAGAGACAAGGTCAAAACACTATAAATCGTGTCTCCATTTTTTCATTTTTCCTTTCTTTTCCCTCAAAATGTCAATGTCAAACAAATCAACTTTAAAATATGAATTTGAAGGCTCCATTCCCATATCCATGCTTATTTCAGACTATGACCATATAAAGGACACTGATTTGGGTCACTTTTATATGAATTAGTTCTGCGACATGACTTAGTCTAAGGGCCATATGTTGTTTTCTCAACCCCTATACCATGGTTTTTTACCACAAACATAAACATTTCCAATGTCTGTTTAGTTCCCAAAACCTGTCATTGTTTATGCCAAACACTATGATCCTAAAAGAATAGGTGTTTTTTAACATGAATAATGATCCTTTCCTCCTAGTCACACCTAAACATATTAAATAACTATTGAGAATTATAGAGTATGAAGATAATGACAAGATCACTAAGGATTCTATACAAGAGTATTGGGATGAAGATCCACTGAAATTATCCAAAGTGATGAATAGGAATTGGTTGGTCGACATGATAACTCGTGTTACTATATTTCTCAGGGAATTTCCATACATTGAGTTTTGTGATGAGATTGGAGATATAATCACCTTGTTGAGTAGAGTGTTTGGCATCTCCTCTGCACGTTATTTCCAACCTTGGATGTATAAATTCATTTGTGTTATTCTAGATCAAATACTTCATTTTGATTGTGCCACAATAATCAATGATACTTTGTGAATACTATTAGTTGAAGCAAATATGAATAGTTATTTTTATATGACTTCATTACTAGTCTCTACAGTGGTACAGACATGGTTTTTTTCCTATCGAGAGACTAGGGGCACAATGGAACCTAGGAAAATATTTTTCCCAATGTTAGCTACAAATCAAGTTCAAATCTAGTATAGATCACTTCTACTATGTAAATTATTATTTTCTTTTCTATATCATCAGGATTCTCATATACAAGCAATAAGAAATACTCTCATAGCAGGATAAAAAAAATTAGCTTGTGATGGGGCTCATAGTTCATTCAATTTTCTAATTTTTCATACATTCAAGTTGGCAGACACAATGGAGTTCCTTAAAAGATGCCAAAATACGTGAGAAAAAATTGGGCCATCATGGAGATTTCACAACAACTGGCATCAGTGAACCGTTCTTAGGTGAAAAACACATATATGGTGTTCATTTTCCTATCTCTATTGGCATGTACAGGTTTCAATATTTATGCACTGCAGAGATGATGGATAGAGAAATGAATGTCATGAAACTACATCCATTTATAAGGAGATGAGAATTATATATATTTGGTTTCATAGATATTATTCTTGGGTTAAAATTTCGACACCATCTGTAAGTGGGATACTATTGGGCCAGTTGTGTCGATGAATTAAAGTTTTGACATTGTGACTACTCTAGAATGATCTTGAATAAAATAATCAAATTCAAATTGAAGGATTCCCCTCATGGAATTACTGATAAAAAAACATTGATATAGTTAACCCTACATATAATTCCATCACATCATCACCCTTTCCATTAATTAGTTAATAAGGGATGGCATGTCACTTAATGGTATATTTCAATAGGTAATCAAGATGAGCCTTGTTTGGTATGAGAAAGAGTTGGACTAATGTACTAAAAATGAGAAAAAATACACATAAAAAATAGATTCCAATCAAAAAGAGTGAGGATTATTTCATAAGTTACTCAATCATCCTCCCACCCCGCCACATAAGCTTCATCACACACACAAGAAAGTAAAATATAATGGAGGTCAAAATCGGCTCAAGATCAACCGTCAACAACAAACACCCTAAGAAAAGGAAGGATAAAAATGGGGGAAAGGAGCACGTTTTTTAGAATATCAAAATTAAGTTATGATTCATCAAGTCATACCATTTCTAATTCTCATGGGTTGATTGAAAACACCACTCCATAATATTTTGTATCAGATCAAGGGCAGGTTCTACTAATTCAGGTCTCCAAAGGCCTCTGCATCTCAAGGATACTTTGTAACCTTCCCCATTTTCTATGAATACATTTTAACAACTTCTCATCATCAAAGAGAAAATTGTATTTGATAACTTCCTAAATTTGAGCACTTTCCACCAATGCAGAAGAAAATCCCATCAAATGCAGTTTTTCATGTGTGGAAAGTTGATTGAAGAAATTCCCTCTTGGCTTCAATGGGAAATATAGAAGAGAATGAGAATAGTAAATCGATTCACAATAAATCTCAAGGCCATTGTATAAATGAATAATTCCTACACAAGGTTGTAGTCAATGATTATGGAATTTGATACGTCGATATAGCAACATCGTTGGTTGATAAAGATAAGAATGATGCTCAACAAATCAACCATGGAAAATGATGCAGCTCACACTCGTGAATTGGTTGATATTTTTCTACAGTGAATGGAGAAGTATAAATCTCAAACCATTTAACTCAAAGAATATAATCGACAGCTAATTATATATGTGCAACATCGAATTAATAGATTGTATCCTACTATTCTAACTCCTATTGCAATGGTGATTCCATATCAAGAGATGTTTTTGCTACCAAAAGGGATAAACAATATGGATTGTGAAACCAAGGCATAAATTGATAATGTATTGATACATGAATTTTGATTGATTGAAGAATCCATGAGAATATATGATATGATTCATACTTATCTATATTCGATCCTACATTTTGGATAGTCTCTCAGAGTCAAAATAAGAACTCTTGACAAAATTTCTCCTAATATCTAAGAACCCACACAAATGGGATTCTTATCTCTTGTCAGTGAAGGATTCTTGGATTTTAATCATCGTGGACTTCACATCATGTGGATGAATTTTGTCAGATTTAGAAACATGGTGTTTTATAATGTTCAAGATTGATTTGATTATGTAAAGGAAAAGGGAAAAACAATCATGTGCACCATTCACTAATTCTTCAAAGAGGTCCCTTGCAAGTTGTCAATGAACACAATCAAAGGATCTCAGTGAAATTTCTCAAGGAGTAATTCTCTAATCTAGTCAATAATTATTATGCTTCCTCGATGCATTTTGGTCATGATTCCCTTAACAAGCTCATCAAAATACAAAATTTATTGTCCAATATAGAATAGATAATGGTGGAATTTCATGTAATTTATGTTAATATTCTATAAGTGTGAGTAATTTTCAAGGATTTCCTTTCACTTTATTTCTTTCTTGAAGACCCGAAATTGCTAGAATCACTTAAGAAGTTTAGAAAATTCAAGATGGTGAGATGTTTGAACCCGGGATTTTCATAATAATTTTTCCAATGTTTTATTTAGGTTTCCCTTAGTGAACAATGAGTTCATTTCTCATATGATCAAGATAGGTAGACTCTTGGCCTAATAGGTAAGGCACTAATCCTAAGTGTCATACTGGATCTATGTGTCAATGTTGTGTTTATGTGTCACCATTTCATCATCTAATTAGGGTCTACATGTACCCACTCTTTTGGGACATTTTAAATAATGTATTTAAGTCACCCAAATTATAAACTTATTTTAATAAAGTGACTTAACTTTATTAAAATAAATTTAATTTAGTAATGTGACTTAATTTATTCCTAATGTGATGTTATAAAAAACCCTAACTACTTTGTAACCACTTTTCTATTATAAAAGAAAGTTAGAGATCATTTGTAAGGGACTTTTGGAAGAAAGGAGAAAAATACTATTTGTAACAAGAAATTATGAAAAAAAAAATATTCTTGTACAAATAGGAATAAAGGGGAATTAATGGAGAACTTTGTGTCGTGTACTTGATTCTTTTCTTAAGCATTTATTATCCTATGTTTAATGAATGTGTAAGATTTTTCTCTTTATGAATTCTACACCTTTTATTCAATTAGCTTTCATACAATCTAATTATTTCTAATGTAAATTAAAATTTATGATCTACATTTGCTTAGTATTTCTTGTACCCTCTTTCTTACCCCTTCATTCATGCTCTCTCACTACCTTTTCACTTCTTGTTCATTCCATCTTCTTACCCACTTCCTTTCTTATCAATGCCCATATAATGTTTCATGTATATTTGCATATAAATTTTTGGTTTTCAATAAGGGAAACATCACACATCATTGAGGAGGTACTTTTTCCCCTTTACATTGTTACGATATTCTACACATGTAAAATCACATACCATCAAATTTGAATATCTTTAACTTTTTTTAACCCCTCTCAACATTATTTTCTTCTTTGTTCCTCTCGGTTTCTCCACATGTTTCTATATCTCCCCTTATTTTTTCTATCTTACCCCATTCTACTAGCAACCCTAGGTAGTGAAAATTTTTTACCATACACATCAGGATAAACTAGCTTTGTACTATGTATAGAAATGATTGCTTCCTTTATGGCATTTTTTCTCCGTAATTTTGAACTTCGTGGGGGTTATGTTCTTTTTTTAAAATTTTCCAACCATTTTGTGATAGTTTTAATTTTAATTTTATAATTTTATAAATATGTGAGGGTATTAATGCATTTTATGTTTGAAGAAAAACAGACTGAGAGGGGGGGTGAATCAGTCCTACAAATTTCTTACTTCATTTACCATTGTTTTCAACATTCATTAACCAACCATTCAATCATGTACATTCAACATTAGCTTATTAAGTGTGCACCATACATTCAAATGAACATGAAACATGAGAGATAACACACAGACATAAGATGTAAGTGGGAAACCCTCATGGGGTATAAAAACCATTGAAAACCATTTCTTATAATATGTAAAGCAAGGACTCAAGTGAATATTACAAATCACAAGATATTTGTGTAGTGAGGCCAACCCCACAAGGAGTATCATCCCATAAACCTTTGTTGAAATATACTCCTATGAATATGACTCATCATAAGATATTTTTCTAGTAGTATGATCACTGAATATAGGTTGATCCCGCAGCTAGCTATGATCCAAGTTCAGCTAACAAAGACATCAAACCCTCATCAACTTATCTCTCCTCCAACTCACTCTATTATTCTTCTTCCATGGACTAATTTTTCTTCAAAAAAAATCAAACATGCTCTTAAACCTTGATCATAATTTTTCACTCATATACACGTCCCTCTTGATGCTCTTGAATAGGTTTCACTCTCTCGTGTAGGTCACAGTTTTCCCTCTATCCACACTAGTTCAAATTTGAGCCAAACATTCACTTTATACCCTTCTTAACTCAAAAACATAAGACAAATCAGTCTACACAAGGATATCAACAAATAAAACATGAAAACATATTATTACATTCATAATATCACTTTTAATTTACCCATGTAGGTTGGCCATGCTCAAACACACCAAACAAACACAAAAATTACTCAAAACTCTATCATCATGTACCTCAAAAACAAAAAAACTCGTCACCATGATTATTCAAGCTTAAAAATACCTCAAACATGTAAAATGTTACATAAAAAAAGTATCCATGGTAGTATATTATCTTGAACATATCAAATTCTTCATAATAATACCGAGAAGGACCATATCCTTCACGAAAGAGATGTTTCCAGGAACTAGTCTTCACCTATCATGCTCTTGATCACCCAAAAGACCTAAAATATTCCATGTAACCACTATTTGTAAATCCACTAACTTTTATATATTATCCATGCTTTCTAGAGCTCTTGAAACATCCATACATGTAAACCACACTCACTTTCCTCTTCACCAAACTGAGCTTCCCAAAAAGTAGTTTTGGAAACTCAACCGGTTTGCACCATTTATGTAACTTTAAATAATTATAAATTCCTTCAATATGGAAAAAACCGATGCCTATTCACTCTCAAATATATATCAATAATCAAGAAATCTGAAACATGAGAAATCTAGCCAGAGCAATCCTATCCTGAAAATAAGCAACCTTCTTCTTCACAAACTGAGTTGGATGACCTATCAAATCACCTCTCCATTGAAAAATCCATATACAATTTGAAATTTCTCTAAATCTTATTTTTATAATACCTTACAATTCCTTCCAAAACCAAGTGGAAGGCCTTCAACTAGGTCTATCTCTAAAACTTCTTATTTAGGCTTCTAGGACTCAAGAACTAGTCTTGAGCTCAACTTACTCCATCACCTCCAAAATAACTTCCAATATTAAAAAATAATGGATCACACTTATAAATTTTTTCTAATCACTCATAAACCTTCAACAATAATGAATAACTCATAATAATCATCATACCTCATGAAGCTTCTCAAGATCATGTTTAACTAAGCATCCTTCATAATTGACCCTCAAAGAACATGTAAACAAAAATTCATCCTGTATAAAAAACACAAGTTTGATATATAATTTTAAATATATTATAATAGAGATCAAAAAAATTAACCAATTCTTAACTCCACCACAACTCCACATGTAGCTTCTTAAATTCCACGTTTACCACAAACTGCTCAAAACTACCCCAAAAACTAGTCTTCATAAATAGGGTACAATTTTCCCTTTAGGAAGTCAAACATGATCTTAAACCATCATGGACATCTATAAAAAACTCCCAAGATAAAAAAAATGTCAATTTATTTCATACATTCTTTGGGAAACTTTGTCACAAACTGAAATCCTTTATAAACCTACATTTTTTATTGGGGCCCACATATAGTCACATAATCTAATATACCTTTTTGGAAAGATGGAGGAGTCCTCTACGATATAAAATCATCACTTTTTAAAAACCAAATAAAATGTGACATGTATGATTAATTTCCTCCAAGTCACTTTGAGCTAGGGTTTAACTAGGGTTTCAAAGAAACTTATCTTCTTAGCGATCACTCATAAAACCATGACAACAAAACCACCTCATTTTTTACTAAACATTATTAGTTCCATGTAAAAACATCCCATAATATATTTGGGTCCCATGCAAAGCATACAGTCCACAACGAGCATCGGAAGGTCAACATTTAGCACAAAAACTTACTCTAGAAAACCTAGTTTTAGAAAAATTGGCGTATCTTACAAAATATTCTTCAGAATGACCTGAAAATTTTCATGAATAATCATGACAACTTCATCTCATTTTAAATACTCACCATCTATCTCAATTATTCTTGTAACTCTCTATCCATAGTGAATTACTTGTGTTATCTTGCATGTTCTCCACCTTCTTACTTCCCAAGGACCACATTCATGCATTATACCTCTGAAAACTAGCCTGATCACCCTTGTACACATCACATAAAATTTTAACATGCTTCACGATGACTGATTAGCAAAAAATACTCATATCTCTATGCCATACTACATGCTCTAGGACTAGGAATAGGCCTAGAATGACCTGACTTAACCATATTAGCTCATGAACTAACCAAGATGACCTCATACATACACAATAACACATGTAACACACCATTAAAAACATGATGGACCTCATACCAACCTTCAAATCACTTGGGAGGACTCAAACTATGACCATACTTAATAAGCCATGCTTCAGTTCATTATATATGACATTACCAAACTCAGTCATTACCAATCAACCTTCATGTTAGACACTAAAAGACACCTCATGGATACCCATATTACCTCATAACACCATTTTCCATCAATGTACTTGAAATTTATGACAATATTAAGACACAATGGACAATATTTTATACATATATGAGGCCACTAATTCATTTAAACAATGAGAGAATGAATCATTGATTCACACAAGAGCTATATTGAGGCCATAAGAGAAAAAATATTGTTTCTAAGAGCATACTTGTGTTAAAAATGAAACTTGGTCATTTAAAGATCATTTGAGAAATTACTATTTTATTTAGCTCCATCAAGAAGATAAAGGATCCAACACTTGCATTATTTGAATTGTTTGTTAAATTACATCGTGTTTTTAATGTAAATTTTTGTAACATATGAGTTACTTGATAATAATAAAGGTATGAAAAATTCCTCCATTAACACCCTCTATGTTTATCTTCCTTGTAAGGTGCTTGGATCATATTAGGGTTTTAAGAAGGAATATTCTTAGTGATTTGCAACAAAAACCAAGAAAAATACACAGGTTTTTCAAAAACAAGAACTAGTGATTACAATCACACATTTTTTATGCATTGTGAAACAAGATCCGTGATTGTACTAAATATGGAATTATTATTTCTTTTACATATAAATGTGGATCTTAAGTGCAATGTCTTTTAATTAGTGTAGTGTAATTATTATTTCCAAAACACTTTCCATATCTACATTTTTTTGAATGCAACATAGTTTGCACCCAACCTAAAGGTTTCATTTTTGTAACCCTAACTCATGTTACATTTAACCCTTACATTTTTTAATTTTTTTAAATTGGATTTTCTCCTAACATTCTAGGGATTTCTCTTGCCACTTCATGTTGACCCAATATAATTGATTGTCCCATGCTAATATTTCCTTTATTTTTTCATTTTTCTAGTACCACTTCTCATTACATTTAATATTAGTAGTGCATTTATCTTTTAAACACTCTATAAATTATGGAGAAATTTTTATAATTATGGAATGGGTTATTGGATTTCTTTTAACAACCTCAAGACAAACACCCACATAAATGTGTATACATGTGAAACATTAAATCAATAAAAAACATAGATCTGATGAAGGTAGAATGATTACTAAATATATCAAGATCATATATAAGGGAGGTCCAATGACCCTCCTCTGTTAGGTTAATTATGCATAGTATAATTATTTAATTAATTTTATTAATTAAATAATAATGGTTATAATATAAACCATATTTTTGTTGTGTTGTTATATGGTTTTTAAACCATATTTGTCTTTCACGGATGATGTTATATTGTTTTAACAATATAATTTGCTGGTTGTATTTTTGTGTGCTTCCCGGATGATTTATGGAAGTTGTTGTAATTCTGGTTGTACCTGTGTAACCTATTCTTTTGTCTGCACATGATTGTACAATACCTATAAGTATTGCAGTCCTGCTAATGTAAACTGGTTGATTGATTTTAATAAAATATTATCAGGCTTCCACCCCTGTTGCTCAATTCTACATTTGGTACCAGAGAAAAAATTGAAGCTCCTTAGAAAGGTTGGAGAAGGTTGCAGAGGAAGGAGAATTCGTGGAGAAGAAATCTGCATCATTGGAGAGCCAGTGCTGCCTCCTGCAGCTTCCCAGATCCCCCTGCATACCCACAACCTCCTGTGCATTCTCCAAGTAAATGGAAAGCAATTTTTTTTTGCTTGGTGATACTCTGCACCAGGCAAATTTGCTATCTGGAGTTCATTTATATTCAGAATATTTAAAAAAAATACTGCTACATTTGCAGCAGACATTAGTCGTTTTTGATAAAAAAAGTTCCCTAATCAGGGGTTTTATCTCTAATAGTTGGAGAAGTATTCAGTTATTGCTCAAATGTGCAGTCTATATTTAGAGCCCATCAAGCAGTGCTCCATAGCACCTACACTCTTTGTGTCTCCCTCTGACCGAGCATCTCTGTGAAGACATATAGTTGTGAAAACAAAAAAAGGGTGGATTTTTTTTGGAATAGTCTTATGAGCCATTGGCAAGCCCTTGATTTCATTGGTAGTCAAGCCCACACAACCTCTACTCCAACACACCTGTACAAAAGAAAGACCTACAATAAATCAAAACACCGACCTGCATACACCTACAAACAAAGTCAAAGGAATTAAAAAGAAGTGGAGAACAAGAGACCTATACACAAGACAAGGTGTCAAAAATTAAAAAACAGTGAAGGAAAACAGTTGGATCAAAGAAGAAAACACATTGAAGTCAAATCAATTTAAAACAAAAAAAATGGTGGAGATCATACTTATGCGGCTGAGAGAAAATCACAAGCAAAAGGAGAAATAGATAAAAGCATTGAATCAATAAAAAAAAATGGTGGTAACAAAGAAAAGGCTGAAGAAATATAGCTTCAGATCTAGTTTTCGAGAAAAGAAAAGTGCCTAAATCCACGTTCCTTCATGCACACAGGCCACGTGGGAGTTGTGCCATGTTTTTTTTTAAGGTGAGTCACTTTTCACTTTATTTAAATACGAATTGGTCCTCAGTTTCATATCATAAGTGCTCATATAGAGCCAAGGCGGTTGGTAAGTGAAATGTGACTTGGGTATATGAGGTTTCGGGTTCAAAACCCACCTCCAACAAAAATTTTAAACAATTTTGAATTTGGGCAGAAAAAATTGGAAACTACCAAATGCTAATATTTAGCCGGAAAATTTTGAATACTTAGTTAACCAAATAACTAACTAAATTTAGCGGGAGAAATCCCTAATTTAGGGTAAATTTTTTTTTCTCCCATTCAGCCTGTTTTTTCATTTGGGAAACTTTCTCCAAAAGGGGATACCTAAAAATTGCATTTTCAGCTGGTTTTTTGCAATTCTTTGCATTTTGGGTCATTTTGGGCTCCGGAGGCCACCAGGGCCCGCAAAACAAAAAAAATTGCCTGCCATTCAATTTTTCAAGATTTTTGAATGCAATTTGTATACTTCAGAATATTGTACTAATTTTCAGGTTGCCATAGTCAACTACAAACTTTGTAACTACTCTGAAACTGGCAGAATTGTAATAAAAATAGTATAAAATTGGTTCTGTAACACTCACGAGATCCTAGATCTCATTTGCAACATTCGGTATATACGGTGCCTCTCAGAAGCACTTACGGGTAAAGTTGTCATGACTACTACTACACTTAATGCCTAATATAGCTACAACAATGTCATCTGGGCATCGACCCTTTAAATCGACGGGGAGTAATAAGGTCACAGTGCACACACTATGAACCATCCCATCCGTCTGTGAATGATTGCATGACATAAATCCAGACTGAGAAATTATCCAAGTATATAGTGAAGTTACACATGCGTATGAGGATATTTCTTTGAGCCGGTGTCAATAATCACATAGACCCCATCAGTATTGTCTTGGTACCACATATTGAATTCTTTCACGTATGTTAACGCCTCTTTCATGTACCACTGGGTATATAGAAAGGGTGAGCTTCTTCCATGTACCAATGGGTATATCGAGAAGGGCATGTATATAGAAAGGTTCGGTATATCAGACTGACGGTATATAGATTGGGAGACCTAATACCTGGAGTGATAAGAGCCAAACCTTGTCAGTGATCTCTGCAAAATGGGCACCAATGCCCCCAAATTTTTTCTTCCGGATTCACAATTACTTAGAGGAAAACAATTATGCTGCATGGAAGACAAAAATCAAGACACAACTTGAGTTTGAAGAAATCTGGCCTGCTGTGAATGGTACTCTGACCAGATCAGCCACTGATACAACACAACAGTAGTAGTTTGATAAAGCAGATCAGAAGGCCAAACTCATCATCTTGTTTGGAGTGTCTGATGATGTGCAACCCCACATTCGAGATGCCAAAACAAAAAAAGAAGCATGGGATAAATTGAGCACAGTATACGAGGCCAAGAACAAGAATGTTATACTCAATTTGTAGAGTTAGTTACATACACTAAAGTTCAAGTAGAATGAGAAAATTGAAGCTTTCTTAAGAAGAGTTACAGAATTGAGGGCTTCACTTCTAGCCCTGGGAGAACCAGTCACAGATGATGCTCTCGTTCCCATTGTTCTGAGAGCACTCCCCTCTTCTTACCACATTTTTGTCACAACACTAAACATGTTAAATACGACAGTTGGTTTTGACAAACTGGTAAACCTACTGCAACAAGAGGAAGCAATGCACAATAAGGATGATGAAGAGGAGCAGGCACTGTCTTCACATCAAAAATGGAAAGGAAAAGGTAAAGGAAAACCTAATTCCTATCAGAAGTCCCAAAATTAGTATCAAGGGGACAGACAACAGAAGAAGCAATGTCCAATCTACAAAAGAGGACATAACCTACAAGATTGTTGGTACAATACTTACAAGAAAGGTTCATCCAGAAACTCTGGACCACAACAACAACAATCTTACAAGGGACATTCTAACAACAATCATGGGTAGAAAAAGGGGAACTGGAAAAGAAGACCCCACCAGTAAGGTAATATTGTTGAGAAACAAGAACAGTCAGACAATGAAGACTTCTTGTTCACTGCTCGATCAAGTGAACCATCCACATCATCTAGTGATGTCTGGTATGTTGATTCGGGAGCCACTCGACACATGACTGGCCACAGAGACTGGTTTATTTCAATGAGGGACACGCCATCAAAAAATCATGTTTCGTTGGGAGATGATTCTTCATATATAGTTCAGGGGATTGGGAACATTTCTCTACCCCTTGGTTCACGCAAATGCAGACTATCAGATGTCCTATATGTCCCTGGGTTGACAAAGAATCTTCTTTCAGTCAGTCAACTCCTAGATCACAACCTAAAAATTGACTTTGATAGTCAATCCGGCAAGAAAATGTGTTTGATTCGAGATAAATCAAGAGGCTCGAAAATAATTGCAAAAGCCTCCAATGTGGGACGCATGTTCCAACTTGATTTTGTTCATAGAGATGATCAAGCACTTGTGGCTAAGAACTCCACCTCAGCACAGTTGTGGCATAGAAGATTTGGTCATGTAAGTTTCAAATATCTTGAAACACTTTGCCGGTGTAATATGGTACATGGGCTACCATCTCTTCAGAAGGATACAGACAAATGTCCTCACTTCCTAGCAGGCAAACAACACAGAGCTTCATTCCAGAGGAGTACATTTAGAGCTCATGGTAAACTTGACCTGGTTCATACCGAATCTTTGTGGTCTGATGCAGCCAAGTCATTCTGGGTTCCAGTACTTCATGCTTTGTGTTGACGACTATTCGAGAAAAATGTGGATTTTTTGTCTTACAAGAAAAGTGAAGCATTTGAAACCTTCAAAAAGTTCAAAGTAGTAGTTGAGAAAGAAACTGGTCGTCACATCAGAACTCTCCACTCAGATCGAGGGGGGGATTCACCAGTGATGAGTTCAGAGACTACCTAAAAACTCACGGGATTCGTCGACAAATGCCTCCTCCACACACACCGCAGCAAAATGGTGTTGTTGAGAGAAGAAATCGTACTATCATGGAAATGGTGTGATGCATGATCGATGATTCTGGACTTGCAAAGACATTCTGGGTAGAAGTAACAAAGACAATTGTATATTTGTTGAACAGAGTGCCCACAACTACTCTTGATGGAATAACACCACAAGAAGCATGGTAAAAAAGGAAACCATCCATTGCACACCTCAGAGTATTTGGGTGCAAAGCAAGCATGCACATACCCAAACAGAACAGAAAGAAATTGGACATGAAGTCACAAAAACTCGTCTTCATTGGGTACAGTGAAGAGACTCTTGGGTATAGATTGATGGATCCTAAGACCAGAAAAGTCTACACCAGTAGAGATGTTGAGTTTTTCGAGAAGAAGGAAGCAGAGACTCCTCCTCCAGACTCACAAGATGTAGATTTTTCACCTGTTGTAAAAATTGAAGCTGATGTTCCCTTAGAAGATGAAAGTAATGATGGGGATGATGGTGTTGATCGGATAGAACCACGACCCATGGGAACAGTTCAGTGTATGCCTAAATGGTGTACAAGTACATTACAAGATGCAAGAATGGATGCTCCACTGGATACATCCACCCCTAGACCACGGACTCGTAGTAAAGAAAGAGAAGAAGTTAACTTTGCTTTGATGAGTAGAGTTATTGAATCAGATGAGCCCTCTATAGTCCAGGAAGCCCTACAGTCAAAAGCTTGGAAAGATGCCATGGATTCTGAATATCAATCAGTGATGAAGAATAACACTTGGCAGCTTGTCGATCTTCCACCAGGGAAGAAACCCATTGGATGCAGATGGATATTTAAAACAAAGTACAAAGCAGATGGGACAGTGGACAAGTATAAAGCAAGACTTGTAGCAAAGGGGTATGCACAAAAATAAGGCATTGACTATGAGGAGACATTTTCTCCCATAGCTAAGATCAAAACAATCAGGATGATATTTTCTCTAGCTGCACAGTTTGGATGGAAAGTCCACCAAATGGACGTAAAAAGTGCCTTCCTAAATGGAGATTTACAAGAAGAAGTCTACATGACTCAACCTGAGGGATATGTAGTACCTGGTCAAGAAGAAAAGGTATGCAGACTCAGGAAATCTCTGTATGGCCTCAAACAGGCACCTCGGGCATGGTACATCAAGATTGATGAGCATCTCGTACAACATGGATTTGTTAGAAATCCATATGATCCCAATCTCTACCTCAAAAAGTAAGGGGGGGAGATGGTGATTGTTGTTGTCTATGTTCAATGATGATCTAGTTCATGAGGAACTGAAGCAGATTCAGTGAGGATGATCGATGCAATGAAGAAAGATCTTAATCGATCGTTTGACATGACCGATCTCGGGCTGATGCATTATTGTCTTGGATTGGAAGTATGGCAGAAAGAGAATCATATTTTTGTTTCTCAGATGAAATATACCAAGAAACTACTCGAGAAGTTTAGGATGATGGATTGCACACCAATTGCTACACCATGGAGAACAGATTGTAATTATCTCGTTCAGATCCATCTCCTGAGGTAAGTGCCACTCTCTATCAGCAGCTGATCGGGAGTCTCATTTACCTGACCTACACTAGACCAGATATCAACTTTGCAGTAAGCTATCTATCCAGGTTCATGCAGGAACCCAAAGTTTGTCATTGGAAAGCAGCAAGGTGCATTTTGAGATATCTCAAAGGATCAGTGGATCTTGGTCTAGAATACAAGAAGAATGACAACTTCTTCTTGTCTGGATATTCAGATTCAGATCATGCAGGAAATATTGATGATAGAAAATCCACTTCTGGATTTGTATTCTTTATGGGATCTGGACCAATATCATGGGGAAGTAAGAAACAACACTTTGTTTCTCACTCTTCCATAGAAGCTGAGTATCGTTCTACAGGAGAAGCTGTCTGTGAAGCGATTTGGCTACGTCGCATACTAGAAGGACTTGGAATACCACAGGACAAACCGACCACCATGTATGTTGACAATGAAGGTGTTCTCAAACTTGTTCGCAATCCAGTGTTTCATGAGAGAACAAAGCACATTGAGGTTCAGGTTCATTTCATACGTGAGCATGTGTTGAAGCACAACATCCAGCTTCAATTTTGTCCAACAACTGAACAACGGGAAGATATTTTCACAAAGTCACTTGCACGTGACAAGTTCGAGTTGTTCAGAGAGTTCCTCTCCTCATCTCTTCAGAAAATGCACAATTAAGGGGGGGAATGTTAGGTTAATTATGCATAGTATAATTATTTAATTAATTTTATTAATTAAATAATAATGGTTATAATATAAACCATATTTTTGTTGTGTTGTTATATGGTTTTTAAACCATATTTGTCTTTCACGGATGATGTTATATTGTTTTAACAATATAATTTGTTGGTTGTATTTTTGTGTGCTTCCCGGATGATTTATGGAAGTTGTTGTAATTCTGGTTGTACCTGTGTAACCTATTCTTTTGTCTGCACATGACTATACAATACCTATAAGTATTGCAGTCCTGCTAATGTAAACTGGTTGATTGAGTTTAATAAAATATTATCAGGCTTCTGCCCCTGTTGACCCAATATAATTGATTGTCCCATGGTAATATTTCCTTTATTTTTTCATTTTTCTAGTACCACTTCTCATTACATTTAATATTAGTAGTGCATTTATCTTTTAAACACTCTATAAATTATGGAGAAATTTTTTATAATTATGGAATGGATTATTGGATTTCTTTTAACAACCTCAAGACAAACACCCACATAAATGTGTATACATGTGAAACATTAAATCAATAAAAACATAGATCTGATGAAGGTAGAATGATTACTAAATATATCAAGATCATATATAAGGGAGGTCCAATGACCCTCCTCTTAGGACTATTATAATAAATATATTTTTCACATAAAATTTTAAATACTATTTATCTATTATTTTATAAAAATGGGTAGAGGATAATATTATATATAGAGAGTAGATTACTTGTAGATCATGTCTAATTAAAGATAAACCTTAAAGTGTTCTTCTATTAATAGTCGAAGTCAACTAAGTCAATTACTTGGTTGATACTCCTCTATACTAATAGGGTATGGATATTTTTTCACACACATGTTTCTATCCATTTTTAGGATAAAATAATAAGAGTGCATCTTAAGTCATACAATAATTTGTGAGTTATTAGATACACTAACAAGAATTCTATAATATTAACTGGTCTAAAATTGGATATGAGATATGCCCAATTCATGTAATTTACATGGTAAACACTTGTTAGAGACATTTCTTGTGAAATCATAATATAACATATATGTTTTTGACATATTGGGATTTCTTTTCGAAAAATACATTAAAAATAACACATGATTTGTAGTATGTATGCAAGTGTTATGGCCTCTTGAAGTTACATGGTTTTTCTAAGGATTCAGAATCACCTTAGCAGTTTTTCTCTCTCAATGATGGTTTTGTATCTCAATAGTGGTTTTGACTGGTGGTTTTATATTTTCCACCTAGAAACAGTGGTAGTTTTATATAGGGACAAAATAAAATGCCCAAAACATAATAGTTACAAAACATTTACTTATAAAATAACTTTTCACGTCAAATGACATTTTTTTAGGTTTCTTGGGTGTCATTTATCGTGAAATAAATTAAGAGGAGTGATGGAATTGGATTCCCATTGTTTTCTAAAAGCAAGTCGGATTCTATGTCTAGGGAATTAGTGATTTTACTAGTAGTGAGGGATTGTTCTTGTGCATTGTTAGAGAAGTGTTGGAAAAGTGTTAGGAATTTTTGTTGAATTTTTTATGAAAGAGACAACGAGTGAAATATCGACTTCATGAAGGCCATTAATGCCAATATTTTATAGATTTTAGTGAATTACATAGTCAAAGGGAGTGTAATTTCCTCATCCACTGGAGTTTTATCCCAATGTTGGGTTTTTCTAGGATAAAAATTATGTTCATATGGGTTTGTAACTTCTCATATATGTGTGTTTAATATTGTGCATAGCCATTTACAAATATTCATAACTCTGTTTGGTATACAATTGAGTTATTTACAATCTCTTTGTAAGCTAGGAATCATAAGGTCCATGTTGATAAATCCTAATGTGGAATATCTACCAAGATTTTGGATCATATTGGTATTATAGTAGGTTTTCCTTTTTGATGTAAAAAGTTTTTGAAATAAAATTGTAAGTTATGTTAGCTTGTGTTCCATTATAGTGTATGGTTTTGTGTGACTTGTGTTGAAGTTGTATGCCCAACCAACACTTTATTATGGAGATGATGACTTGGCTCCCTTTCCAGAAGACACCTCTCCCAAGAAGTGGAAGAAAGACAAAGCTTGATGATGATGAGACTCATACAACTAAAGAATGGTTCTATAAGATGGAAGAGGATGTTGCAAGTATTTATTTTTCATTAAAGGATTTTCATAGGTTGGGGTCTATCATGGAGATTCACATGGAGAATCTTGGTGTTTCGAAGGATGCACCAGAATAAAATGAGAAGGAAACTCCCAAATGTGAGAGTATCAAATAGCCACCCCATGCCAACCAAGGTCCACCTCCATTCAAGGTTGAGGTGAAGATTGAAATTTAATTGTATGACAGAGAGGTGAATTAGAGAGGATGGATCATTGGCTAGGTCAGCTTGAGGTATACTTTGGTTTACATAAAATTAATTAATATAAGTAAATATCATTTGCAAGGTTGCAGTTATCTAAAAATGTATTAACTTGGATTGAGAGTTATGTTCATTATTTGGTTTTGAAGAAGCTACTACCCTTTAGTAAGTGGGATGAATTTATAATTTTGATAAAGAAATAATTCTATTCTATTTTCTATGAAGAGGAAAAATCTATTTTTTGAAAATATCTTAGACAAGAACAAGGAAAAAATGTAAATGATTATACAATGTGTTTCATAATATGGAAATGTAAATGGGACAAGACACCTTTGATTGTGACATCTTGATGAAATATGTTTCTTGGGATAGCATAGTCACTTGAGGAGGCTAGTGTTTCTAGGTAATCCCAAGGATATTAATGAGGATTTTTATCAAACTCATTATCTTGTTATGGATGAAGACAAGGGTTCATCTCCCTCTTCATATGAGTATAAGGAAAATGAGTTGAATGCTACTTATATTTCTAAAAATTAAGGTGTAAATCATTCTGGCCATTTTGATGTGAATGGTCATGAAGAAGAGACTTGTTGGAAGTTGCATCTAGAATTGCATCCTTTTAGGATCAAGAGGAAGAATAAAGTTATGGATTTGGTTCTAGAAAAAGAGGATAGTTATAGCCGAGATGGAGAATAGAGAAAATGCTTCACTTCTCTTTAAGGATAGGTGGTGTCACCTAACTTGTTAAATATAAAAATGATACATTCATGGGAAATATTTTGTGTTTTGGTCATTATGTTCCCCCTTGCTAGTCCCTTCTTCAAAACAGTTAGTCAAATTTTGTAAATTTGGGGCAATCCGTGCAAAATGGGTCTTATGAGGAATAGGTGGACCTATTCCTCTATTCCACCTATTCCCTTCTTTACCACGTCAACTGAAATGGGATAAAAAGTCAGAAAATTTGGGTTTTATGAGTATTATGGGCATTGTTCTCCCATTCTCTGATTTCTCTAAACCTTATCCCCTTGGCACAAGTTGAAAAAGAAAAAAATATTGGCGTTGGCCATGTTTGGTGATGAATGAAAATGTGGGAACAGTTTGAAAGTTCCTTACATTCCCCAACTTCCCACATTCATTGAACTGAACAAAAAGCAAAGTAACTAGATTTAAATGAGAATTCATTGATTAATTCGGTAGTTGGTTGAAATCGTGGAATAGTTCCATAGTTCCATTGGTGCCCCACAACCCTATCATATCCTATTACTAGGCATGAGAAATGTATTATGAATAAGTCGGTACTTGAAAAAACCTTAAGAACTGTTAGCATGTTCCTTATGTTTCACGAGACCCCATAAGTCCTGACGATGAAGGAAAATATAGAAATAAATCTGTTATGTTGGTCCTTTTAGGAACTCTTGGAATAGTTCCACACTTCTGTCAGTTCCCCATCGGTCCACCTAAGTCGCTACCAAAGGAAGGTGGAAAAATCAATTAAGTCCGAGCTTTTTGGAACTCTAAGGAATTGTTTCCTCGATTCTCTGGGTCGCTTCCCAAGTCGATAAACCATTGAAACTGGTAGATATGGTGAATTAAGGAGCTAAAGGAAAATTATCCAATTCCTCGAATTCTCTGCCAACCCACCTAGACCACCTTTTTGCCAATTTTCTCAAAGGATTTCAAAATTTATGCCAAAACAAAAGTTATGAATGCTTAAAACTCGAGTATTTATAATTTATTTTGTAAAAAAATGTATTTTTGAACTCAAGTTATGTAAACTAGAGTTTGGGTGAGTTGAGGTGAAAAGTAGTTAAATAACTACTTTTGGATAAATGTGCCTATAAAAGGATTCATTTTGTAATTGTAAAGGGTTAGATGCCAATATAATTGATGTAAGAGAAATATATTGAATACAGAAGAATTTATCCTTTTTCTCTCCATCTCCTTTCCTCTCAATTCCCATCTCATCTTGTTCCATTTGTATATTATTGAATTTTGTAACTTTTCATTCACTTTTCTCTATCAGGGATCACTAAACTTTGTGTTGATGTATATTTATTTTAAGAAGAAGAATTTTTATAATATCTGAATGTCTACATTCTAAAATATCATTGACATGTAATAGTAGAGTAATTTTAGATTCCTCCTTATTTGAAATTGTTGTTTTCTCTTCCTTTATCCCAATACCTTCATAAACTTATTATTACACTGAGCTCCTTTCCTTGTATTCAATCTCATTATCCTTACATAATGAACATGGTGTCCTCACATAAGATTTTTTTGTAGTTGTTCATTTATAAATATTGTAGGAACATTTTTTCTTGGAATAAGGGAACCTCCCCATTAAAGAGGAGGTATTATTGTCTCCTAAACTATTGGATTTGTCTCACAACTCAATAAATTTTCCTGCCAACAATTTTTTAGTGCACCCATTGTAAGGCACATACGTGAATTTTTATATCTTTACCCACTATTTTCTATCAATCTACAATTTGGTAGAAAAGGATTTCAAAGAAATCTAAAAATTGGTTGAACATAGATATACATGAGCTAGTAGAGCACAAGGATTTGAAGATCCTTCTTTTTAGTTTTAGCAGCAACAATCTTTCATATTCTCTCCAGAAAAGAAAGGAAAAGGAAAAATGTTTGTGAGCATACCACCCAGTGAAAGGAAATCTGGACAACCTTCTCAAGTAAGTATAACTGAAGCTTTGGTCTTTTTGGGAACCACTCTTCCTTTACAAACTATCTTTCCTAGGATGGCTACTGCAATAGTTCCATAGGGGAAGAGTATTAAGCCCTTAGCCCTAGCCTAACCTCTCCATGACTTACCCAAAGGGAGTTCAAAAAACTTCCCAAAATTTAAAGGGGATGGAAAAGTTCATCTGGATGAACATTTGGTAGCATTTTATGTTGCATTTTGAGTACTTGGGGTTTCTTATGAGAATGTTTCCATCAAAAAATTCATTGAAACCCTACAAGACAATATAGTATAATGGTTATACCATCTTCGTACTGGTAGAATTACTGAATGGAATACAATGAAGACTAAGTTTGAAGCTAGGTTCAAGCGAGCAGAAAAATATCATGCTCTCTTGGCTCAGCTTTATCGATTGAAGAAGGAACCTTATGAACCCATAAGGGAGTTTGTAGAAAATATTAATCGGCTTGTGCACAATATTCCAACTACTACCCAGCCAACTTCTAAAAATGTTAAATTTTTCTTTATCAATGCTCAGCTTCCCAAGGTAAGTTAGAACTAGAAAGTGTAGAAGATGATCTTATTATGTCTAGGAAGCTGAAGAAATAACCCACCAAAGGTAAAGCTCCATCTTCCAGATCAATTAATTTGGATCGGTTTGTTCAAAATCTATCGAATGATTTTATTACCCTTAAGAAGCATCTTTCTCAAATTATTCTTTATATAGATATTCCCAAGAAGAATATTGGCTTCAGGAATCATTCTATCATCCCAACCCAAGTTAGCCATTGAAGTTCCCCTGTGAAGTCTCCCATGAATGCATCTTTTGATATTTAACAAATAGATGATATTGACTACAGAAGAAGGAATTGAAGAGGTTGAAGAAGAAACATGGAAGAGACATGAGGAAACAACAGAGGATTCCAAGGATTTTTTCTTCACATTATGAGCTGGAAGAAGAAGATGACCATGATAGCATAGTGGGGACATGAATAGTGAATCTTATGTAGTTATGACTAGAACTCAGCTAAATAAGAATGAAGACATCTTTCATCTAGAGAAGAAGGATGAATTCAAGAAAGTTCCAAAATTCATACCTATGGTTGCAAAGCAATGATCTCCCATACCTTCAACCAAGGAAGTAATTTCTTCTTCTTCTCTTACTCATGTTTCCATAGTTTATCTAACTCTTAAATCTTATAAACCTAAAGAAATTGCTACACCTAATCTTAAGGCATCTACTTCAAGTTCTTTTGATATAATTGACCATATCAAGAAAACTAAAGTTCATATTTTTTAAGCATAATATTACTAAACTCGCCCATAATCCTTTTCCAAAGTCACTAATTTTTTCAACACTAAATCATCCAAAAACACTTCTTCTTCTAATGGGATTTTTACTCATAAATCCCCATCTCTGCTAAATTTGATGGCCTCTACTCCCTCCACATCTGAAAAGGTTGATCCTTTTTACATAAAATTTTTGATTTCTAGACACAAATTGAGCAGTTGTATAATTGATTTTGGTGCCTCACACAATGTTATGTCTACAAAAGTATCCCATGTAATTGGCCTTAGTCTCACTCAAGATTTCGGCTCATGCTACTCCATGGAATCTAAGGAAGTGATTTTGGTAGTTTGGATAAAAGATGCTTCAGGTTGCCTTTGTTTCTTTCCTAGAGAAGCAAATCAAAACCATCATCCTGATAGTTGATATCCCATCCTCCTATGGAATGCTTTTGAGCATAAAAATTTTGGAGAGACATAAGAGGAGAGATTAAGATGGACTAGTCTTACACCTTGATTTCAGTTAAAGGTGTAACGAAGAAGTTATTTCCAAAAATACAAGCCAACTACATTGTCTAAGAGATAGATGATCCTATAGAAAACATACTATATGAATATATTAGTCATGGAAACTATATGGTTGTATTTGATTCAGATTTGAAACTTCTACCCATCTCATAAGAAAACCCAAATGTTGTTTGGACCCATAGAGTTTAATGGGAGTTGTTCTTTTATTGGTTCTACAGCATGATTTGTTGTTATTTCCCCATATATATAGCTACACCCATTCTTCAGATAATATGCACTTTTCCAATACCAATAATACGAATGAATATAAAGCTCTTTCTATTTTCCTTTCAGTAGATAAAGATATGAAGATCAAGAAAATTTGAGCACAAGGTGATGACAATCTTGTGGTGAATCAGGTCTATAAGCTCTATTAGGTAAAAATTTAGCAATTAAAACTTTACCATAAAAAATCATGGGACTTCATCGAATTTTTTGATGATTTATCAATTGATATTATATCTAGATAGAATAATTCAAGAGCATATACTCTGGAAATTTCGGGTTCGCTATTGGTACCTCATTCAGATTTTGGCCAAAGAAAATACACCATTAAAATGATTTTTTTAGGCCTGGTATACTAGATAATGTGGAGAATTGGTAGAATGTCAGTGATGACCAACATCTCTTTTATCATCTTTAAATGAATAAAAATTTAAGCTAGCTATTCTTTGAGAGAAGTGAAGTAGGATACAAAGATTCCTTTTCATCAAAAGATGAAGAGGGAATAAAATGTGAGGATGATCATAAAGGTTGTATTTGGTATCAAACTCACAGGGAACAAAATACCAAAAGGATTAGTCAGCTTGGAAGATTATTTCAACAAGCATGATCAATTTATCTGAAGCAAACTAGCAAAAGACACTAATCAATTGGCTGAATATGAAAAGGTGAATTTGGGAACTGATGTAGATTCTAAACTTGTTAATATTGGTAAGTGTTGTTATACTTATGAAAAATATTGTGAAACTTTTGAAGAACTATATTGATATGTTGGCATATTCTTATGAAAATCTAAAAAATTTCAAGGCTGAAAATGATACACCAGATTTGCAGAGAGATGAGAAGATTTACATATCATAATCCTAATGATATTCAATAATTTCATTACATTTCCATATTACAAGCTTCCTTATTTAAAGGGAATAGCCTCCCTAAAATATAGGAAGTGGCTATAACAACACAACAACCTACGTGAGTTGTTTCAACTCACATAACAAATTAAATTAATGTCATTTGTTGTTCTATAGAAGAACAATAATCATTTACTAATATATATAACAATATAACAGCTATATGGTTGTTATATTTCCACCTCACATTTACCACACTTACCACAATCTTTTACATTTTACCATAGCAATTATTTACCATTTGTAGAATGAAACCTTAGTTTTCCTAACATTCCCCCCATAGTGTTAGCTTGTGGAGCTAGATAGCTTCACTGGAGCATGCATTACAAAGTGACTGTGGTTACATAGTGACCGACATCAAATCAAGAAGTGACCAGCATCACTTAGGCAGTAACCAGCATCAATCAGGCAGTAACTGGTTGCATCGGTTACTTGTGCGGGAGTGTTTTATTTATACGTCATGGGATTTAATATAGCTTTTGTTTTAAATCAAATCTATTGGATATTAATTGCATGGTTATTGACTGCCCTAATTTTTTCTAGGCTTATATAAGCTAGAAAACTAGGGTTAGTGTAGGTTAGAATAAGGAAAGAGAAGAATTGAGATATCCTTGGTTGAAAGGATGAAGAAGAAGAAGAAGAAACAACATATTGCATGAAGACAAGAGATTTCATATAGAGAAGTTGAATAGAAGGAAAGTGCAAGTACATTGTTGGTGAGAAGATGGTATTATCTTTTATTGTATTTCCTTTGTATTGTTTAGTCTCATGCCTTATTGACTTGCATAGTATGCAAATCATATATAGGATTTATTCTTGTTAGATCAACAAGTGACTTGTGAGATCTTGTTATTTCTCATTCTTGTAGATCCATAGGTTGTTGTGAGACTTGTATTACATATCCATGAGATCATGATAGTATTTTTGATCCATAGGAATCTAGTATTGTAGAGGAAGTTTTCTTCACAATGGCACAGGTTGATGTAATGATGATGGAGAGACCTATTTCTTGGTGTACTGTTAAGGTTGTACATTAGTAAACCCTTCTAGAGGTCTTGTTTCTAGATTCACAGTACAGTGAGAACTTGGTTGTACAGTGGCAAATGTAGGGTAGCTTCAAGTATGTGAGATCTAGTAGTGTTTGAGAGGTATGGTTGTAGTGCACTCAGGTAGATCTAGTTAGAGATCTATAGGAGACATAGGTGGTGGTATGGAGGCATGGTTTAGTGTACATAGGAATATTCAGTTGGAGATCTAGGAGGAAGAGATACTCTTGTAGAGATAAATGTACTCTTTTGCAGAAGATTTGGTTTGTAATCTCTTGTTATATTATATATGTGATATCTCTATCTTTGGTGGATGTAGCCCATATTGGGTGAAACATGGTACATGTTGTGTTATGTGTGTGTAATTTTTTTGTGATATGGAGTATTCTTGTTTATACTTCCACTACTATAGATTTTGTGGGGAATGTTAGATTTGTATTTGTATGTTTTGAGTTTTATATTTAATGGTTGTAATGTTTCCGCATAGAATCAACCCCAACAAGTGGTATCAGAGCGATGGATTTTAGTTTTTCAGAGAAATGGTTTGATTAATGGTTTTGTTAGTGGTTTACTAAGAGGTATATGAGAGTAGGGTTTGTTTTTCCTAGATGTGAAAATCGCAGGAAGAGATTGAATCTCAAGTAGGAGCTGGAAGAGTAATGTTGCTGGAAATTATAGTCTCCAGCATCAGTTAAATGGCAACCGGCGTCAGTAGGGTGATCGTGGTTAGTTACAGGGTGAGCGTGGTTTGTTACTGGGAAGCTTGGTTTTAAATAGAAAACCACAGATGTGAAGAAATGGAGAGATGCATGGAATGTATCTCGTTTGTTGAGGTGTCCCTCATTCTTAGAGGCACAAGCATGGTGGTTAGATTGTAGATCTGACTTATAGAGGTATGGTTTTATCTTGGTTTTACATTTCTTTGCATTTTAATTGCATATGCATGGTTTTGGATTGTAGATCTACAAAGAAAAAAGAAGCAGGTATGCATCCTTGTTGTAGTTAGATGCATGGGGCTTCAGTAGAGAGGTTGTAGCACAGAACGAAGATGGCACTTTTGTCATAGAGGAAATTTCTTCAGTTGAATATGCTGGTTAGTATCTTTATACTGGTAAGGTGAGGTCTTTCACCTTGATGCAATTTATTACATGGTTTATTGTTGTATTGGTTTCGTATGATTTGGATTCTTCTTAAAATATTGGCTCAGCACAACTATCGACTTCGGTCACAGTAGGCACCTAGTGTGGTGTTCTATGCCAAATTGTGTGTCATTGGGTTCTTTCCAACAACATCGACATTAGTCTGAGAACCAAGGTTAGTCATAGAGGAACTGATATTGGTCAATTAACCGTGGTCGGTTAGGGGATGACCATGGTCGGTATATGTGGAAACTTATCTGTAGAGGGGTTTTTTTGTAGTAGGTGAGGGCATATGATTTTTTGTCTTGGTTTGGAGGATTGAGTTTCTTGCACATAGTGTACATGGTAGAAATGGTGTAGATCAGTTCATGTTTTAGATCAGAAAGAGGACAGATTTTACTCGGTTAGTCCATTGATATTTTGATTCAAGTATCTCTATATGATTCATGTTTTATTTCTTTCATTTGGAGAAACTAATATTATGTTTATATAGTGTGCACAAATTTACACCATGGTTTTTGGTGTTTTTTTTAATTTTATTTCTCGATTGTTTGGAATCTTGAGGACAAGGGTTTCTAGTCCAAGGATGATATCCTCAATTAAAATTCATGATTATACATAGTTGCAGGTAATGAGATATGTTGAGTATAAATGGATGGAAAGAAGGTGATTTGCCTACTTCACAAGAAGTCCAAACTTCAATGATGTAGAAGTATTCTCAGAGAAGAAAGGGAATCAGTTTTATAGTTCTTTCATCTACTTTTATTTATCACTAACATATTATCTTGTAAGCATGGTGATTAGATACAATGCAGGGGATTTCATGATTAGTGGGAGAAATCCATGGTTGTTGGAATTGTAGTATTGGATACATGATGCACATGTGGAGTGAGAGAATATTTCTTCTATTCAAAGTGGAAGGAGGCACAAGTTGGTTTTGGAGGGTAGTAATGGCTTTGCAAGTATTTTGAGTTTATTACTTTGTGATTTCACTTCTGGTCTATTTTCTGGTTCTTGGATATTCCTATGGAATTGTAGTTAATGGTTTATTCATTTCGGTGTTAGATGATAGAGAAACTTTTCAGAGTTTAAACGGTGTAGAAAATAAAATATGACTCATTACAGAGATGGGTATCTAGTTAGTGGTAACCATGGTAGGTCATCTGGTAACCATGTGGTCGGTCAGGAGTTGACCGGTGTTGGTTGGGCAATCGATGGTTGGTTAGGCTACAGGTTTGAAATTAGTGTTTATTTATGATTTATGGATGGTACCCTTGTTTTTCTTTCATCTTTTTTGATTATGCAGAGTATGTTGATGACGTTTTTTCTCGTATTTTCACTCGATATTAGTGGCATGGTTTAGCATGGATGTTTTTTATTGACTTTCATGAGCACAGGATTCATATTAGGCTTTGGAGTTAGTCGGTGGAAGACTTGGAGCTACTGGAGATCCTGGTGATATGGATGTATGTATATGGTGAGTTTGTACACATGGATAGATTCAAGTATGTGAGTCTATGATGATGCGGATGTTTGTTTTGCACATAGATTCCTATTAGCACAGTTTAAATGTCTTGAGCATGATTATTGGATGTTTTTATTTCCTCTTGTTACTATGTTACTCCATGATAGATATTTTCTATAGATAGTTATCTTGGACATACAACTTATTTATTCAAGGTTGGATTTATAGATTGGGGTCTTTGGATTCTTTGATTTATGTAGGGTTTATTTATTGATCACCCACTATTACAGGTAGAACTCATTTGGTTTGTCTTTACTCAGGATCTTGTTTTGTTTTTGCATATTCCAGTTTGATTTTACTGGTCAGTTGTATTGCCGGTTACATGGATACATGGATAGATGGTTGGAGAACATGGTTGATTTTACAAGTATGGCTACAGATGTGATTGAGGATCAATACTTGAGTTTGAGTGGGAGCTCTTACAGGTGTGTTAGTCATGATGGCTTGTTACATAAGGAGATAGGTTTACTTAATTGTTTGATACCAACAACTAGTATGATGTTAGGATTCAATGGGAGCTTGAGGATTGGTGTTCATAGATCAGTTATAGCTTTTTGCAAGTTTTGTAAGTCATGGTTTTATCTTATTAGTGTGAGAAGATGGTTTGATCTTCCTAGTTGTATTTTTGAGAGAATTGTTGAATGAAATAATAGATTGTCTTTACGGTGTGTAGAGGATGGAGGTACATGTGCAGAGGTTTAGCAATTTATCTCCAAGTGGGATATTGTTAGGTTGTGGAGTTAAATATCTTTACTAGAGCATGCATTACAAAGTGACTAGGTTACATCAGTGACCGAAATCGATCAGGTAGTGATGGGAATCGGTTAGGTAGTAACCGGCATCAGTTACCTATGCAGGATTCATTTATTTATAAGTCACAAGATTTAATATAGCTTTTGTTTTAAATCAAATCTATTGGATGTAATTGCATGGCTATTGTGCCCTAATTTTTTCTAGGCTTATATAAGCTAGAAAACTAGGGTTATATAGGTTGGAATAAGGAAAGAGAAGAATTGAGCTATCCTTGGTTGAAAGGATGAAGAAGAAGAAGAAGAAGAAAAAGAAAAATTAGATTGCATGAAGACAAGAGATTTCATAGAGAGAAGCTGAACAGAAGGAAAGAGAAGGTACACTGTTGGTGAGAAGATGGTATTACCTTCTATTGTATTTCCTTTGTATTGTTTAGTCTCATGTAATGGCTTACATAGTATGCAAAGCACATATAGGGTTTCTTCTTGTTAGATCCACAGGCTATTGTGAGATCTTGTTATTGCTCATTCTTGTAGATCCATAGGTTTTTGTGAGATTTTGTATTACATATACATGAGATCATGATTTATTGTTGATCCATAGGAATCTAATATTATAGAGGAAGTTGTCTTCATGTTTGTACAGGATGATGTAGTGATGATGGAGAGACTTATTTCTTGGTGCACAGTTAAGTTTGCACATTGGTAGACCCTTCTAGAGGTCTTGTTTACATATTCACAGTACAGTGAGATTTTGGTTGCATAGTGGCAGATGCATGGTAGCTTTAGGTATGTGAGATCTGGTGGTGTTTGAGAGGCATGGTTGTAATGCACTCAGGTATATCTTGTTAGAGATCTGGAGGAGACATAGGTGGTGGTATAGAGGCATGGTTTAGTGTACTCAGGTAGATCCGGTTGGAGATTGGGAGGAAGAGATACTCTTCTAGAGATACATGTACTCTTGTGCAGAAGAATTGGTTTGTAGACTCTTGTTATATTATATATATGAGATCTTTATATTTGGTGGACATAGCCCACATTGGGTGAACCACGGTACATGTTGTGTTACATGTGTTTACTTTTGTGTGATTTGGATTATTCTTATTTATACTTCTATTGTTGTAGATTTTGTGGGGATTGTTAGATCCGTATTTGCATGTTTTGAGTTTTATATTCAATGGTTGCAATGTTTCCATATAGAATCAACCCCAAAACGTAGTTCAAACATGGGGAAAACATCAAACCTGTACATTCACTTGCTTTTGTGATTAGGTTATTTTCCATTAGATTATCACAAACCAAGACATAATGGTTTTCATACATCTAACCAAAAACCGAGAATGGTGGTTTACCACAAACCACAGATGATGATGGTTTTTGATTGGTTTACCAATAACCACATCACGATGTGCTAGGTGCATCCATCAGCTCTCATCACATATTTATTTTAAGAGATGGCATAGGAAAACTAGATCAACTTCACACAAGAAAAAAAGAACACTGAAAACTGCAATTGAGAAAACACAATAGGAAAAATTGAAATCACACTACAAACACACATGTCACCAAACCTTTGTGTGTGGCCCCGTCATTGGTAACTGACGAGAGGACGCCGATTGTCCTCCAACCTCATGTGCCTCCATCATTTGAAGTGAAGCTACTAGCTCAGTATTTGAGGCTCTTTATATATTTGTTTGTTTTCAAACATTAACGTTTTTGTGGTTGAGTTATGTCAAGTTCAGTATCTCCATCATATCCTGCTTCAAGATTCTCTTGAATTATTTTGTTTTGACATATTATATATTGGATGTCATGTTCAAGTGATAATGCATCCATGAGGAAAATTTTCTTTATTTTTTATAAATTTATCTGCTTGGTGCTACTGATATCTCCATTAAAAACTCTTTTATGAAATATTCTATATGTTAAAACAATCTGACAAAATACTCACTTCTAATGATTTGTTGATAACTTGAGAACCAGATCTCTATTTTGCAAATTGTAAAATGCATAGAAAATATGGTTTCAAGAGATTTATAATGGTATTGTCAATTTTTTGTGATTTCTCAAGAAAATTGGTGATTTCTTAGGAATAATTGACGATTTATGTGTAAATTTAACAACAAAATTTCTTCACGTTATCTCAAAGAATACAAAATTTTTTGTTCTACAATTTTGATTATACAGTCATATCTCAAGTATCTTCAAATCTAAGAAATATTAAAAAAACCCATATCATAAAAATAATTTTACAACCTATTTTGTAAAAATGTTAGTATAAATTCCATCTTAATTTATGTTAATCTTTCATACATAATACAACTTCAAGAAGGAATGTCATTTTTCCTTGTAAAGAAAATTATTTCTCCATTGAAATGAACCTTCTCTGGAACCAAATGAAAATGATACACTAGATTTACAGAGAGATTAGAGAGATTTGTAGATAATAACCTAAATGATATTCAAATTTAATTACATCTCCTTATTAAAAGCTTCCTTATTTATAGGGAACAACCCCCCTAAAATATAGGAAGCAGCTATAACAACATAACCTACCTGAGTTGTTTCAACTCACATAACAAATTATATTAATGTTATTTGTTATTATATATAACAATAATAACCATTTACTAACATTGATAAAACAATATAACAATTATGGTTGTTATATTTCCACCTCACATTTACCACACTTACCACACTCTTTTACATTTTACCATAGTAAGTATTTACTACGTGTAGCACTAAACCGTAGTTTTTCTAACAAATCCTAGAGAAATTCAACACTATATTCCCCTCAATTCTGGTATTAAACCCTTCAGATAAAAACAAATATAATATAATCCAAATATTTTCGAGATAATTTATCAAGAAAATAAAAAAAGGTTTAAAGTTAGGATCATTTTTCCCATCCACCATTCAGTCTAGATTACAAACATTATGTCTATAAGGAAGAAAAGTGGAGAAATAAAAAAAAATGACTTTCACAACTTGAATCAAGTCTATCTCAAGGAAAATTACCTCTTTTCTTTATGGACCATATTCTTCAAGTATTAACCTAGTTATAAATACTCTCCATGTTTAATGCGCTTCTCAGATTACAACCAAATTGAGGTCATTGTCCAAGATCAGCATAAAATGGAGTTGAATACTGTATGGGGGACATTTTTTTATAGGATAATGCATTTTGGATTGATCAATTCTAGAGATACTTTTCAACAAGAAATGGACCTATCCTTTGGAAATTTGAAGAACAAGTGCATTGTTATCTATCTTGATGATCTCATGATGTTTTCCGAGCACAGGAAGGATCATTTTCATCATCTCAAACTATTATTTCAAAGGTATAGAGATCATGGAATTTCACTCAATCCTAAGAGGTCAGTGTTTGGGGTGAAAAGGGGGAAATTCTCAGTCATATTATTTTAAAGGATTGAATTAAGATTAACCTAGATAGGGTTCATGCAGTTAAGCATATTTCTCTTCTAACCAAAAAAAGAGGCGTGCATTCCCTTGGAAAAATAAACTTTCTTGAGAGATTCATTCTATATTTTTATGAGTTAACATGACACATTGCTGAAATGATGAAAGGAAAGCAGTATCTTCATTGGAGTTCAGAAGGTAAGAAATCCTTTGATGAGATAAAGGAAGCTATCATCAAAACTACCATTCTCCTTTGCCTAGACTTTGGTAAATATTTCATCATCTACTTCTATGCGTCTGATACACTCTTTCTGAAATGTTGGTCCATAAAACCAGCTAGGGGATTGAAGCACCCATTTATTTCATGAGTTATAGGTTGAAGACACTGTTATAAGCATAACCACTAAGGGGGCTGAATGAGTGTGCCCTAAAACTTTCTTTCACATGAATTTTATCATTCATCAATTATCATTTCAACTTAATCATTAAACATACATTCACAAAGAATCAAAATCATACATGAGCAATGAGAACACAAGAACCCAAGTACGCTAGATATAAGTTGGAAACCCTTCAAGGGAAGAAAAACCACTCAAAAAAAGCTTGTAAAACTTTTCCTATACAACAATTAATTAAATTTAGTTGAGCCCCAACCCAAAAAGGATCCCCAACCCCTAACAGTTTAGTAGAGGACCAACCCTACAAGGAGCACCAACCCCTAAATTTAGTGGAGCACCAACTCCACAAGGAAGATACAAATCCATAGATGACTCAAAAAAAACTTATACACCTGATTGTTTGTAACCTATAGAATGTTTCCACAACAACTGATGATGACACTCATTCAGCTCTCTTTTCTTTTATCTTCTTTAAATATTCCTTTCTAGGCTTCTTTACTCAAGGAATTCTTCACCAAGATGATTAGGTCAAATGACCTATCTCTCCAATATCAAAATAATCTATAGAACATTATGAAATATCTTCCTATCTTACTTCATGGTCACTAAAACCTTCTTCTCTCTTATTTACTTCCATTTTTCTCTCTCACTCCTCTTCCTCCATCAATCCATAAAATAGGTCTTTTCACTTGCATATATACATGACTCATGCACACCACACACCTTAGCCGACCTTCATAGAGAATATAACACTTTATAAACATTAATACATCATAATAACATCATTCATAAACCACCTTAGGTCGGAAATAACTTATGAAATCTCAAATCCTTCATTAGGACTCAATTAGGACTAAATACCTAAAACAGCTCCTTTGCCAAGTCTGGGTCTTATTGGGACACATGGCCTTCACCAAACATCATGAACAATTTATACGTGTTTTATAAATATTCTACCAACCCCCAATATTTTTTTTCAACTTTGTACCACCATGAGTTAGATTGGTATTTAAAATAGATATTAGATTGGGTATTTGGGTATCTTGGACTCATAGGTGTTGGTATTTAATTTATACATGTTAGATTAGTATTTAAAATAGGTATTTTATCTTCACAATACCTAATTATTTTTCTAAGGCTTCCTCCCTCTCTAATTCCTTCACACTTGCCTTGAGAATTTCTTCTGTTGTTTGAGAGGGGGGGTTTATATACACACCCCAACCACCTAAAATCATCTATAAGGGCTGTATTGGCCAATCCATAACCAACCAACTCGGTTGGCTAAGTTGGTTTATCCGCCTGCTTTGTATGTATTGGGTACAGGGTTCAAATCCTACCCCTATCTCTATTTCTAATTGATTTTTCCCACTACGCACATCAACCACCACATCATTGAGTTACCTTCACTCTCACCACATTGTCTTCCAAATTTCCTACGTATTGAGATTCCACATCCTCGGTCCATGCCACATTCTTTGTGTGCCCTCCAAGTCCATCGCCAAGTTGGGGTTTGGTTTATTAAAAATTGTGGGGTTTTATCCCACATTTATCGGGGATAAGGTTGTTGAGGGCTTCATCAAGCCCAAAAATTATCGCTTTGTTTGTGGCTTCGACCACATTGTTTTCATTTTTATTGTTGGGTATGTGGCTTGTCGGTTATGTGGCTTTTCAATCAAGTCACCCTTATTTCACTGAGTATCTTGCCAATGAGCTCACCGCTAACTTGCCTTGTGTTTCTAAATCACGAGCTTAGTTTGAACTTGGTATTATATTTTCAAGTAGCTTGGTGCTTGACTAAACTAAGTCTTCAACCAGCTCGATCATCAACTCGATGAGATAATTAGAATTCTACGGTGGCCATGTCCCCTTCTGAAACAAGATAGGACCCCACTGTTGCAAACATTTTTATCACCTATCGAAGACCAAAGGTTCATAACATTATTTTTTCTATGTGGTTATATGTTGGCCCATTTTATATTACACCCGTGACTAGTCATTGTCTCACATGTGTTCTGGTTTTGTCCTATAAACCTCTTGTTTTTGCACAGATTGCTTCTGGAGCATATGGTATCTATTTTTCGCATTCCAAAATGTGTTAGAAATCTATCAAACCCATCTACCATAATTTAATGATCCTAGGATATTCATGGAAACTCTTCCTACTTATTTTATCCCTGGATCATCCATACTTCCCCTACCATCTATTTTCACACCATGTCTAGTGTAAAACTTAAGAGAAAACACAACTTTTTCATAAACTTACCTTATTCTGTGGGGTCCAATCACTTTCATGACACACCAATCCCACTTGAAGAAACCTGAGAGATTCCTTTAAAATATACAATCATCAACTAAGGTCAACCAATCCATTCTAGACCAATTTGAGTAATATCTTTTCCATCGCTACCTTAGTAGGGTTTTAGGAGGATTTTCGATCTCCTTACCTTTTTAACGATCGTTCATAAAAATCTACCCCTTAAACAAAATACTAATTCTAATAATTTTGAGATAGTATCCTTCCCCATCTACCATGAATATATTGATCTCCCATGTATAGGTTACACATGCCAATGAGCATAAGAAATTTCTTCTCAATCTTGGGTTCTCAGTTTTATGAGCCCAGTAAAGACTAAAATACGTTTTCTTGCTAATTCTTGCAAACTAGGACCTAAAAAGTTGTCCACACCTCTAGGAAAACCTATTACACATTTTCCAATGCTCACCTTTGCACATATATCTTATAATAATATCATCCTACTTAATTAGGCCACTTAGGGCTTAAGATAGGTCTAGGTAAAAACCTGGACAAACATAACTTATCCTCAAAATTACACTCTGAGACATACATGAGTGTCTCTACACTTCATCTCTAAGCTATCCATACTCTTACCATGCTCAACCATATTCTACATACCTTTGATCCATTATGACATATTGTCCTCCTTCATGTATGTTTATTTGGCCTCCTAATTAGGCTTCTTGATCATGCTTGCACCTTCCATGTTGACCACCTCATGACTTTTTCACTCTTTCCCACATAAAATATCATTCAACAAGATTCATGACATCACTACAACATCCATATATCACTGCAATACTTCTGCAATCCACTACATTTACTCAAGACACCATTCCACTTCATCAGTGGTAGAATAAGCAATTCAGCTTATCATTACATCAATGAGTGACACTCCAATCAACCTTCAAACATGTTGTTCCCTTCTCCTTTTGACATTAATGACACTTATTGACATCAATTAAAACACCACTTTCTAAAAATCTTCCCCTTTCTCATTGATGATAAACACATTGGTGGAAAACATGTATAGCTCATTCTCTCAAGCCATCAACTCATTCTCCCCTTTTAACATTAATGAAAAAGGGCCATACCTGCAACATCATAGTTCTCTTCTTTTGTCATCACATTAGGGCTTACCATTTGGTTAGAAACATCAACCAAACATAACAATGTCCATTTGAACTTTTCTTCTATGTTTTTACTCTTTACAACATTAGAGCAACATAGCTCCCCCTTAGTAGATGCATGCCTTCAAAGAACTTAACTACCTACCTTTTTAGATGATAACATACCTTTTTGACTCCCCTTGATTCATTGACACCACTAAGATGACTTGTTAAAACTTGAATAGAGTGACCCAGCTCCCTCTAAGACCAAGAACACTTGCAAAACTTTGCAAACCCTTCTGGATGTTGTTCTTTGCAACATGTCTTCATGAATGTAACAGATCTGATCAAGTCATCAAAAAAATTTCACAATGCCAAGTTCCATTTTCAATTTACTCGCATTCTTATTACACTAATTCCATTTAATCTCCCCCTTACTACATGCTTCTTCTAATTTATGATTCCTTTAAGAATCTTAGTAGATACATCCCTAACCATAGGGATCTAAAAAACAAAATTAGGATATTTCAAGACCTCCTTGGAACCTATGGCTTGACATGTTCAACCCTCTTCTGAGTGGCAACCTGTGAGCATTCTTGACTTGCTCCAAATTTTGGATTATCCTTAGTTAGATTTCCGTAATTAACTCATTTTTCTCATGCCTTATCTTTCTATCTCTCTTGTAGTCTAAGAGCCTCAAAAAAAATTCTTTGTCTTGAGGCCCTATGATGACATAACTTTGTAATATGACCAATGTTTTGAAACTTAAATAAAACAACCCCATTCTTACCTCTTAACTAGTGTGAACTAATACTTTAAATTCATGGTTCCATGAATCCTCATTTTTGGAGGACCTTCTACACTCTTTTTCCATATGACCAAACTCATTACATGTATAACAGTAACCATTGAATTATTTTTTATACCTCATGACATTAGGTTGTCTGATAGGGTTAGATCTTGTGTTTTCCATCCTAGCATCATCCTTTCTTCTGAACAACATCTTGTTGTCTTGTGATTTGAGTGAGCTTTTCACTCTTTAGGTCTTCCTTGAATCTTAGACCTGTGTTATCACCTGAAGTTTTTTTACTATCTAGGATATCATCTATATCCTTGGAACTCTTCTAAAACTTCTAAGATTTTTTTACCTTAACTTTCTTCTTTAATCACTTTTTCCTTTAGGGACTCCATTTCTTCTTCATACTTGATGCACTCTTCCTCATATTTAAGGCTTTCAGCTATATTATCTGCTTGATATTATAAGTGTTTTAGGATCTTATAATACTCTTGGACGTCAATCATATGTCTCTATTTAATAAAATTAATCTTTTATTCATATTCCTTATCTTGTGTCTTAAGTTTCTTATTCTTTTTCTTTGGAATCTTCAACTCTTCTAGGACACTCATCAACGCAGTTTTAAGGTCAGATTCAAACTCTTCTTCATATGAATCCACATATGAACCTCCAAATATGGAATCATATATCTTAAAGCTCCCATATTTTTTTCCATAAATAGGGTCTCATTGCCAAAATCATTAGTATCTTCCTTATCATCATCAAAATCACTAGTTTCACTAGTTACCTCGAATGAGTTTCAATCCTCCTTGGAATATAGGCTTCTCTTGAACTTCTTCTTGCCCTCAAACTTTCTGAACTTCATCTTTCTCTCTTATCATACCTATGGGACCTGTTACAATAATCATTATTTTCATCATGTTTTTCATTATCTTCATTTGTATGCTTGTGAGGAAACTTGTTTGTAAAATTCCCTATCTTGCCATAGTTGAAGCACTTGAACAGAATCTTAGCCTTATACCTACATGAACCTGTCTTCAACTTCCTGGAAAACATAGCAGTAAATTTATCATGTCATCTATATCCAAAACATCATCATTTTTTATCTTCATACCTTTTGACTTAATTTCAGCTTTGAAGCTTGCTTCCTTCTTGGGAGGTTTTCATCGCATGTTCTCATCTCATAGGCTTTCAAGATACCATGGAGTTCATTCATCTTCATTGTACATAGATCTTTGGATTCCTATAAAGCTAATACTTTAGGTGTTAGGAAATAAGAGATAAAATATGTGGAATAATCCCTCACAAAATCACAACAGTAGAAACTAATATGCAGAAATTATTACAGATCTGAAATAAAATTGCAGAATAAAATAACACAACACAAAGAGACAATATTTAACGTGGTTCACCCAATTTGGGCTATGTCCACCAAGAATCACTTGCTTAGATTTTATTACAAACCACCGCTCTCTCAATACAATACCCAGATCCGTTTGGAGCTATGCTCAACAAACTCTACAGAATTCACAGCCGAATTCAAAGCACATCTGTAATGGTCTTCATACTTTCTATCATATGCATAAAACCATATAAATAGACAACTGCTTAAGCATTTTTACAAAACCGTGAGTATCAATACCATGGGCAAAACCCATCCTATAAACCTATGGGTCAAAAAACTCGCCCATATGAGAAAAGCACGTTTCCTGATAGTTTGGGTGTAATTTTTAGAGGCCAAAAAATTTACGCCTAAAAAAAAAATTCGAGGGCTGCACCCCCAAACCCCTGCTACCCCGGACCCCCACTCAGGGCCCGGCCCAGCCCCGAACCCCAGCGAGGATACATGAAAAGTGTACAGTACTCTTAGTGTACAGTCTTCAACACTTTCACACATGAAAATAGGCTCCACAACCTAACATTAGGATCAAACTTAGAAGTTAAATATCTCAACACCTTCTATACCACCAATGTTTATTTCACCTCTTCTCATAATCCTCTAATAGTATAGATCACTTCGTCTACCTTGAAAATATATGCTACAATGTTCTATTCTTCCTTCATCTTCAAAATTTCAAACTGAATCCTATCGGTCTGAATCTTTTCCAACTTCACTTTAGTGTCACCTTCATAAATGACATGTAGCTTATCCCACATAGCCTTAGTTGTAGAAAATTGCATTACCTTGACAAATTTTGACTCTGCCATTCCACACAAAATGGCATTCATTTCTTTAGAGTTATCATTACATGCCTTCTTGCATGTTCTATCAATTAGATTATTTTGAGAAATAGTGTAACCATCTACAATTGACTGCCAAATATCACATCCCAAGGACATTAGATGATTCTTCATCCCAATTCTCCAAAAAACATAATTTGTCACCATTAAACAAAGGATATTTTCTAGTTGAGGAACCACCTTGCTAACTAGCCATATCTGTAGGATCACCTTTAGCTTGTTAATCTTACTTTATAGGAAATAATTTGACACCATTTGTTACAATCAAAACCACTAGGGGTGAATCCGTGTGTCCTAAAAAACTCTTTCACATACACTTTAGCATTTATCAATTATCATTTCAAATTAACCATTACACATGCATTCATCAAGAATCATAACCATACATGAGAAATGAGAACACAAGAACACAAGTACACCATATATAAGTGGGAAACCCTTAAAGGGAAAAAAAAACCACTGAAACAAAATCTTGCACAACTTCTCCTATACAATAATAAATCCAATTTAGTTGAGCACCAACCCATCAAGGAGTGCCAACCCCTAATAGTTTAGTAGAGCACCAACCCTAAAAGTAGCACCAACCCCTAAATTTATTAAAGCACCAACTCCCAAAATAAATGTACAACTCTTTAGATGACTCAACACCAATTCATCCATGTGATCATTTTTCCCTTATATGTTGATTTGTGGAGTTTAATTGTTTCACTGGAACACTTTTATAGACTTGCCAGAATGCATAGCAACTGGCATCAGTCACCCATGGACCGGTATCGTTTGGGAAAGGAGGAACCGACATTGGTTAGGGCTAACCAACATCAGTTAAGGCTAATCGGCATTGGTTTCCTGTGTGGTACTACTATAATTAACTTGCAGGAATTAGATCTATCTTTAGTTTTAAAGTGAATTTAATGGTTGTAATTGCATAGCTAGAGTGCCCTAAGATTGTAGATGCATATATAAGCATAAAGCTAGGGTTTAGAAGTAAGAATTCATTGAGAATTAAGAAAAGTTTCCTTTAGAGATAAAAAGAGAAATTTGTAGAGAAGAAAGTACAAGACATCCAAGAAGGTGTGGAAGATTGTAAATCTTCATTGTATTTCCTCTATGATAATAAATTGGTTGTTTCTTAGTGGACATAGTCCACATTGGGTGAACCACATTAAATATTTTATATTGTTTATTCTTTTTTATTTCTATATTAATTGTTTTTATTCTTAGATCTAATTAATATATTTGTACAACCGGTGTGCTAACCCCAACAATTAGTATTAGAGCATCTTTGTTTAAGGGTTGTGTGTCTTGATAGATTTACTCACAGAGGGATTTTTGATTGAGTGGGAGCAAAGAAATGGAAAAAGAAGTAAGATTTAGAGTAGATAAATTTGACGGTCTTGACTATATATTATGGAAGATGTAGGTGAAGGATTATTTGTATCAGAAATATTTATACTTATCGTTGGATGAGAAGGTGAGACCTACAAATATGAGTGATGAAGAATGGAAAATTCTTGATATAGAGGTTATGGGATCTATAAGATTAATCCTTGAAGCATCTGTGGCTTTAATATTACTGAAGCAAGATCTATGGTAGAGTTGATGAAATATTTAGAAAATCTATATGAAAGACATAGTGCTTCAAATAAATTTTATTTGATGAAAAAAATATTTAATTTAAATATGCAAGAAGGTGGATCTGCATCAAGTCATTTGAGTGATTTCTGATCTATTGTAATCATTAAATCATTATATTTCATTTGAGATTAAGTTGAAATAACTTTTTCATATGCTCTTTTCCAGAATGTGGA
>CM034148.1:829306955-829401955 GCA_019776745.2 Taxus chinensis
TTGAGCTATCCTTTGGTTGAAAGATGAAGACGAGAAGAAGAATAAAAAGCGAAAATTAGATTGCACGAACAAGAGATTTCATAGAGATAAAGCTTGAACAGGAAAGAGAAGGTCCACTGTTGGGGATACTATGTTATTACCTTCTATTGTATTTGCTTTGTATTGTTAGAGTATCTCTGTAAGGGCCCCCCTTACATATATGCAAAAGCACAATGGGTTTTTGGGTCTCTTCGTAGATCCATAAGGCTATTGTAGATCTTGTTATTCGCTCATTCTTTCTTGTGATCATAGGTTTTTGTGAGATTTTGGTATTACATATACATGAGATCATGGATTTATATTGTTACTCCATAGGAATCTAATATTTAGAGGGGTTGTCTTCAAATGTTTGTACAGGATGATGTAGTGATGGATGGAGAGACTTATTTCTTGGTACACAGTTTAAGTTTGCACAATTGGTAACCCTTCTAGAGGTCTTGTTTTACATATTCACAGTACAGTGAGATTTTGGTTGCATAGTGGCAGAATCATGGTATCTTTAGGTATGTGAGATCTGGTGGTGTTTGAAAGGCATGTTGTAATGCACTCACAAGTATCTCCTTGTTAAGATCTGGAGGAGAATAGGTGGTGGTATAAGGCATGGTTTAGTTGTACTCAGTAGATTTTTCCGGTTGGAGATTTGGGAGGAAGCGGAAATACTCTTTCTAGAGATACAGGTCTCTTGTGCAGAAGAATTGTTTTTGTAAGACTCTTTTTATCTTATATATGATATCTCGATATTTGGTGGACATAGCCCACATTGGGTGAACCACAGTACATGTTGTGTTAACATTTGTTTACTTTGTTGTGATTTGGATTATTCTTATTTATACTTCTATGTTGTATATTTTGTGGGGATTGTTAGATCTGTATTTGCATGTTTTTGAGTTTTTATATTCAATGGTTGCAATGTTTTTCATATAGAATCAACCCCAAAACGTAGTTCAAACATGGGAAAACATAAAACCTGTACATTCACTTGCTTTTGTGATTAGGTTATTTCCATTATATTATCACAACCAAGACATAATGGTTTTCATACATCTAACCAAAAACTGAGAATGGTGGTTTACCACACACCACAGATGATGATCGTTTATTTATTGGTTTACCAATAACCACATCACGATGTGCTAGGTGCATCCATCAGCTCTCATCACATATTTATTTTAAGAGATGGCATAGGAAAACTAGATTAGCTTCACACAAGAAAAAAAGAACATCTGAAAACTGCAATTGAGAAAAATACACATAGGAAAAATTGAAATCACACTGCAAAACACACATGTCACCAAACCTTGTGTGTGGCCCCATCATTGGTAATTGACGTAGAGGACGCCGATTGTCCTCCAACCTCATGTGCCTCCCTCATTGAAGTGAAGCTACCTAGCTCAGTATTTGAGGCTCTTTAAATATTTGTGTGTTTTTAAACATTAATGTTTTTGTGGTTGAGTTATGTCAAGTTCAATATCTCCATCATATCCTACTTCAAGATTCTCTTGAATTATTTTGTCTTGACATATTATATATTAGATGTCGTGTTCATGTGATAATGCATCCATGAGGAAATTTTCTTTATTTTTTATAAATTTATCTGCTTGTGCTACTGATATTTCCATTAAAAACTCTTTTATGAAATATTCTATATGTTAAAACAATCTGACAAAATACTCACTTCTAATGATTGTTGCTAACTTGAGAACCAGACCTCTATTTTGCAAATCGTAAAATGGCATCGAAAATATGGGTTTCAAGAGCTTTATAATGGTATTGGGAAAATTTTTGTGATTGCTCAAGAAAATGGTGATTTCTTAGGAATAATGATGTTTATGTGTAAATTTAACAACAAAAATTCTTCACATTATCTCAAAGAATACGAACTTTCTTGTTCTACAATTTGACTATACAGTCATATCTCAAGTATCTTCAAATCTAAGAAATATTAAAAAACCCATATCATAAAAATAAATTTACAACCTATTTTTTAAAAATGGTAGTATAAAATTCCATCTTAATTTATGTTAATCTTTCATACATAAGTACAACTTCAAGAAGGAATGTCATTTTTCCTTGTAAGGAAAATTGTTTCTCCATTGAAATGAACCTTCTCTGGAACCAAATGAAAATGATACACTAGATTTGCAGAGAGATTAGAGAGATTTGTAGATAATAACCTAAATGATATTCAAATATAGGAAGCAGCTATAACAACATAACCTACCTGAGTTGTTTTCAACTTCACATAACAACTTGTATTAATGTTATTTGTTATTCTATATAACAATAATAACCATTACTAACATTGACTAAAACCAATATAACAATTATGGTGTTATATTTCCACCTCACATTTACCACACTTACCACACTCTTTTACATTTTACCATAGTAAGTATTTACTACATGTAGCACTAAACCGTAGTTTTTCTAACAAATCCTAGAGAAATTCAACACTATATTCCCCTCAATTTTGGTATTAAACCCTTCAGATAAAAACAAATATAATATAATCCAAATATTTTCGAGATAATTTATCAGGAAAATGAAAAAGGTTAAAGTTAGGATCATTTTTCCCATCCACCATTCAGTCTAGATTACAAAAATTATGTCTATAAGGAAGAAAAGTGTAGAATAAAAAAAAATGACTTTCACAACTTGAATCAAGTCTATCTCAAGGAAAATTACCTCTTTTCTTTATGGACCATATCTTCAGGTGTTAACCTGGTTATAAATACTCTCCATGTTTAACGCGCTTCTCAGGTTACAACCAAATTGAGGTCATTGTCCAGATCAGCATAAATGGAGTTAAATACTCTATGGGGGACATTTTTTTATAGGATAATGCATTTTGTATTGATCAATTCTAGAGATACTTTTCAATAAGAAATGGACCTATCCTTTGGAAATTTGAAGAACAAGTGCATTGTTATCTATCTTGATGATCTCATGATGTTTTCCGAGCACAGGAAGGATCATTTTCATCACTCAAACTATTATTTCAAAGGTATAGAGATCATGGAATTTCACTCAATCCTAAGAGGTCAATGTTTGGGGTGAAAAGGGGGAAATTCTCAGTCATATTATTTTAAAGGAATGAATTAAGATTAACCCAGATAGGGTCATGCAGTTAGCATCTTTCTCTTCTAACAAAAAAAGTGGCGTGCATTCCCTTGGAAAAATAAACTTTCTTTGAGAGATTCATTCTATATTTTTATGAGTTAACATGACACATTGCTAAAATGATGAAAGGAAAGCAGTATTTTCATTGGAGTTCAGAAGGTAAGAAATCCTTTGATGAGATAAAGGAAGCTATCATCAAACTACCACCTCTCCTTTGCCTAGACTTTGGTAATATTTCATCATCTACTTCTATGCATCTGATACACTCTTTCTGCAATGTTGGTCCATAAAACCAGCTAGGGGATTGAAGCACCCATTTATTTCATGAGTTATTGGTTGAAGACACTGTTATAAGCATAACCACTAAAGGGCTGAATGAGTGTGCCCTAAAAATTTCTTTCACATGAATTTTATCATCATCAATTATCATTTCAACTTAATCATTAAACATACATTCACAAAGAATCAAAATCATACATGAGAAATGAGAACACAAGAACCCAAGTACACTAGATATAAGTTGGAAACCCTTGAAGGGAAGAAAAACCACTCAAACAAAGCTTGTAAAACTTTTCCTATACAACAATGAATTAAATTTATTTGAGCCCCAACCCAACAAGGATCCCCATCCCCTAACATTTTAGTAGAGGACCAACCCTACAAGGAGCACCAACCCCTAAATTTAGTGAAGTACCAACTCCACAAGGAAGATACAAATCCATAGATGACTCAAAATAAACTTATACACCTGATTTTTTGTCACCTATAGAATGTTTCCACAACAACTGATGATGACACTCATTTAGCTCTCTTTTCTTCTATCTTCTTTAAATATTCCTTTCTTAGGCCTTCTTACTCAAGGACTTCTTCACCAGATGATTAGGTCAAATGACCTGTCTCTCCAATATCAAAATAATCTATAGAACATTATGAAATATCTTCCTATCTTACTTCATGGTCACTAAAACCTTCTTCTCTCTTATTTACTACCATTTTTCTCTCTCACTCCTCTTCCTCCATCAATCCATAAAATAGGTCTTTTCACTTGCATATATACATGACTCATGCACACCACACACCTTAGTCGACCTTCATAGAGAATATAACACTTTATAAACATGAATACATCATAATAACATCATTCATAAACCACCTTAGGTCAGAAATAACTTATGAAATCTCAAATCCTCATTAGGACTCAATTAGGGACTAAATGCCTAAAACAGCTCCTTTGCCAAGTCTAGGTCTTGTTGGGACACATAGCCTTCACCAAACATCATGAACAATTTATACGTGTTTTATAAAATATTCTACCAACCCCCAATATTTTTTTTCAACTCTGTACCACCATGAGTTAGATTGGTATTTAAAATAGATATTAGATTGGGTATTTGGGTATCTTGGACTCATAGGTGTTGGTATTTAATTATACGTGTTAGATTAGTATTTAAAATAGGTATTTATCTTCGCAATGCCTAATTATTTTTCTAAGGCTTCCTCCCTCTCTAATTCCTTCACACTTGCCTGAGAATTTCCTTTGTTGTTTGAGAGGGGGGGTTTATATACACACCCCAACCACCTAAAATCATCTATAAGGGCTGTATTGGCCAATCCATAACCAACCAACTCGGTTGGCTAAGTTGGTTTATCCGCCTGCTTTGTATGTATTGGGTACAGGGTTCAATCCTACCCCTATCTCTATTTCTAATTGATTTTTCCCACTACGCACATCAACCACCACATCATTGAGTTACCTTCACTCTCACCACATTGTCTTCCAAATTTCCTACGTATTGAGATTCCACATCCTCGGTCCATGCCACATTCTTTGTGTGCCCTCCAAGTCCATCGCCAAGTTGGGTTTGGTTTATTAAAAATTGTGGGGTTTTATCCCACATTATCGGGGATAAGGTTGTTGAGGGCTTCATCAAGCCCAAAAATTATCGCTTTGTTTGTGGCTTCGACCACATTGTTTTCATTTTTATGTTGGGTATGTGGCTTGTCGGTTATGTGGCTTTTCAATCAAGTCACCCTTATTTCACTGAGTATCTTGCCAATGAGCTCACCGCTAACTTGCCTTGTGTTTCTAAATCACGAGCTTAGTTTGAACTTGGTATTATATTTTCAAGTAGCTTGGTGCTTGACTAAACTAAGTCTTCAACCAGCTCGATCATCAACTCGATGAGATAATTAGAATTCTACGGTGGCCATGTCCCCCTTCTGAAACAAGATAGGACCCCACTGTTGCAAACATTTTTATCACCTATCGAAGACCAAAGGTTCATAACATTATTTTTTCTATGTGGTTATATGTTGGCCCATTTTATATTACACCCGTGACTAGTCATTGTCTCACATGTGTTCTGGTTTTGTCCTATAAACCTCTTGTTTTTGCACAGATTGCTTCTGGAGCATATGGTATCTATTTTTCGCATTCCAAAATGTGTTAGAAATCTATCAAACCCATCTACCATAATTTAATGATCCTAGGATATTCATGGAAACTCTTCCTACTTATTTTATCCCTGGGATCATCCATACTTCCCCTACCATCTATTTTCACACCATGTCTAGTGTAAAACTTAAGAGAAAACACAACTTTTTCATAAACTTACCTTATTCTGTGGGGTCCAATCACTTTCATGACACACCAATCCCACTTGAAGAAACCTGAGAGATTCCTTTAAAATATACAATCATCAACTAAGGTCAACCAATCCATTCTAGACCAATTTGAGTAATATCTTTTCCATCGCTACCTTAGTAGGGTTTTAGGAGGATTTTAGATCTCCTTACCTTTTTAACGATCGTTCATAAAGCTCTGCCCCTTAAACCAAATACTAATTCTAATAATTTTGAGATAGGATCCTTCCCCATCTACCATGAATATATTGATCTCCCATGTATAGGTTACACATGCCAATGAGCATAAGAATTTCTTCTTGATCTTGGGTTCTCAGTTTTATGAGCTTAGTAAAGACTAAAATGCGTTTTCTTGCTAATTCTTGCAAACCATGACCTAAAAACTTGTCCACACCTCTAGGAAAACCTATTACACATTTTCCAATGCTCACCTTTACACATATATCTTATAATAATATCATCCTACTTAATTAGGCCACTTAGCGCTTAAGATATGTCTAGGTAAAAACCTGACAAACATAACTTATCCTCAAAATTACACTCTGAGACATACATGAGTGTCTCTACACTTCATCTCTAAGCTATCCATACTCTTACCATGCTCAACCATATTCTACATACCTTTGATCCATTATGACGTATTGTCCTCCTTCATGTATGTTTATTTGGCCTCCTAATTAGGCTTCTTGATCATGCTTGCACCTTCCATGCTGACCAGCTCATGACTTTTTCACTCTTTCCCACATACAAGATCATTCAACAAGATTCATGACATCACTACAACATCCATATATCACTGCAATACTTCTGCAATCCACTACATTTACTCAAGACACCATTCCACTTCATCAGTGGTAGAATAAGCAATTCAACTTATCATTACATCAATGAGTGACACTCTAATCAACCTTCACACATGTTGTTCCCTTCTCCTTTTGACATTAATGACACTTATTGACATCAATTAAAACACCACTTTCTAAAAATCTTCCCCTTTCTCATTGATGATAAACACATTGGTGGAAAACATGTATAGCTCATTCTCTCAACCCATCAACTCATTCTCTCCCCTTTTAACATTAATGAAAAAGGGTCATACCTGCAACATCATAGTTCTCTTATTTTTTTCATCACATTAGGGCTTACCATTTGGTTAGAAACATCAACCAAACATAACAATATCCATTTGAACTTTCCTTCTATGTTTTTACTCTTTACAACATTAGAGCAACATAGCTCCCCCTTAGCAGATGCATGCCTTCAAAGAACTTAACTACCTACCTTTTTAGATGAGAACATACATGTTTGAATCCCGTTGATTCATTGACACCACTAAGATGAATTTTTAAAACTTGAATAGAGCCACCCATCTCCCTCTAAGACCAAGAACACTTGCAAAACTTTGCAAACCCTTCTGTATGTTGTTCTTTGCAACATGTCTTCATGAATGTAATAGATCTGATCAAGTCATCAAAAAAATTCACAATGCCAAGTTCCAGTTTCAATTTACTCACATTCTTATTACACTAATTCCATTCAATCTCCCCCTTACTACATGCTTCTTCTAATTTATGATTCCTCTAAGAATATTAGTAGATACATCCCTAACCATAGGGATCTAAAAAACAATTTTAGGATATTTCAAGACCTCCTTGGAACCTATGGCTTGACCTGTTCAACCCTCTTCTGAGTAGCAACCTGTGAGCATTCTTAACTTGCTCCAACTTTTGGATTATGCTTAGTTAGATTTCCATGATTAACTCATTTTTCTCATGCCTTATCTTTCTATCTCTCTTGTAGTCTAAGAGCCTCAAAAAAATTCTTTGTCTTGAGGCCCTATGATGACATAACTTTGTAATATGACCAATGTTTTTGAAACTTAAGTAAAATAATCCCATTCTTACCTCTTAACTAGTGTGAACTAATACTTTAAATCCATGGTTCCATGAATCCTCATTTTTGGAGGACCTTCTACACTCTTTTTCCATATTACCAAACTCATTACATGTATAACAGTAACCATTGAATTATTTTTTATACCTCATGGCATTAGGTTGTCTGATAGGGTTAGATCTCATGTTTTCCATCCTAGCATCATCCTTGCTTTGAACAACATCTTGTTGTCTTGTGATTTGAGTGAGCTTTTCACTCTTTAGGTCTGCCTTGAATCTTAGACCTGTGTTATCACCTGAAGTTTTTTTACTATCTGGGATATCATCTAGATCCTTGGAACTCTTCTAAAACTTCTAAGAGTTTTTTACCTTACTTTCTTATTAATCACTTTTTCCTTTAGGGACTCCATTTCTTCTTCATACTTGATGCACTCTTCCTCATATTTAAGGCTTTCAACTATATTATCCGCTTGATATTATAAGTGTTTTAGGATCTTATAATACTCTTGGATGTCAATCATATGTCTCTATTTAATAAAATTAATCTTGTCTTCATATTCCTTATCTTGTGTCTTAAGTTTCCTATTCTTTTTCTTTGGAATCTTCAACTCTTCTAGGACACTCATCAATGCAGTTTTAAGGTCAGATTCAAACTCTTCTTCATATGAATCCACATATTAACCTCCAAATATGGAATCATATATCTTAAAGCTCCCATATTTTTTTCCATAAATAGGGTATCATTGCCAAAATCATTAGCATCTTCCTTATCATCATCAAAATCACTAGTTTCACTACTTACCTCGGATGAGTTTCAATCCTCCTTGGAATATAGGCTTCTCTTGAACTTCTTCTTGCCCTCAAACTTTCTGAACTTCATCTTTCTCTCTTATCATACCTATGGGACATGTTACAATAATCATTATTTTCATCATGTTTTTTATTATCTTCATTTGTATGCTTGTGAGGAAACTTGTTTGTAAAATTCCCTATCTTGCCATAGTTGAAGCACTTGAATATAATCTTAGCCTTATAGCTACATGAACCTGTCTTCAACTTTCTGGAAAACATAGCAATCAATTTATCATGTCATCTACATCTAAAACATCATCATTTTTTATCTTCATACCTTTTGACTTAATTTCAGCTTTGAAGGTTGTTTCCTTCTTGGGAGGTTTTCATCGCATGTTCTCATCTCATAGGCTTTCAAGATACCATGGAGTTCATCCATCTTCATTGTACATAGATCTTTGGATTCCTATAAAGCTAATACTTTAGGATCAAACTTAGAAGTTAAATATCTCAACACCTTATATACCACCAATGTTTATTTCATCTCTTCTCATAATCCTCTAATATTGTAGATCACTTCATCTACCTTGACGATATATGCTACAATGTTCTATTCTTCCTTCATCTTCAAAATTTCAAACTGAATCCTATCGGTCTGAATCTTTTCCAACTTCACTTTAGTGTCACCTTCATAAATGACATGTAGCTTATCCCACATAGCCTTAGTTGTAGAAAATTGCATTACCTTGACAAATTTTGACTCTGCCATTCCACAGAAAACGGCATTCATTTCTTTAGAGTTATCATTACGTGCCTTCTTGCATGTTCTATCAATTAGATGATTTGGAGGAATAGTGTAACCATCTACAACTGACTGCCAAATATCACATCCCAAGGACATTAGATGATTCTTCATCCCAATTCTCCAAAAAACATAATTTTTCACCATTAAACAAAGGATATTTTCTAGTTGAGGAACCACATTGCTAACTAGCCATATCTGTAGGATCACCTTTAGCTTGTTAATCTTACTTTATAGGAAATAATTTGACACCATTTGTTGAAATCAAAACCAGTAGGGGTGAATCTGTGTGTCCTAAAAATTTCTTTCACATACACTTTAGCATTTATCAATTATCATTTCAAATTAACCATTACACATGCATTCATCAAGAATCATAACCATACATGAGCAATGAGAACACAAGAACACAAGTACACCATACATAAGTGGGAAACCCTTAAAGGGAAAAAAAACCACTGAAACAAAATCTTGCACAACTTCTCCTATACAATAATAAATCCAATTTAGTTGAGCACCAACCCATCAAGGAGTGCCAACCCCTAATAGTTTAGTAGAGCACCAACCCTAAAAGTAGCACCAACCCCTAAATTTATTAAAGCACCAACTCCAAAATAAATGTACAACTCTTTAGATGACTCAACACCAATTCATCCATGTGATCATTTTTCCCTTATATGTTGATTTGTGGAGTTTAATTGTTTCACTGGAACACTTTTATAGACTTGCCAGAATGCATAGCAACTGGCATCAGTCACCCATGGACCGGTATCGTTTGGGAAAGGAGGAACCGACATTGGTTAGGGCTAACCAACATCAGTTAAGGCTAATCGGCATTGGTTTCCTGTGTGGTACTACTATAATTAACTTGCAGGAATTAGATCTATCTTTAGTTTTAAAGTGAATTTAATGGTTGTAATTGCATAGCTAGAGTGCCCTAAGATTGTAGATGCATATATAAGCATAAAGCTAGGGTTTAGAAGTAAGAATTCATTGAGAATTAAGAAAAGTTTCCTTTAGAGATAAAAAGAGAAATTTGTAGAGAAGAAAGTACAAGACATCCAAGAAGGTGTGGAAGATTGTAAATCTTCATTGTATTTCCTCTATGATAATAAATTGGTTGTTTCTTAGTGGACATAGTCCACATTGGGTGAACCACATTAAATATTTTATATTGTTTATTCTTTTTTATTTCTATATTAATTGTTTTTATTCTTAGATCTAATTAATATATTTGTACAACCGGTGTGCTAACCCCAACAATTAGTATTAGAGCATCTTTGTTTAAGGGTTGTGTGTCTTGATAGATTTACTCACAGAGGGATTTTTGATTGAGTGGGAGCAAAGAAATGGAAAAAGAAGTAAGATTTAGAGTAGATAAATTTGACGGTCTTGACTATATATTATGGAAGATGTAGGTGAAGGATTATTTGTATCAGAAATATTTATACTTATCGTTGGATGAGAAGGTGAGACCTACAAATATGAGTGATGAAGAATGGAAAATTCTTGATATAGAGGTTATGGGATCTATAAGATTAATCCTTGAAGCATCTGTGGCTTTTAATATTACTGAAGCAAGATCTATGGTAGAGTTGATGAAATATTTAGAAAATCTATATGAAAGACATAGTGCTTCAAATAAATTTTATTTGATGAAAAAAATATTTAATTTAAATATGCAAGAAGGTGGATCTGCATCAAGTCATTTGAGTGATTTCTGATCTATTGTAAATCAATTAAAATCAATTAGTATTCTATTTGAAGATGAAGTGAAATAACTTTTATCATATGCTCTTTTCCAGATAGTTGGAATAACTTGTTAATGGTTATTAGTAATAAATTGTCTGCTACTAATGTTGTAAAGTTTGATGATGTGGTTAGTATAATCCTTAATGAAGAAATACGTAGGAAAAGTACAAGAGAATCATCATCTGGGAATTCTTTGAATGTAGAAATAAGGGGAAGGTAGAAGGAGAGATCCAAGAGCAAGAATTATGGGAAATCAAATTCTAAGAATGACAGATCTAAACCCATAGGTAGAGGTATAATCTACTCGAATTGTGGAAAGAAAGGTCATGCAAAGAAGTATTGTTGGTTCAAGGAAAATAAAGAGAATGTACCAGAGAAAGGTAAAGAGGAAAATGTTGTTGAAAAATAGGTAATGAAAGATCCTGTAATTTTGTCCTTGGATGATAAAATTGAGTCATGGATTTTAGATTCAAGAGTTTCTTTCCATGCAACCCCTAATAAGGGTTATTTCAAAAATTATGTCCAGGGTAATTATGGGCATGTTTATTTAGGAGATGATGAACCATGTAATATTACTGGTAGAGGTGAAGTTCATCTTAAATTGTAGAATGGAAATACATGGATATTGAAATATGTGAGGCATATTCCAAGCGTCAAAAGAAATCTAATTTATATAGGAAAATTGTGTGAAACTAGTTGCATGGTTGCAATCAAAGCCAAATCTTATAAATTTACCAAGGGATCTCTTGTTGTACCAAGAGGAAAGAAGGTATGATCATTATATTTATCTACTTATAGTATTGATTACTTTTCTATTCTATCTACTTTATATTCATATACAAGCACGTGGCACAATCAGCTAGGCCATATGAGTGAAAAGGGAATGCATATCTTAAAGGCAAAGGGTAAGTTATCATATCTAAAATGTGTAGGTCTTGATTTCTGTGAGCAATGTATTTTTTGAAAGCAGAAGAGAGTGATATTTCTTAAAGTTGGGGCAACAAATAAGAATCATAAATTAGAGCTTGTACACTCATATGTGTGGGGACTAGCCCAGGTAGCTTCTCATGGAGGATTCCAATACTATGTTACTTCCATTTATGATGCCATAAAAAAGGTATGGATTTATTGTATTAATCAAAAATATGATGTTTTTGAAACTTTTAAAATATGGAAAGCCATTGTAGAAAATGAATCAAATTCAAAGTTAAAGTGCCTTAGATTTGACAATGGTGGTGAGTATTACAGCAAGGATTTCAATTATTATTGTTCAGTAAATGGAATACGCAAAGAAAGGAAGGTTTCTAGAACTCTAGAAAAGAATGGTGTTGTAGAGAGAATGAACAGGAAAATCATGGAACGTGCTAAAAGCATGACAATATATGTTGGATTACCCTTACATTTTTGGACAGAAACAGGAGACACGTCGATTTATTTGACTAACCATGAACCTTCAAGTGCACTGAATTGTGGAATACCAGAAGAAGCTTAGACTGGAAAAGAGAAAGATTTTTCTTTTCTTACAGTATTTGGCTCAGAAGCTTTTATGCATATTGATAAGAAAAATAGAAAGAAATTGGATGCTAAATCCAAAAGATGTACTTTCATTGGTTATGTTTCTGTTAATTTTAGATTCCAGTTTTGGGATTTAGAAGGTTCTAATATAATTAGGAGTCATGACATTGATTGGAATTAAAAGAGAATGTATATGGATCAATTTTTGGTACCCAAAGGTGAACTGGTGGAGAAGTTTTTGGATGAAATGAACTCTTGGATTTAAAATTAACACCTATAGGTTTACATAGTAACCAATATCAATTTACCCCTGATCAGTACCAATTTACCCATGAGTGGCATCGATCCCCTGTATCGTCGTCAGTTACAAATGTGACATAATAGTGTTAGTTATCTGAACCAACATCAGTAGAAGATGACCAACGTCAGTCAGCGTCAGAAGTAGATACAAATCTACAGGATGAGTAGATTGAGCCTCCAGCACCCTAAATCTCAGTGAGAAGGTCACAGAGGGTAAGTATACCTCTATAAATATTTTCACGTTCCTTGTCTTATTTATTATTGACTGATAGTGGTGAACTGGAAATCTTTGAAGAATAAGCCTAGGATAAAGCCCACAAGTAGTGGGAGCATGGCATAGATGAGGAGATGGAATCCTTAGATCAAAACTAGACATGGAATTTGGTTAAGTTCTCATCATATAAAAGAGCATTGCAGAACAAGTGGATTTACAGGATCAAGGAAGAAGAGGGTGGAAAGAAGAGATACAAGGAAAGGCTTGTAGTAAAGGGATTTACACAAAAAGCAGGTATTGAATTTGGTGAATTTTTTTCTCCTGTTTTTAAGATGACTTCTATTTGTACTGTATTGATTTTAGTTATAGTAGAGGATTTGCATTTAGAGAAATTTGATGTCAAGACAGAATTTTTGAATGGTGATGTAGAGGAAGATATTTATATGAATCATTCGCTTGGGTATGAAGTCAAGGGTAAGGAGAAACTTGTGTGTAGATTGAAAAAGAGCCTAAATGAGCTCAAGCAAGCTCCAAGAAAATGGTATATGAGGTTTGATAGTTTCATGCATGAGCATAGTTATTTGAGATGTGAATCTGACCATTGTGTTTATTTCAAGATGCTTGGAAATGGGAGCTATATTATTTTTTATTATATGTGGATGATATGCTTATGGTAGGATCTAGTATACAGGACATTGGTGAGCTTAAATAAAAGCTAGCTCACACATTTGAAATGAAGGATTTGAGAGCTATAAAGAGAATCCTTAACATGCAAATTCACAATGATAGGAAAAACAAGAAGTTGTATTTGTATCAGGAGCATTATATCAATAAGGTTTTGGAAAAGTTTAATTTGCAAAATTCAAAACCTGTAAGTACACCTATGGTTGGACACTTCAAATTGAACAAAGATAAGTTTCCTACATTACATGAGGAGGTTGAGTACATGGCACAAGTTCAATATGCTTCAGTAATTAGGAGCTTGATGTATGTTATGGTTTATACCAGACCAAAAATTACACAAAAAGTGGGAGTTGTGAGTAGATTTATGGCTAATCTAGGTAAAGAGAATTGGAAAGAAATCCAATGGATTCTTAGGTATTTGAGAGGGATATCCAGCATGCAGTTATGCTATGGAGGGTCAAATACTTCTTTACGTGGCTATGTGGATTCAAACATGGATGGTGATTTGGATGCAAGGAGGAACACCACTGGATATGTTTTCATAGTAGGTGGCACGAAAGTTAGTTGGATTTCTAGATTATATAAGGTTGTGGCCATGTCTACTAAAGAGGTTGAGTATGGTGCAGCTATAGAAGCTAAAAAGAAGATGATATGGATGAGTAGGTTCATGAGAGAGTTTGGAAAGGAGAAAGAGGATTGAATATTGTACAATTATAGTCAAAGTGTAATTCATCTGGCAAAGAACTTAGTGTTTCATTCTAGAAATAACCACATTCAGTTGAGATATCACTTCATACGGAAGGTATAGAGGATAGGAAGCTGAAGTTGGAGAAAATTCATAAAAAGGAGAACCCTGTGGATATGCTAATGAAGCCGTTGGAAAAGGAGAAGTTAGAGCTACACTCTACTTCTTTTGGTCTTCGATTTTGAGACTTGAGGATGGAGAAACATGCCAAAGAAAGGATTAGAGGAAGGAGTTGTATAGTACAAAGCAGAAATTTATCTCCAAGTGAGAGATTGTTGAGTTGTGGGGCTTAATTGCTTCACTAGCATGCTTTTGCAGACTTTCTGTAATACATAGTAACCGGTGTCAGTTGACAAACTGGCATCGGTCATCCATGGACTGTTATCGATTAGGAAATGAGGAACCGACATTGGTTAGGGCTTACTGGCATCGGTTTCCTGTGTTTGACTACTATAATTAAGTTACGGGAATTAGATCTATCTTTAGTTGTAAAGTGAATATAATGGTTGTAATTGCATAATTAAAGTTCCCTAAGATTGTAGATGCATATATAAGCATAGAGTTAGGGATTATAAGTAAGAATTCATTGAGAATCAAGATATTTTCCTTTAGAGAGAAAAATGGAAATTTTTAGAGAAGAAAGTATAGGACATCCAATAAGGTGTGGAAGATTGCAAATCTTCATTGTATTTCCTCTGTGATAATAAATTGATTGTTTCTTGGAGGATGTAGCTCACACTGGGTGAACCACATTAAATCTTTTGTATTGTTTCTTCTTGTTTATTTTTGTATTGATTACTTTTATGCTTATATATAATTAATATATTTGTACAACCAGTGTCCTAACCCCAACATTATATAACTTTTCCACAATTGTTGATGACACTCATTCAACTCTCTTTTCTTCTATCTTCTTCAAATCTAAATTTCTAGGATTTTTCACTCAAGGACTTCTCCACCAACTTGATCAGGTCAAATAACCTATCTCTCCAATAGGAGAATACTCCCTAGAACATCATAAAATATCTTTTTTCTCTTCCTTGATGGTCAATAATACCTTCTTATCTCTTGTTTACTTCCCTTTTTTCTTGCTCACTCCTCTTCCTCCATCAATCCACAAGTCTTCTTCACTTGCATATATACATGAATCATGCACACCACACACCTTAGCCAGCTTTCATAGAGAATAGAACACTTTATTAACATGAATACATCATAAGAATTTCATTCATAAACCACCTTCGGTCAAAAATAACATATGAAAGCTCAAATCCTTAATTAGAACTCAATTAGGCCTAAATACCGAAAACATATCCTTTGCCAAGTCTAGGTCTTCTTGGCCCACATGGCCTTCACCAAACATGAAGAACAACTTATATATGTTTTCTAAGTCTTCTAATAGCCTCCTATATGATTTTTCAACTGTTTACTACCATATCATGTTATGAAGCCACCATTAGGATCAATTGTCCTCATTAAGTATGTGACCTACACACCCAGTCTTCATACATGAAGCTCAACCACTCATCAAAACACTTATTCATACCACAGTAAATCAAGATAAAACACTAAATTACCTCAAGGTCATCACCATATGCTTGTAACACAATAACTCATGGCAAAAATTCATAATAACAACTTTTCACTGGGCATACCCACAACTGTCCTCACACCATGAAATCCAATTAAGAGACCTTGACCATCCAACATCTTCATTGAACCATTCACAGTCATCTGATGCAAGAACAAAAGGTTCTAGACCAACTTACCTTCGTAACGATTATTCATCTAAGGAGAAGAGAGTGACCAAACTCATAGCAGTGAGATATATATTATGGGATATCTCTCTTTTTTGGAATGGAATTAATGGTCATTTTCTGAGGTCTGGATAAATAAGAGTAAAAGAGGTTGTTGAAGGCATACCATAATCATGCCTATGGTAGGATATTTTATTATCCTATGAATGCTTACAAGATCCTCCATGGATGTTACTACTGGCCCAACACTTTTAAAAGACGCACTCAACTCAGTTTCTAAGTGTGAGGTATGTCAAACATTTGTGAGAAGGCCCAAATTGACAACTTTACCGCTAAAAATGGTTGTGATTAAAGAGAACTTTCAAAAATGGGGACTTGATTTCATAATCCAAATTCTAGTTATGTACATACCCATGTTCTAGAAATAATAGATTATTTCACAAATTGGGTAGAATTAATTCCCGTGAAGAGAACAACTTCCGAGATCATATAAAATTTCATCAAGGAGAACATCTTAGTTAGTTTTTGAGTACCTCAAAAAACTGTCATTGACAATGCTCCAAATTTCTCCTCTTATGAACTAATTGACTTCTTTTATGGGTATGAAATTTCAATTTCTCATTCTTTTGACTATTACCCGTAAGGAAATGGACAAGTAGAGTAAATTAATAAGAACTTGGTGACTATAGTGAGGAAATTGGTTGATGAAACATAGATGAAATGGCACAAGAAGTTATATAATGCCTTATGGTCTGATTGTATAACATCAAAAATAGTAATTGTTATGTTTCCTTTTCAGTTTCTATATGCAATGGATGTTGAGTTTCTAATAACACTCGAGTTGTGTGCCTTGCAACTTGCCAAAACCATTGAAAATGGCTAATTCAAGGATGCATTTCAAAAAAGGATTGTGTATTTGCAAAAGATTGATGAAGAAAGAGTATATGTGGTGGAAATTATTTTAGCTCATCAGTAAAGAGTGAAGAATATATTTGATAAGAAGACAAAACCTCATGATTTTTAAGTTGGAGATCTGGTCTTGCTCTAGGATAAAAGAAGAGAGCCTCGTGGAAGCCATGGTAAGTTTGACTCTCAGTTGCATGATCCTCTTCGAATTCATAATTTTTGTAGTGAAAAACATGTATTACCTTTCTTATATGTATGGAATTCCCCTTCCATTTCCATATAGTTGGCAATATCTCAAATTATACAGCTATTGAAGTGGGTTACCTTTCCTTGTACATAGTCTTGTTTTGTTTTGGTTTGTCTATTGTTATTTTCCTTATTTTTTTTTGTGTGCCAATTCTTGGTATTCTTTTATATGTTCACTTTATTTTCCAAATGGATCATATAGTTTTCCCTGATCATACCAAATATTCTGAGGTTCCTCCATGAATTATTTGTTTCCACAAGTTGTCAAATCACTCCAATTCATGTTCCCCGTTAAAGCCATTTGTTTTCACCTAACTTTTGAAATATCAAAATGATAAATTCATGGGAAATATTCTATGTTATGGTCATTGTATTCCCCCTTGCTAATACCTTCAAAATATTTAGTCATTTTTTGTAAGTTTGGGGGAATCTGGGCAAAATCACTCTTCTGAGGAATAGGTTTGTTCCTCTTTTCCACTTATTCCTCATTTTACAACCTTGACTAAAATGGGATAAGAAGTCATAAAAAATATGTTATATGGGAACTATGTGCATTATTCTCTTGTTCTACAAACCTTCACCTGCCCACCCCCTTGGAACAAGTTGATAAAGAAAAAGAGTATTGGCATTGGTCTTGTCCATGATGAATGGAACGGTGAGAACAATTTGAAAGTTCCCAAGTTACATTCTCTGACTTCTTGCATTCACTGAACTCAACAAAAAATAAAGGAATTAGAGGTAAGTGAGAATTCATCGGTTAAGTCAACAGTTGGTCAAACTCATGGAACAGTTCCACAGTTTTGTTAGTAACCCAAAACCATGCCATATCCGATTATTAGGCATGAGCAATGTATTACGGATGGGTTGGGCACTTGGAAGAACCTAGAGAATTGTTTGCATGTTTCTTATCTTCCTTGAGACCCCGCAAATGTTGATGATGAAGGAAAAGATATCCAAAAATCGGTTATGTCATTCCTTCGGGGAACTCTTAGAATACGTCCACACTTACGTCAGTTCCCCACTGATCCACATAACAAAGGAATGTGGAAAAATCAGTTAAGTTTGCACTGTATGGAACTCATTTAGTTCTCTGGATCAATTTCCTAAGCTGAAAAACCATTGAAATCAATAAAGTCAGTGAATGAATGCACTCAAGGAAAAGTTTTCCAGTTCGTCCAGTTCTCTATCAACCCGCATGGACCACCTTTTTACTAATTTTCTCGAAGGATTTCTAAATTTATGCCAAAAGGAAATAGTTATGAAGGTTTAAAATTTGAGTATTTTTAATCTATTTTTGTCAAAATGAATGTATTTTTAACTAAAACTATGTAAAACTAGATTTTGGGTTAGTTAAGGTGAAAACTAGTCAAAATAACGACTTTTGGGTCAATATGCCTATAAAAGGCTTCATTTTGTAATTGTAAAGGGTTATATGCCAAAATTGATTTAAGAGCAATATAATGTTGAATACATAAGATTTTCTCCTTTTATATCCTTTCCTCTCCATTGTAGTCGCATCTTGTATCATTTGCATATTATTGACGTGTCAAATGTTACATTCATTGTTCTCTATCACGGATCATTAAAATTTGTGTTGATGTCTATATGTTTTTAAGAGGAATAATTTCTATAATATGTGAATTTCTACATTTTGAAATCTCATTGACAATGCAATAGTAGAGTAAGTTTTGATTCCTCCTTATATGAGATTGTCATTTTCTCTTATTTTCTCCTAATACGTTCACAAATGTATTTTTTTCTAAGATTCTTTCCTCTGTATTCAATCCCATTATCTTTAAACAATGAATTCAGTGTCCTCACACATTATTTGGTTGTATTTTTGCATTTTTAAATATTATAGGAACATTTTTCTTGGAATAAGGGGAACCCTCCCCATCAAAGAGAACGGAATGTTGTCTCACAAATTGTTGGCTTTATCTCACAACTCAACAAATTTTATGCCAATAGAATGTATGTTTGGGTAGTTCCGATGATAAGGATAATCGATAAAAAGGTGATATTGTTAGTGTAGGTTATTATTTATCCTTTAATTTGTTTATTAGGATAATTCTTACACTTATGCTAGCCATAAACATTTTGGGTTAACTTGTTTAGGTTTACTCGTCATGTGGAGTTAGCTTATTAGTTTTGTTGAGTTAGCCTTTCAGTTATGTGGAGTTAATTTAACTGTCAGTATCCATTATTAAGAGTTATTCACCACTAATATAGGTAATAGTTGCACTTCTAACCTCCTATATGTACATCCTCATTATTAAGTTAATTCATGTCAATGTAATGTAATGTATTAAGCAGTATGGATTATGATGGATTTCCATATATGATATTTTAGCTCTTTGTTTGCAAATATTTTTGAAAGGTTATTCTAATGAATTCTTTTCACATTATTAAATGTGTTGTGTGTTTATCATCTGATATTGCACCTTGGAACAATATTCTTATAATTTATTTTATATTATCAGAGTGGTAGATGATGTAGGCATCCATTTTTACATAAAACATAGGGCTCTATTAGATTGAGAAGGGGAAAACCCCCATAAACAACTGTAAAATTGGTGATTGAAGGATAAAAAAAAAATTTAATTTTGTTTCGGTTTTGTAGAGGCATACACAAATATGTACAAATCTTATTTGAAATCTGTGCTAGGGAATAAATCAATTTCGGGAAAGTAAAAAGTTCAGAAAAATGGTTTCTGGGTTTTTCTAAGTTTTTTTCATTCGATACTAGGTTTTTTCTTTTTCTTTACAGAGTTCATGTTCAGCAAGGATCTTGAAATCTTAGAAATCATGTTGGAGAAGAAATTTTTGTTGGGGAAGTAAAATGTCTAGAAAAATGGTTTCTAGGTTTTTCTGGTTTTTTGCATTCGATATTGGGTTTTTACCTTCTTCTTTTCATAGGTCTTATTTGGTGAGGATCTATAAATATTTAAAACTTGTGCTGGAGAAAAATTTGTGTCGCGAAAGTAGAAAGATGAGAAAAGCCATTTGTGGGTTTTATGGGTTTTACGTGTTTAGTAATGGGTTTTTTATTCCGCTTTATAGAGTTCTTGTGTGGCAAGGATTCATGATTTTATAGATGCTTGATATCCTTGAGGATCTTAGAAATCCTTTCCGGAAAGACAAAAATTCTAGATTTTTTTTTTAAATCTTTTTAATCGGTTTTTCACTTTCATTACTTGTTTTTTGTCTTCTTCCATTTTTCAGATCCAAAATTGGGAATTTTTATCTAGAATAATCAAAAGGAATTTTATATATTTTTAAAATAAATATTAGAACATAAAGTAAAATAAATAACTTTTGATAGACAACTTGAAATCGAGTGTCATTTTTTTCAATTTCTTCTTTTCTCGTCATTGTTCCATTGGAACAATATATTTTGAGCAAAACGCTAAAATTATAAAATTTCATTATTGTAATATGCACTCAATTATAAAGTTATAACATTTACATCTATCTTTTTTGTTGATATATTTTTGTTTGTATATTCATCATTTTTTGACATGTTAACAATATCTCTTGTGGAGGAGCTATTCTAGTGAAGCCTAGAGTTATTTTTTTAATGTTTGAGTAGTTGTTATGACAACTCTTACATATTTATAGTGGCACTCTACCCATTCTACAGTATGGGAGGCTATGGTATTAATCCTACTTTAGGTTTTATGTCCTTCAATTTTAACCATAACTGTTCTTGGATCGTGGCATTTTTATTTCTTTGGATCTTGTGTCCTCGCCTTGTTTCCTTGGTTATTATTCTTGGATCATGGCATTTCATATTTCTTTGGATCTTGTGTCCCACCTTATTTCCTTTTTTATTATTATTGGATTGTGTTGGAAACCTTTTTGTAGTAGTTGATCCTGATTCTTTGGGTATTGTGTCCTTGCCTTCTTACCTTGGATTCTTCTTAGATCATGTGGAATCCTATTTCTTTGGATCATATGTCCTTACCTCATTTTCTTGGTTATTGTTCTTGGATCATGGCACACCTATATGCAGTAGTTGATCAAATTATGTTTGGTATTTTTGGCACCATTTCGACATCACTCCATTGATAATCTCCTTGTATGGAGCTATTCTAATGAAGCCAAGTGTCATTTATTTTTTAGTTTTGTGATTGAGTAGTGGATTCATACGACACTGCACACCAAAATTCTTAAACATAGTATGATTTTTTTGATCTGACATTATTGGGATGCATTGTCATCAGGATTTTTCTCTCTCTACTTTTTTATTATTAGTTTTAAGTACTTTTTGGTGTCCCATTTTCTCAGTTATTGTATGTGTGTATCTCATCATGCCTTATTGCTAGGACCCACCTTCTTTTATTCCCGTACCTAAGTTATGTTTACAGGGGGTGTTAGTGTAGGTTATTATTTATCCTTTTATTTGTTTATTAGGATAATTTTTACACTTATTTTTATCTCTACACTTGTTGGGTTAGATTCCTTATGTGTACTAGTTGTGTGGAGCTATCCTACTAGTTGTGTTCAGTTAGCTTCCTAGTTATGTGGAGTTAGCTTGCTAGTCTTCTGTAGTTAACTCCAATATCAGTTAGTGGGAGTTCTTCACCACCAATCTAGGTAGTAGTGGCACTTCCCTCCTCCTATATGTACATCCTTCTTATTGAACAATATAATGTAATGAAATTCAATTCTAATGTATCAAGAATAATTGATTATGATGGATTTCCATATATGATATTTTAGCTCGGTCTATTTGGTAAATTTAATGTGGTGTGATATTATCATCTGAGATCTTCGCGGCATGGAACAATCTTCTTATCATTTCTTTTTTCAGATTCTAAGCTTTTCCATATCAAATTTTCATATTAATAAGACAAAGGTAGATGCTCTTTTTTATTCATGTTCACAAGAAAATAGTAGTCTAGTAGAGAGATGGTAGATAGACTTGAGTTAGAAGTGGAAAATTATCTTAATCATTATACATTAGGTTGGGTGAAAACAAGGGGCAAAGATTAAGGTTTCAAGCAATATAATGTCAAATTTTCTACAAATGAACATTTTAGGGAAAATTTATTTGTGGATGTAGTACTATGTATGTTTATGGCATAGTTTTATAGCATCCCCTACATGTATGTTCATGATACAATCTTCATGTGTCCTAGAGTGAATCAATATTCATTGGTCAAGGATGATACATTATACATTCTTCTGATGGGAAATTTCATCTCCTTGGTAATTTCAGCTCAGAGTTAACAATGGTTTCTTAAATTCTAGTGGAAATGTGTCTTTTATCCATTTAAAAGATAGTGGGGTTGTTTGGTGTAAACAATTGTGTGATTTATTTACTAATAAGGAGAAGATGTTTCTAGATAGATGGGTGTTTCCTATATGGTTACAATCTCTAACCTTAATAAGTTTTATTGTAGGAAATTGGCCACACAAGATGGAGAAATAGGTGACTATTTTAGTTTACAAGATACACCTTCAAGAGAGGGAAAATATGTGGGGAATAAATTTCCTCACTTATCTCCTAACTATTTTAGGGACTTAAAATCCTCAAATTGGGGAGGTATCAATCTGAAATCGAATATGTGATATGCCTGATTCATGTAATTTTATTTGTAAACACTTGTAAAAGACACTTATTATACAATCATAACATAATCTATATGTTTTATGACATATTTGGATTCTTCTTTGAAAATAAACATTTTTTTAAAAAATGGCACTTGATTTCGAGTCTATATGCAAACATTATGTCCTCTAGAAGTTATAAGGTTTTCAAAGGATATGGAACCACCCTAGGGATTTTTTCTCTCTCAGTAATGTTTTTCATCTCATTATAGGTTTTGACTAGTGGTTTTGTATTCTCCACCTGAAAACACTAACAGTTTCATCCCGAGACAAAAGAAAATGACCAAAATGTAACAATTGTAAAAAAGTTTGACTTCCAAAATGGTTTCTTGAAAGTTTTTCACATTAGGGGGAACCTTTGTAGGTTTTTTGGGTGTCATATATCATGAAACTTAATATAAGAGGATATTATTAAATTGGATTCCCATCATTTTTAAGATGAAAGTTATTGGATTTTGTCTAGGGAGTTAGTGATTTTCCTAGGAATGAGGGATTGTTCTTGTGGGTTTAGAGAAGTGTTGGAAAAATGTTAACATTTTTTTGTGCAAGTTTTGGAGAGACATAAGTTAAATCTCCAACTCTATGAAAGCCATATAATGATTTTTTTTGTACATTTGAGTGAATTACATAGTGAAAGGGGAGTGCAGTTTCCTCACCCACTAGAGTTTTCTCCCATTTTGGGTTTCTCCGGGATAAAAATTATGTTCGTATGGATTTGAAACTTTTCGTACTTCTTGTATACATGTGTTTAATATTGTGCAAAGTCATTTATAACTCCTCATAGTTATGTTTAATATACAAGTGAGTTATTTTACAATCTCTTTTTGATATAGGAATGCAAAAGGTTCATGTTGGTGAAATCTAGTGTGGAATATCCACTTGGATTATGAATCAATAACACTAAAATCTTGAGTTGAATATTGAGAGAACCATGAGCGATGTGTGAGCATAAAGTGGAAAATTAGTGATGATTGATGTGCCTCTATCCTGGCCTATCATATGTGATTCCCAAATAGGAATGGATAGAAGGAAGATGACATGGGGAGGGAAACAATGATTTGGAGGTGAAATGAAGGTGTAGATTATATGGATTTGTTGAGAAGCATGTGTTGAATTATTTTTCATAGTCTTATTTTGTTGGTATGGTCTTGTTATTTATGTCAAACTATGATGTTTTTCAATGTTTTCATTGATTGCATTGATGTGCAAAGAGGTAAATAACGTGAAGATTAATTGGTAGTGTCAAGTCAAGTTGAGTTTTTTGTTGAGATTGTTTGGTCCTAGTGATTGTGCATGTTTTCTTAAGTCATTTTGAGGACATGTAGAGGTGATGACTTTATTTGAGGATGTTTTGATTATTTCTATGGAGTGTGATGAAGTTAATTTCAAGTTTTCAAGGTTGGACAAGGTGTGAGAGGGTTAGATTCTATAAAGTATGTATGTTCACGGTGCTTGTTCTTGAGGCCTAGAGAGCAAAATGAGGCATGAGATGATGAAGTAAGGAATGTAGAATATGTGTGACAATATTAAGATCATGGGAATCAAGTAGATGATTTTTGGGGACACACAAAATTATCTTATAGTGTTTGTTTAGGTGTTAGATATTGGGTTTAGGTTTGTTCTAAGACACAACCTTTAAGAAGCGTGTCTTTGAGTGTGGTAGATTCCATAATTTTGGGAATATTTGGGAAAAATTGAGCATTGGTATATTTATTGGCAAGTTGATATGATGGTGTGGTCCAAATTTTAGGTTTAGATGATGAATATTTTGAAAGTTATTACATTTTTACTAAAGTCAAGTTTCCAAAGGTGGGATTTTGAGCTCAAAGTTGACTTTCTGATGCTCGTTGGAGAGTGTGTGCTTTGGATGGTTACATGAGATCTTGAGGATAATTTAATAGGTCTGTTAATAATATTTTCCTGGTGTAATTGGTATTTTGATATTCATGTGTTTTTATCAACAATCGTTAAGAAGGTAAACAACTTTTAAACCCTCTCAAAACCCTAGTTATATAGTGACTCGAGAAATCTTGTTGGTTATGTCCTAGAATATATTTTTTGTGAAAATTTAATGATTGTAAGTTATAGATTAATCCTCCATATTTCTCTAGGTGGTATTTAGAGCATGTGACAATACGTGGGCCCCACTCAAAAATGTAAGTTTATGGAAACATTCAATTTTTGTTCAGGTTTTGTATTGGACCAGGTGACTAAATTAGTTTTGGAGGAATTATGGGAGATATAATTCATATCTAGAGTGGTTTCAGAACAATTTTGAGCTCTTAGATGGTTTGTTGAAGTCCATTTTACATGACTAGATTAGGGTAGTTTTGGACAGTTTTAGGTTGTCTAGCTGTAAAGGTGTTTTGGAGGTTGTAAATTTTGATTTGTGGCATGTTTTGAGTATTTCAATGACCGTTGAGGTCATGATATTTCCATTGGTATATCATATTTTCATTTTTAATGAGATTTGATGAAGTTATGGCTTGATCTTTGAAGACTAGTTCTTTAGGCATGGTAGTTGTGCTTGTTCTCAAGTGGTTTCATGGAATGTGTTGATGATGTAGACTATTTCATGGTTTTTGGTGGTTTTTTAAGGCTTAGAAAACATTTCTAATTGGTTTATGTGTTTTTTTTAAGGTTCTTTTTCTCTAGAATATTCCATTTTAGCAAGCAGGTCTTTTTAGTGCTTCAGGGCTTCTTAAGTCCTAATGCGGGTCTAGGTGATCCTAGATGATGGTGGTTTTCCTATATGGTCCTATAAATGATGTTTGTATGATTATTATATGTTTTGGGGAGTTATTTTACCCTATGACAGCTGACATACATGTTTTAATTTCATAAGACGAGTATAAAATCAAATTTGTAAAGCTCATTTGAGTTAGTTGAGTATGTGGAGGAAAAGTGCAACCTAGAGGGAAACTTGTGGAGGTGTAAGAGGTATTTGTGACATTCAAGAGAGGTATGAGAGTATTTTATTATTTTCTATATTTTGATCTAATATGGTCAATATAGGGAAGATGATCAAATCAGCTTAAAGAAGAAGCATGTGAGCAAGGAAGGCTAGAAAGAAGTTTTGAGAGAGATAGAGGAGAAGTGAGCTTCATTATGTCATCATCAGTTGTTAGAGAAACATTTCAGATATGGAAAACATTTAATATGTATTTTTTGGTGTTGAGTCATCTAGGGGGTTATTTCCTCCTTGTAGGGTTGGTATTGTACTAAACTAGAGGTTGGTGGTCCTTGTGGGGTTGGTGCCTCACTAGACCTAGGGGTTGGTGTTCCTTATTGAGTTGGTGCTCAAATAAATTTGAAACATGGCTATAATAAAAATAATAATTGGTTTTTCTTCCCCTTGATTGTTTCCCTCTTAAATATTGTGTCTATTTTTTTATTTGTTCTCCTTTTCTCATGTTTTTTCTATGGTTCTTGAATGCATATTTCATGATTAATGGTTAATTTGATGAATGCATAAAGTGAATGTGAAAGAATTTTTTAATGCCACTGATTCATCCCCCCTTCTCAGTGGTTTTTCTTCCAAAAATTGGTATTATATCATGTCCTCTAAAGCAATATTAAAAAGTTTGTGGTGATCCTATGAAGCACAAAGGTAGTCAAGCTATGGAGTTTTTTTGGTCAAGGTCTTGAAGCAGCAGATAGGTTTTCTCAAAGGTGGATATGATGAAAATGATCCTTCAAATTATACAAGGTGTGTAAGTTCACTCAATGGATATTTTTTCTCATGCAATGATTTTGGTCATAAAGTTGTGGACTAATGTCATCATTCCTCGTGGATAAATAAGATAGGTAGGAACAATATATTGTGCTAAAACTAGGGGAAAAGAGGCCATATTGCAAAGGATTTCAAGCTGATTGATGGAATAAATGGTATTATTCTCAATCAAGAGAGTGCTATAGGTGTCATGATAACGGAAACATTGCAATATTTTCTCCTAATAGAGATAGGAGGTCTCAAGTCAAACCAAGAAGGCGGTGCATGCTAGAAGGATGTGTCATGTTTACTATTCTAAATGCAATGGTTTTGGGCAAAGTAAATTAAATGTAAATCAAAGGTTATGGAGACCAAAATCAATTAGGTTTGATCTTATTGAATACAAGCGTCGAGATAGATTGTGTGCCAAGGTAGAAAAATGATCTGTTGAGAAGATAGTCAAGAGCATCAAGATGGTTGATCATGAAAATGAGGATGAATCTAAGAAATTGAAGGATAACAAAAAGTATAGTATTATGGATAGGGTAATAAGAGGAATAAAATTTAGTCAAAGAAGATCCCAAGACTATGAAAAAATGTCAAGAAGTTATATCTTGTAGTTAGAGTAAAGGACAGGGATCCTAAGATAGTCATGCCTAAATCTAATCAATATGCAAATCAAGAAGGTATGTTTGTTATAAATAATAATAAGCTAGTGAATCATGTGTGTTTTGGTAGGAATAAAATTATAAGAATATAATACGGATAAGATGGACATCAAGGTTGAAGTTCCTAAGAATATTAGGAGAAGATTGAAGTTAGTTTATCAATCTCAAGAGTGAAATGGTATGGAGATTTGGGGAATCTTCAGAGTTTATGGTGTTTTAGATCTATATAAAGGCATGAGGTGTCTTCTCTAAGCTTCTTGAAGACATTCATCAGCAAATATAAGCATGGGTGTGCTCTGTTTGAAATGATTACAAGGTCTGTTTTTTCATTTTTGGACTTGTTTGTATCTATAAAAGGACTGTCATGGAATCATGTTAATCATATTGGAATTCAGAAGGCTTATACACTGTTTTGAACTTGTTTCAAGGAACATCCGAATTTTTTTTTGTATTTAGTCATGCATGTTATGCGTTATATCTTGAATTCTTGAGGTGGTTTCCATGTTATCATCCAATTATTTTGTAAAGAAGATGGTCATCTAGTCAAAGATTTGTTCAAATACTATTGTTGAGAGATTTTGAAGTCCTTAAAATATGTTTATATGCATGATTGAGAAAAGTTAGCATCAAAGGCTTAGTACGTAGGCACGACATGGTAAAAATACATGAAATTAGAATCTTCTAGTTTTGAATATCAAAATCAGGGTTTGCACTTGAGAAATTAGTAAAGAGGACCATCCTAGTTGTTCTGAAGTGTTTTTGTTCTTTTTATGCCTTCAAGAAGGTCTGTAAAGGTCTATGAGCTTGAGTGGATACAATAAAAATGTGTTTTTAGTATATTTATTGAGTTTTATAGAAATATTGCACATATGGAGACATGAATCTCATGTTGGACTCTTGAAGGAGTGCATGGTTAATAGAGTTAGGGGGAGATTGAACATGCTCTACTATTGAGATAACAAGGTGTTCAAGTGGAGATGTTTGAGTATTGTCATGGGAAAAGTGTGCACACATGATCTTGAAAAAAAAATAGTTACTAGTTGAAGACCAAATAAGAACTTTTGTAGTCATGTTGGACTCAAGTCTATTATGGAAAGGTACATAGATCTATTTTGGGGAAATTTGTTGCATCAAAGAGGAATAAATTAGGACTATATCTCGTAAGAATACCCAATAGAATAAAAACATGTTGAAGAGGTAATGATTACAAGGTCTATGATTATATGAGACAGTTGTTGGTATGTATAATCAGTGTTTTTATGTTGTAATGCTTCAAAATGGTTGTTTATGCTCTAGTAAGGCTTGAAATGACTCTGCAGTTAGTTTTGATTAGTTTGCAAGGTATGATATGCTTAAAATTGTGACCTATATGAGTCTAAGTTTCTTGAAAAAGAGGTATAATCAATAGGTGGAGCCCTAACTGTTAAGCATTAGAAAAAATTGGTTATGTTGCAAGTGAAGTTTTGTGTGAGTCTACAAATTATTTGGTTATGTTCCAAAGACTATATTGTCACATATTACATTTTCATGAATAAATTTAATTCAAGAAGAGTTGAGAAGGATCTTCAAGCTCCATATGCAGAAGTATCATAAGTGATCAAACATCAAAAATTTTGGGTCTCCATCATGAAGGCTTGCATTACTACATGGTTGAAGGACTTCTAGGTACTCAATTGGATCGAAGAAGAAGAGAGACTCAGTTTAAGGAATCAAGGTAAGTTGTGTTGCTTTCAGTCATGATAAGTGTTTACAAAAACTATGAGAAGGCCTTGAGGGTATGTTGACAGTTGGGTATTGCTGGTTTGAAAATTTGTATCTTAATGCAAACAACAATTCAGGCGACAACAGTCCTTACTTTTTATTGGAGAGGTTCCCCTTATTCCACACACACACAAAAAAAAACTTATTCACAAATATACAAATTATCAATATTTGAATGAGGATTTTGGTGTTTTAAAATGTTCTCGTATTCAATAACATTCTCAATACAAAATATAGAGGGAATATAAGAATTTATCAGAGGAAAAAAATAGCTTTAGACAAGCAAGACTGGTTTTAAAGTAAATTTTGAGTTCACTTCTCACCTATCAAGAGCACAAATATTCTCCTTGGTTACCTAATATCACTGACTATTGCAATATAAGGAAAAGAAGAAGTCAAAACTTTCAGACATATAGATTGTAGAGAAATGACATACTAATTCTTGCATAAGATTTAAAGAATTGTATGAATTTTCATATACTCAAATAACTCATAAGATATAAATGTTCCAAAAACAAGGTTCTTCACACTATATCTAATGAATTGAACACAAAATTTCCTATTTGAATATATTAAAAGACACATATGCAGATTAAGTAATATAACAGGAAGAAAATGAGAGACAAGAGGAAAAGAACTTTTGTAATGATCAAACAATTCAATGCATCTACATTCCAAGCATCAAAATCCAACCACCTTTTCAATGATACAAAGGTGCCTTATATAGCCACAAGGGTGGTTACAGCCGAAGTCTTTTTAGTTTCCCTTTATTTTAATTAAACATTATCACTTAATCAAAAGTATTATAACTTTTAGTTGGCCTTAATTACAAATTACACTTTCATTAATAATAAAGCCAACTTTGAACTATATTAAGTAAAATAAAGGGCCTATGAAATAGATGAAGGAACACTCGATGAGGAGAATGCTACAGTCTTTCAATTTGAGAATCCCAATCCTGAATTTCATGGGTGATTCAACAATTTCCATGCCACTGGGAATGGTTGTGTTTGTAATTGCATTTTTCCAACTACTCAAACAATATTTTTCCAGCTGCTCAAATAATATCTCCTTCTTGATTCATAATCATCTGAACAATCCACCCAATAATCCTATGGTGAATACAAGTGATGAAAACCCATTCTAAGATTGTTGGAAATGAACCCCCTTGAGGTCAAAACAAGTCCTTTTCTGATAAGAATAAAATTTGAATGTAGCAATGGTCCTTTCCACATTTTGTGCATCAAGTGTAGTCCTACAGGTGTAATTTTCCCAAAGTAATTAGGAATTGAATGATAGATATTTTCTTTTCCCTACATGTTCTATGCAACATATCAAGTTGCCTACAAACTTCCACAAGAACTATCTTTTCATTACAAAAAATGGGAATTTTGTGGGGTGCTCCTTCAAAGCCACCAAATATGATATGTGAGAATCTTCTAAATTGGATGAATAGATTGCCATAGGTTGAGATTAACAGTTTTTGCCTCTGTAGATACCCTCTCATGTGTGTTACCTTCCACGAGTTTAACACTGTACATTGTGAAAGCATCATTAACTCTTCTAAAATGATGCTCATTGTTCTCAAAATTCAATTGTGGATAATATTCATACACGGGTACATTCTTTTTGTCATCCACTAGAGAAATTCCTAACCATACCCTATATGATGCAATCGTATACATTAAGTATGAGGTCATGTAGAAGGCTTGCCTTTGTTGTACATTGGTTAATTGTTCACTAAGGTTCTCACAAACGATCTCTCTCCAGACTTTGTTTTCCTTCACAAATGATATTTATGTACGATAACATCAAGAAGTGGAACTCATTGGTTGAAGGAAGACCCGTGATTCTAGATAGAAGAGTGATAATATCTTAAAGTTTCTTCTTTGAAATCAACTCTATTCATAGTCTTAGGAAGTATGGATGGTCCTTTCTTTGGAACCTTAAACCAAGACTTAGTTATCATCATTTTATATTTCTCCTTATCTTGATCAAAAATTCCCTGAGCTTCTGCCATAATAAGATTATTAGCATCTTTAACAACAGGAATTCCATATGCAGCATTTATGCATCCAACATCCAATTTAGCGATCACTTGTCCCTGAGGGTCCCTAATTTCTTTAGAGTTGGGATCAAAACAACATGCATAGGCTAGAATAGTATCTGCACAATGAACTAAAGTAGGAAAAGCACTGGCATGAGAAATTCCACAATCTTTGATGTATTGGGCAACAGGATTAGGATTTACATTAGATATTCAAGCCCAAAATTCATTAAAGTAAATATGTCGATTTCATTGTATCTTATGTTTAGCACTTAGGTCTCAAGGGATGAAATATGCTCATAACCTCCATAGTGATACTTCATGATGGCCAATGTATCGAGAAACAAACACTCGGGAGAATGGAATCTCAAAGACAATTTTTTTGAAAGAAGATGATGTGGTAGGGCATAAATCAATTTTGACCCCAAAACCCTCACACGAAGCTTTAGAACAACTAACCTCAATTACAAAAGGGAAGGTGTTCTTCACAAGAACAAAATCCAGTTTGAAATTTTGAAAATGGCCAGTAAATGCTCAAGATATAGCTAGAAATGGATTCTGTGACACGGGAATGGAAAACGTAGAGTTTCAATGAAAAATATCTCGACTGCAATGGTTAAAATGAAAATCCATTTTTCCCTTTTATAATTTTCCGTTGAGGATAGAATCAGTTAGACGTATTAAATAAGGGTCCTGGTGTATTGTGGAAAATGGGAAGACTTGTGACAAAAATTACCAACTTACCCTTTGAAGTGCGGTTATGATGGAGATATGGAGCATAGAAGGCCCAAATTCATAAGGGACACTAAGAACATGGAACACTAAAATCTTTGCAGCATAGAGAAAACTTATAATATGTGGAAAAAGTGGGCTTGCAGTGAATAGGAGGTCAGAGTGCACACGGGACAAAAGTTCCTTAAATGGCCAAAAACCCTGTAATATACTAAAATTTAGAAAAATGTAGACAAATCGGGTTAGCGGTGCACACAAGGCCCAAGGGACATGGGGACACAAGTTCTCCATAAACCCGCAATGTCCACAGTACAAAATGGACTTAGAAAATTTTGGAGAGAAGCTTTGCATGTTGACAACGAATACGAAGAATGCAGGGATGCGAAGAACTAATGACCTGGAAGCACAAGGGCCATGGGTTCTCTAAAAATCTGAAACACTTGCAATACAAAGGAAGGCCGAAATTTTTTTTAAAAAAAGGAAAATGTGCAAAGGCGAAGATGCGGGGAATATAAGACTCATAAGAACTTAGGACATGAGTGCTCCTCAAAGCTGAAATTACTACAATACAAACAAAAAGACCCAAAAACTCAAAGTTCTTGAAAATGACTAACTGTTGGGATCACTTCTCTTCCACAAAACTTCACAAAAGTAAAAAACGACATCATAGGAATCATTTTACCCAAAAAAATTAAAATTTTGAAAAATTACACATATTTAATGGATAAACGGATTAGCCAATAAGTATTGAAGAAGATTATGAAGCATGTAGATCATAGATAGTGCCTCACACTCAATGGTAGTGTAATTTTTCTCTGTTGGCGTCAACTTCCTGCTTGTAAATCATATGGGTTGATCCACATTTCTATCTCCGAGTTGTGTCAAAACTATTCCAATAGTCGTACCAGAAGCATCAACATCCACATGAAAAGGGTTTGTTCCATGAAGGAAAGTATAAAATAGGTGCAGCAGTAAGCATCTCTTTTAGTGTCTCAAATGTTTTTTGTTGTGCGTCACCCAAATGAAACTTTCCTTTCTCTTTGAGAAAATATTCTAGGGGCGCAACAATCTTTGCATATCCCTTGATAAATTTCTTGTAATAACCAGTATGACCTAAAAATCTTCACACTTCACTCTGATTTATAATCTCTTCTAAATTGGGTATCATAGCTACCTTGGCTAGGTCTACCAACAATCCTTCCTTACAGATTATATGTCCAAGCAAGGTTCCAAAGGGTGTAGAAAAAATAAACTTCTTAATATTAAGAGTAATGCTCAACTGCCTGCATCTTTCAAACATCATCCTCAAATTATCACAGTGATCTTTAACCAATCCATAAACAATCCAACCATCCAAATATGCCTACAAGAACTTATGAATGAAGTCATGAAAGGCCTACACAACAATGCGTGAAAACACAGTGGGTGCATTCTTCAATCCAAAATACATAACAATATATGCAAAGCTTCCCCACTCAGTAGTGAAAGTGTTCTTTTCCTGGTCTTTTGGCGCAATGTGCATCTGATGATAACCTGAAAATCCATCTGTAAAAGAAAATATCTCATGCTCTGTGAATCCTTCAAGAATATCTTTGGTGAATGGGGTGGGAAAAGGATATATGACGCATGTGGCATTAAGCTCTATGTAGTCTACACAGATCCTAGTCCGTCCATCCTTCTTGATGTTTATAACCATAGGGCTAACCCACTCAGATTCCTCAATTGGTTCAATGATTCCAAACTTAAGCATCATATCAATCTCTTCCTTGAACTTCACGCACAGGTTTGGATTCATCCTGTAAGGTCTCTTCCGAACTAGACGTGCACCTTCTTTCATCTTAATTTTCATTTCTCCCAATGAGGGTGCACTCCTTTCAATTCATGATAGCCTCATGGAAATAAATCCTGAAAGTCGCATAAAATCTCAAATCTTTACTACCTATTATCCTAACCAGTAATCTCCAATGATGGCCTCTTTAAGGGCATCTTCAGTGCCAATTTTTACCTTCTTTGTCTTCATGGGTGCATGGTACACACGAGACTTCTCATCTATTGTATCCATTACTTTACACGCACCTTCTGTATGACTAACTTATAAATTCTCAACCTCTTCATCATCAATGAGGTAAACCATTTTACCCTTTTGTTTCTCCCTCCAAGCGCGACCCAATTATAACTCCTATGTTTCCTCAGCATCCAAGCGTGCCTTGGAATCAGGTTCTCCCAATAACTCCAGCATTAGCTCTTCTTCTTTCATGCCATACCCCAATGTGATACACTTCATGATTTACAATGTTTCATGTACTAGAGGTTTATTAGAAAAATAATCAAATGTATGGACCATACCTTCATTCATATCTCACCATCTTGCAGTATCTTGCTTGAGCTCAGCAGGTACATACCATTCATGTGCACAGCCTCACAAAGTGGAATATAACTTATGTACCCACAAAGACAGTGGTAAGGCCTCCTAGCCTTGCGCCCATATTCTCTCACAATTATGGACGTGTGCCAAAGTAGGTGTCTTCCCATGATATTCACATATATGTGTAGGCACATTTCTCCATGTGAACCTAGTTGAAAAGGTGTTTCTCACCTCTCGCTATCCAAACAAGTTGTCTTTGTGTGTCTCCCACCAACACATTTTTGTGCCACACAGGGTATAAACCAAAATGTTACTCTGATCACCTTCGTTCTTCCAGTTTTCTTCCATGGTGTGCAAAAAATACTCAAGCTTTTCTTCACCAGTATATCTAAGTAACTGAACTTTTCCCATGTATAGCTTGATCATTCTAGTTACTCTTCCTTTCATCTCACGCATGACCATTTCATATGTTCAATGGGCCCAATGATCACAAGCAACACTTGTGGTGTTGCTAACCGATTGTGCATATCCCCACTATAACATGCCTTCATTAGATGGTTCCACAATCTCATGGTCATGCATTGTGCACGCATAAATCCTATTCAGATCTTCTTCACTCATAGGCTTAACATATGGTGTAGCATTTACTGCATCCAAAGGTGTAATTACACACTCATTCTTATACTCAAAACTTATGTGTCCCTTATTGAAGTGCAGGTCTGCATTGTTTTCATAACACCATGGTCGCCCAAGTAATGTTGCAAATTTGTCTACTTTAGAAAGCTCTAATACCTCAAAGTCTCCAGTAAACTTGGCTCCCTGAATTGTAATAGAATCATCCTTCAGCACCCCAATAGGCATTTCCCTTGTATTATTCATCATATACAACACAATTGAAGATGGTTGTAACATAGGTCTCCCCATCTGATTCCATGCATCCAAAGTGAGCACGTTTAGCTCAACACATGTATCTATCATAAAATTGCTTATCCACCACCCATCAATCACTACATCTAGAGTGATCTCCTTCATACTCATGGTTCTGTGGTGGTAAGTATACATGTAGTATTTGTCGCTCACGCTCAACTCTAGCATGTGGTACCTTTTCACGCAGCCACTCCCCTAACAACAGGATGATATTCTCTTAGCACAACATCTTACACACCTACTTCATATCATCCATGTCTTTATATGGGAGTTCAACATTATTCACACATTAGCTCTCACACACCTACTCCTCCAAGCATTATATCTCTCCTTGCAACTCTCGAATGACCCCCATAGTCTCCTGATATACTTCCTTCTAACAAGCAGGTCTAGATACCTAGCATGCATGACTTCTTATCTCATGATGAGTGGTCTAGCCTTATAAGGTTCACATGTGCGTTGTTTCAGCGCAAGTGATGACCAACAAAGGTTGTAATTCAAGATCAGGTACCTTCTTTAGTATCCATTAACCACCCTTCACGCACTACACTTTGATGATCTCCACATCCTTATCCTTCTTCTTGATCTTTCTCATGTGCTCATACAAGTCCAGAAACTCCTCTAACTTATGTTGCTTCCCACACCATGTGCAAACTATATTCTGGGGACAATCACGCTGGTAATGATCTGAGGACCCACAAGTATAACAGGTCCCATGCAGAAATCTAATTCTACCTCCACGACCTCTACTTATATATCCTCCATGGAATCCAACTCCTCCATTGTTACGTTCTTCAAAGAGCTACGCATTCTATACCTGAGAGTTGATTTTCATTGTGTTCTATCATAATCTAGTCTCGCATGCCTCTTTAATTTGATCTATCAACCAAAAATCCTTCGTATCATGAGTGTGCGTGTTACAAATCTAACAGTACATAGATTCACTCTTCATAGTCTTGCACTTCAAGAGAGGAGAATTCTGAAAATCATGGTCCAAGTGGAAAATCTGACAAGACTATAGTAACGCGTGCACGGACCTATGCGGGCAACTATCCTTATTGTGTCCTTCAACCTCACAATTTTTGCACCATATACCACTACGCATCTCGTGTGTTGGATTGGAAGAGATATTCTCCAATTTCTTAGCCATAGACACTATTTGTGCCTCCAATAATGGGCTCACTCTAGTATCAGCACTCTCAACTGCTTCGATGAGCATAGCTACTTCCAAGGCCTTGAACGAATCTACATGTCTTATGGGATAAATCTCTATGGAATATATTTAGCAATCCTCCAATGAACTATCGTGCATACTGACTTGGATGAATATCATAAGACAATTTGGACAATAGATTTTTAAAGCACATGTCATACTCCCTTACACTTTCAGATAAACCATGCTTGATGTCCTTGAGTGCGCTAATGCTTTACTGCTCAAACTTTGGGATGTGAAACTCAGCCCAAAACACACTGTGTAAAGAATTATAATCCACCACAATCTAGTGCGGGTCATACTTCCTATACCAACTATGTGTGCACCCTTGTAGCGTAGTGGAAAATTGAATTGCCTTCATATCTGAAGTTGTGTTATCCTAAATGAGTCCCTTGTTTATTTTTTGGCTAACTCCCTTCACTCCTCCCTCCTATGTGCCTCAATCAAGAAATTTTCACTTTTACGCTCTCAAAATCTTATGGAAATGGCACCATTAGATAGAGCTCTTTCTCAGCTTTCCAGAAAGGTAAATGTTTCTTCCTAACTCCATCTATTTTTGAAGTTATGGCTTGGCAGAGTTTTTATGGGAAATTTTCCCTAGACAGTCCCGCCAACCAATCAGAAGCCGCCACGTCGGCATCGGAGCAATCGGGAGGTGGGAGAAATTTTTTGGATTTTTACCAAGTGCTGGTGCAATGGGAAATTTTCCCATGGAAAATCCGAGCCAATGGGAGGAGGCCACATGTCCTCAGAAGGGCGGAGGCGGAGGTAAACTTGAAATTTTTACCAAGTTTTTGGCAGGGTTCAGAGAGGAAATTTTCAGCCCGATGGCCCGCCGGCGAATAAGATGCAGCCACGTGTCCAGGCGGGGGAAGTTGGGAAAATTTCCCAAGGGTTGGCACAAGTAAATTTTTCACCCCCAAGGCCCGCATCCAATAACATGGCGCTACGTGTCACCGGGGCGTCGGTGGTCGGAGGTGCGAAAGGATTTTTTCCTTTTCACTCAAGTTTGAAAATTTCGAAAAGGAAGGCCCACCCCCAAAGCCCGAACCAATTGAAGGAAGCCACGTGTCCTCGGGTCATCAGAGCGCAGGGGGAAGTTGGGAATTTTTCCCAAGGAAAATCAAAGGAAAATATTGAAGGGAAAAACCCACCCCCAAAGCCCGAGCCAACAAGATCATGCCACGTGTCCAGTTCAGGGAAGGTGGTAAAAAGCGACGGAAAAGTTGAGAGCAAAAAGCCCGCAAAAAATCACAACATGACATGTGTCCTCGGGTCATCCAGCCGGCAGAGAATTTTTGGAAAATTTTCCAAAGGCCGAAACGATGGGAAATGAAGCAGGAAGGGCCCACAACCAATCAAATCATGCCATGTGGCACCAGGACGGCGGGGCGTGGAGATTTTTGGGGAAATTTTCCCAAATGAAAAAAGGGTGGGAAAATTTCAAATTTTCGGCCCGCCAACCCATTTTGGCCCTGTTTTTCCCTAAATTTTCAGAGGGGCATAACTTTCGATCCAAAGCTCCGTTTTTTGTGTTCTTTATATCAACAGAAAGCTGGTGAAATTCTCTACATGATTTTGGGCTCAATTTTGTGTTTTGGTGGAGTTTGGAGGGAGAAAATTGGAAAATGCCTCTGGCACGTGGAAAATGGCAGAAATGACGTTTCAACCACCATTTTTAATGAAGAATGGTTCGCATTCTCTCCCAGCATGGTCTAAAACATTGGGGGTGGATTTTTTAGGGAGTCCATACTACTTTTATGAATTTGATCGGTGGTTGAAAGATCCTCTCACATTTTCCCATGTTTCTCTCTCCTGAGCTCGAATTTGCATTGTAAAAGCCAGAATGGGCTCATTTTTAAAGGAGTTACACATTTTTCTAGCTCTGCAAATTCTCTTTTCTTCCTCATTAGGCAGATTTTTGGAATCTTTATCTTTTCATGCAAATATAGCACCTCTTTTTGCCTCTTGGTCATTGTAATGCACTGTATTGGACCTGGAATGATAATGTATGCTCTGTGATTAAAATTTTCTCAATCCTTTCATATGTTTATCATTATTTTCCTGATCTCTCATTAAATTCTAGCAATTTGTGCATGTTTTGTGCTGTATTGTCTTGTGGATTGTGTATGTTTTGCAGTAACAAATGTCTACTACTCCTTTGGTGCATCACCTTAATTAGATTAGGTTTATTTTTTACATTTTCTCAACCATGTCTCCTTGGCAAAGTTTGATTAAGTCATAGGCAAACCATCTGTAGAATGTTATGCACACTTGAACAGAGGAGTTGAGGAACCAGCCTCTAATCTGGAGGATCTTTTCCAGTCCCTACAATTCCCACACTTTTGTGAAAAGATCCAATGTTGTGCAATCACGCTGGATGTTAAAATGTCAAACTAGAAATCTGATAGAACATCCAGAGGGTGCTGCTGATTTGCACTAACAAGTTGTAATTCCCTTCACATGCCATAGTAACTCACACTTATGCACGTGCTCTGTTGCATCCTATATACCTTTATACTTTGGTAAGTGGAGTGACATCTCGAAATAAACTTGAGGTTGTGTCTAGTGAGGCTGGTTCGGTGGTGGTTGTTGTGGTGGCAGGCCTTGACCTAGAGTAGAGACGGACCCAGAACCAGAACCTCCTCCTAGATTCCCTCCATGCAATGGTTGACTTGATTCTCCTGAGCCTCATGTGCCCCCTGCTACGAGCTGCGACCTAGTAGATGAACTTCCTTGTGTCCCAGTTGTAGTACTAAACTACACACCCACCATTTGCATTGTCGCAACACCTACAGAACTTCTCTGAATGGTCTTCGTGCCTATAATCTATCATGTTGATGCTCATGAAAACAATCCTACAAGAGTACTCCCAAAAAATGGTGTTTGTTTTGTTTTCATGGGCACGTTACTCATCTGATGCACTTCTTGATTCAATACAAAATGATATCTACCTTTGGATCTGAAACACCTTATGTAGTGGCTAGGTAGCCGAGTTGAGTTAGATGTGCACCCGTGGTTCTCATTCTCTCCTCTGACGTGTTTCTATCCAAATCCGATGGGGACTCTTTAGTGCGCTTGCCAAAAGTTGGAAGGACTTGATGTTACGGCTTATTTCTTTCTATGAGAGCTTCAAAACCTTTGTGATCCATCATTCTCGTCAACTCCATTGACGCTTCAATTTCCCTCTCTCATACTTCATTAAATCTAAGTCGTCTTTCCTCTATCTTACACCCAGGCTGTCGCCATCCTTCTCCACACCTTCTCCTTCTCCTACCCCTCCGCACAGTGGGGATTTAGTTAGCCATATGTAATCTTTCCAATCCTAGTTCTACCATCAAAATCTTGATAGCTAAATGGATAGCGTGCAAATAGGATCCTCTGGGCTCGCACAAGAATCTAAACTCAACTTCCTCTAGACAATAATACGTGGTAATTGTGTACTCCAAAGTGTAATTACACAACACACCAGCCCACTAGTGATCTATAGCTCTCATACATTCTTCATCTGCATAAAAAAGCATCTCGTAATCTTCTTGCGTCCAAACCCTTGGCCTAAGATACCAAGCTTTGTTGGATGTGTACGTTGTCAACCACTGATACAACTCTACTGGAAAGAAGCTGAAGAATGTCTCATATAACTCATTATAAATGTTATCTTCTACCCACTTACGCACATTAAATCCGCATCTAGTGTTATACCTCTGTGTAAATTTATCATGTCCGTCTTCCACCTAGCCTTCAATACTCTCTAGAGGTAGTCAGTACGCCATCTGCAAGCAACATCTTGACAGAAAAATTAAAAAGAGTTCCTGAAAACATAACCAAAATGTAGTATTTTATTTCCACTCAAGCGCTATATGCGTTGGCACCTCATTCAGTCATAACTGAACGCTCACCCGAAGCGCACGCAGCTTCCAGATCCCTCCTTTGTGTTTGTTTTGCAAGATGTTAGCATGCATAATTTCCATGTTAAATAACCAGGAAGTCATTCATGCATACTTAATCAGTTCAATCACATTATCTTAGAAACACATGTAATAAGGAAACATAACAACTTAGACAATAATCAAGATCAACTGAACTATTAAGTTACCATACTCATACATATCAACAACCAATATCCATCCACATTTATCCATTAGAAATAATAATTCATTACATAAAAACGAAGCATATTACAAAACCAATTATAACAGTGTTGCATAGAACCAGGCATGCAAGCATCATACTCTAGAACATAGCATAACTTTGTTAGAACATAAGAGAGTTATCTCAACAATAGCATACAGAAGATATATATAGGGGCAAAGACTTTCCCTTCACCTCCCATGTGCCCAAAAATAGTCATGTGTCCTATACTTGCATACTGCACAAAACACTTGCTAATAATAGATTATCTAAAAATATTCTACTTTAATCCTATTAATAGTCACATCCATGCATGTGCTTAGATCCTCGATCTTCATGTGTCTTTATCCAAAATTAGCCTTTGATTGTCTGCCAAGTTAGCATGTTTTTATCTTTTCCTTGGTCAACACTCCATCTCTGCTTTTTCTATTTTTAGCTCAACTTGGAAAATCAGCTGAATCCTATGTTAACCCCTATGTCTGTGCATCCTTGTGTGTTTTCCTATCTCTCACATACGCACACCTTCCTTCATGCTACCCTGACTCTTCCGCATGCGCGCTTCTGTGCGTAGCCTCTACACTCTTATATTTAGTCAATTTTTTAACCCAACAGTTTACATCCATCATCTTGGTCAGGAGAACTGGTCTCCTCAAGTGGCTATGGAGTCCACCAATGTACTTGATTAGAAGGTCCCGGTATGCTACATCTTTTCCCGTTTGGAAAAATTTCTTCTAAAACTCACTAGTGTACTCTTGCAGGTTTTGGCATTACTTCTGCCTAAGATACTGTTAATACATAGACCTCACTTCCTCATTGATTTGAATCTCATGAGTATCTTCTTTATGAGCTCCTAGTGCCTCATTCGGAACACCAAGTTTCTCCATGAGAAATCCCATGATGGACTCCAATTCACCATAGACAAGGAAATACTACCCACATCCTTGAATAGACTTGCCACATCCTCCTCCAACTTGTAGAAAATTTCTTCTCTAATCTCACTTGTATCTTCTCTACGAGCCATGTCTCAGATTCATTGCTTCTGCTTCTTGGTGGAAATATCTTCTTCAAAAGAAATGAGGATGCCTTCACCACTTTCACTTCCCCTTCAAGTAAGGAGCATCTAACTAAAAAATGTCAACACAAGTTAAACCACGCAAAAACAATTAATTTGAACTGCTCTGATACCAATTTGATTTGTAAACTACTTTTTAACAATAAATAGATCATATTCTAGTGATAATTGAATAGAAATGACTAATTTCCTTTTAACCAATATAATGTGCATGAAACATTAAATACTACACTACAAATTAAGAGATAGTAGACAAAGGAGACACAAAAATTTATCCTAGAGAAACCCAATGTGGGAAAAACTTCACTAAGTGAGAAAATTACATCCCTTTTACAATGTAATTCTCCAAAAATAAAAATCTACTGCCAAATATTGGCCTTCACAAAGGATTCAACACTCCTTCTAGTTGTATTTTCTTGCTTACAATCCCCAACAATGAAGAACTCACTCTTAATGAAAAAAACAAGAAAGAACTCCAACTCCTCCTTTCTCACACTCAAATTCAATAAAAATCACCTCTGAAAATGAGGAATTGAACTTGTTTTTATAGTTGTTCTCCCCACATATGGAGGGATAGGATAAAAAAACAAATCTGAGAAGTCCAAACATTTGCAACTGCTTGAATTCTTGTTTTAGCGTCATTGGGGACAGGACCTTCAATGACCACATAACGGTGGTTGTGTAACTATCGCGGTGGTTGCACAACCTCTATTCCCTGTAGGCAGAGGTTGCGTAACCAGTGTGGCATTTGTGCAACTTCCGTTCTGTGAAGAGCGGCGGCTATGTAATCATCGGGGTGGTTTCGTCACCATCTCCTAAAAATCTCTAGAACAAAAAAAAATAATGGCCTTCGGATGTCATTAGAAGGTGTTTGGATCACCACTACTCTGACTAGACCATCTTCAGGACTAAGAATATGCCGATAATATGCACTACAAGTCTCTATAAGGAGAATACATAGAATTGTGTATTTTCATATCCATTTTTGGATCAATAAAGCATAGCAATCATTATCACGATGCTTGTTAATTCCATGATAATTGCAAAACGGTTTACCTTTGAGTTTTTTAATTCAGTAGCGAGGGTAGTAATGAGTATATAACAAGTGATTAACCAATTATTGAGTAGCTAATATAGAATATCATGTTATCGAGAATGCTTTGCAAACCGAAGGGGTGTTTTTTGTTGTAGAACTTTGAATTCACTTGTATGGTCACATACATCATGCATAATGTGTGTATAACATTGTTTCTCACTAGGCTTAGAACTATATTGATCATGATGATGGATATGGGCATGGGAAGAATCCTTTATATTGTTATCTCACACTTGAGAGATGTGATCTTAGTTTTCATAGCTTGAAATTTATCTTGAAAAGCAAGGTGCGCATCTTGAATAGACTCTAATATAGCCTTATGAAAGGTGTCATCATTACTAGTAGAAGGATCTGAAATATGGCTCATAATTGAGTTCACATGGGAAGGCTTTGAATTATCATGGATCTTTATTTTGTGCACTAGATTTATGAGAGTATCTATACATGCTTGGTGACATTGAAGTAAATGATACAATGAGACTTGAGAAACTATGGCATGGGCTATGATGGAAGAAAAAAGGATGTCATAAACTCCAATTAGGTAGTAATAAATCATAATCGACGATGAAGGGATGATAGTGGAAATATCATAGGAGATAGGACCCAAAAGTGATGTTGACAAAATAATCTCGTTGTCAAATTAATGAAACGACTATATATGAAAATAGAAACTAAATTTAACAAAACAAAAAAGAGCTATTTTTGAATCTGATTATATGGAAGCAAAACCCCAAAGGATATTTTCTACAAGTGTATATTTTTTCGATTATACTCTAATTACTAAAAATAGTAATTTCAAATTTTTGAAAAGTGTGCTAAAAATTAAGGAAAACAAAAATGAAGTTTTCATTAAATACATAAAAATTAAGAATAACCTCAAAGTAATTTGAAAATAGAGTTGTTATGCTTTAGATATTCAACAAAAGGTGAATTGGTAATTAGGAGCCTTAAAAATAGACCCAAAGGATTAAACCAACCATGAGACCCTAAGGAGAAATTCAAAAATCAATTTGAGGTCAGGAAAGATGATGAAATTTGAATACAAACAATAGAAAATTGATGGATCTAAAACCAATTCAGAAGAGGAAGCCCTATGGAAACTAGGGTTTGATCAAAAGTGAGTTCACCAAAATGTTTTACCCTCAATTAAATTTTCGGTCAATTAAATTAGGTTTTAGATTATATTAGAATTTATTGCAAATCTTACAAAGATGTTACAATAGAAATAATAACTTAGATTTACAACTCAAGTTAGATAACAAGAATATACCATATACCAATCAACATAACATACACTTGAAAGCTCAAAATGAATGTGTAGAGGCACTTAGTTGATTATATATAACTTCTAGAGAAATGTGGGACTATACACTGCTGGAAACGAGTGATTTGACCCTAAATGGCCTTTAGAACTAGAACTTTGACTGTGAATCCACTTGGGTAGGGTCGTATCAAACTACCATGACCATATTATACAGTCATGACCAAAAGGTACAGTCTTGGACTTGCTCTGAATTGACTTCTGTAACTTTCTGTGGTGCTCTCCTTTTTGGATTTGTCTATCATTAAAGCCTAGTTATCACGCATACTGCAAGGATATCTATATGGATTGGTTATCATCTCAAACCCTACTCATGGATGAAGAGCCTTGCAAGACAGACATTAGAAGGGTTGTGGGCACCCTCATGCACCACCGATGTTGGCATTTGTTTTGGTTATGTTTGCTTTGACTTGGCTCTTGCTAAACACTTGCAGAGAGGATATTTAAGTGCTTGTGAATGAGAGATATGGCTGCCTTGACATGGTTTGTAGCTTCATACTGATGTGGATGCTACCCTGATGACTTCAGATGTGATAGTGTGAGATTTAGGGAGCTTTGGATGCCTTTTATAAGTGTATGAAGTGAGTTTTCTAGTGCATTTCCTTAGGAGTTCTAGGTTAGCAAATGAGGTAGTCTTTTCTTTCTTAAATAGGGTTCCATATATGATTTATCTAAAAAAGGTTGACCCAGATGATGCATAAGACCCAATTAAAGATATTGATTTTAAAGTAGAGTTGGATGACATGTCGGTCCAAGACCATATAGATGGGTCAGAACCAGATATAAATTCCTGACTAAATTGTACATCCCTGACCGAGAGTAGAAAAATATGCCAAGTGAGGTTTAGGACCTGTCAACTAATGTTTTTCTATTGATTTTGTGCATCATATTCTTAAAATTTGTAGACATGTCAGTGTGTAAGGATAAACAAGTTAAACAAGGGACCTCGGAAAGTGTTAAGCGGGAATGGAAAAGTTGTATTTATCATAGCAAGAGTGCATAATCAAATCAAGAGTTGTCAAAGTGTAAATTACCAAATTTGAGTGTCTACAGTTGGGTCAAGCAACGCTCAACTCCTCTCTGACTCTGACATCTCCTTTAGCAAACTTGGGCATTGATCACCCCCAATATTTCAACAGTTCAGTTCAAATCCAAGTCTCTAAGTACGACAAATTCGAGAGTTTCTCTCTCAGCAAAGTGAAGAGGTGTATTCTTTCCATGTTTTTCCTCTTTATTTTACTACTTACAAATTCAATGTTTAAAGTTACAAATATATTATTCTAAATTTGAGTTTCAATTCAATTTCTTCTATAAACATTGACTACAATTTGTGTTGCAGGTTTCATCATGGAGCATTCCAAAACCCGACTGAAGACAAAGTGTGTGTACACACTCATGTATCTTTTTCTTTAAGAATGTGATTTTCATTTCATTCTTAAAGGGGGATAATGTAAACACTTAAATTTGGCAACTTATCCTTTATAAATGACAAGTATGGATTCATCTTTACACTATGACTCGCGCACACATCCTAAGTCCAAGCAACGTATTGCTCTCTCTCTCTCTCTCTCTCTCTCTCTCTCTCTCTCTCTCTCATTTGACTTGTTATATTGCACACATTGCTCATTTGTTCATATAATTAGTTGCATTCATCCAAAGCAATGTGCCACTCCCAGACATCTTGCCCAAAATCTTGCACAATCCATATCAGTTGCATGTCTATAACTATATGGATTGGGATCAGACCGTACTACAGTTTGGCACAAACCCATACAATCATGTTTCCCTCTTCCAATGGTTTCTTTTCTAATTTGATATATTTCTCTGGGTCATTTCTTATCTTATGGGTCAGCCCTAATGCAACATCTAACCTACAAATACCTATATAAGAAGGTCTAAATCACTCATTTGAGTAATTTGGCACTTTCAAGAGAACCCATTGCAAAATACATTCCTAAAGCACTTTATGCTCTCCTAAATTCCTAAAAAGTGGGTGCAAAACCTAGGAGCAACTCATATAAAGGTCTAAAGCAAGCTAAACCAAATTCACAAGCCATGCCTCTCATTCTATAGACATCCTAAGTCAATCCAACACAAGCCAAGTCAAGCATTGTCAAAGTTTGTAAGGCACAAAGGGAATCAAACTAGTATTTGCAAGCACAATACACTATATCACTATTACGGAGGATACATTTTACTATATCTTTAGTTACGCTTGTTATCTTTGTGTCAAGAGACACAATGGAAAGAGTGTCTCAGAGTTGACTTTGTTTTTGAGGAATTTGTTTTTGAGGAATGCATTTTGTTGATTAAGTCCATGCACAATTTGTTTAAGATTAAAAAATTTGGATCAAAATTGGGCCACTTCTTCTACGTTCTTTATGTTGTCATGAGTCATTACAACCATGGCTAGAGGAGGTTCAAAGGGTAAAAAATCTCAAATGTAGGTAAAACATAGCCCCATAAAAATAGTCGTTTGGATGGAAAATATTTCTAAAAATTAAGTATACACCAAAATGATCGCCACAAAGAAATTGAAAATGGTGTCGGGGCTCAACAAGCAAAAAAAATATTTTGTATTTTTTTCTTCCACCCTATTTTTTTAATATTACCCTATGGCCCTAATGTATCCTTTTGTGTCTATCACCGACACTCTAAGGTTCTATTATGTATTCTGATAAAACTAATTGCGGACTAGCACTCTAGAACTGTGTTCTTTATTGGCAGATAATATCTCTATTTTGTATTCTATTTTAAAAGAGAGCCTCTAGTGGTAGTTTTTGCCAACTCTAAGTTATTAGGATTACATAACCAGGTGAAAATGATAAGGCTTCTATTAGGAGTGTCTGATTTGTTGGCTTGCATTCAAATTTATCGCATTCATAAATAGTGTCGGATCGTTATTTGAATGCAGTAACTATGGAGGGTAAATTGTATCCATAGCCCACTATATCGTCTTCGATGTTGGTTGTGAGCAACTTCTCGAGACTAACCGCTTATCAGTGCACCAAAAGTTATAGATGGTCAAAGGCATCTTTTGTCTAAGCTTTGAAAATAACTTTGGGATATTCTGATATACCCAAAGGTAAGTGGAAACTGGAATTTCTACACAATGTTATCAAATGGGTTACATAATAGGGAAAAAATCCTCAGTTCATTGAATTGGGTAAAATTGATTTCCACTTGGCTCAAAACAATAGTGTTCTATGACATTTAAAATTGTTGAAACATGATTTATAACTTAAGAAAGAAAAAACGGAGTAAAAAATGACTGAAAGGATTGGTGTTGTCACATTCGTTACCACTTTTTGATCATCAAGATCCTACTAAGAGCGAGGTGAAAACATATGGTGGATAATTGCATGAACCCTAAAAAATTAATGTTGTAGTTGAACAGGCCTTGAAAAGAGCTCTAATATCAGTTGTGACAATCTTCCATGCAACAAATTAGGCCAATAAAAATATAGAGAAAATATGTTGCAAAATGAAATAGAAATAATTTTATTGCATAAAAATATTAGAACTACATTACAAGATTGTAAGCCACTTTGAGAAGGCAACCTCCTTTGAGCAAGCTCAATACAATAAAATTCTTGGATACTTTACACTAGCTTATGCATCACATTTATAACAGTTCTACTCAAGCTAACTACTACTTCTCATGCATATGGGATTATTCTTAACAAATCACGAGACAACTTATAGAGCATGTGTCCATAGCTTTTATTACAAGTAAATTATAAAGAGAAAGGACAGGATTTTAACAAAAAGTTTTTTTATCAAAAAAATGGAGGAAGAAATTGATGGGGAAGACGAAACGATTGATTTTCCAATCAATACAATATTGCAAACATAAAGAGGAAATTGGCTCCATACAATTGCAAATAGATTAGCTAAGGTATATGTCATGATTAAACCTTCAATATGTGTGTGAATCAATACTCGATTGATGCAGGAGCATCAAGGATTAGGTGTCATAAGGTCATATGAGACCATCTAGGAATGTTTGGTTAGGTGTATTTGAGTGATTCTACTTGAGTAAGTAAAGGTCAAATTGAATGTGTGTAAATGTAATAACTAGGTGTGCAAGAGAGAGCAAATAGAGATAGGTAGGTGGAAATTAGTTGTTCTTATGCCAATTAAGGCTTATCATGATGTGTACTAAGTTGTCATGGGAAGTTGAACGAGGGTTAGAGTGAATAAGATGTGGATATGATAAGGTTGCTAAGTTTGATGTTTGTTAGAGCTCATATAGGAGTTGTACAATCAATTTAGAGGCTAGACTAGAGGAGAAAGGAGAGGAATGAATGTGAGAGGATATGAAATGGAGAAAATCATGATGTAATAGAGATGTATGATCTTTGAATGAAAGAATAGAACAGCACTACAAGTGAATTTGTGTGAAAATTACATGAATTGTGTCTTTTGAATGAACTGTATGTAGAATCATGCCCAAACCGAGAGTCTATATTTGACAGTAGGGTATATTCGGAGAAATAGCAATCTTTGAATGGATGCAAACGAGTGCAGAGGTCCGAGGAGCAATATAAATGTTTGGTAGCTCATGAATCTAGCTACATTTACTTGTAGCCCTAAATCTTTCCTCTCGGGCCCAAACTAGGGCATCATGTTGTTAAAATTCTATCCATTGGAATTTCATGAAATTTTAGGGAGATCTCTATCCAGGTGAGTTATAGAAGCATGCAAAATTTCAGCCCCTAATTCGCATGTGGGAAGGAGTTATGATAAGTTTTGCAGTACAGACTATGAAAGTTGCAGTGGAGAGAGAAAATGGAGTGCATGGAGGAGCAAATCATGGAGTTGAGTCTCCAAATTTGGCAGGGAGCATGTTATAACCATTCCTAAGGTGGATCTATCAAGTACTAAGTATAATCATGTTGGTAAGTGTCTACTGCTAAGGCTTGGAAGCAGAATAGGCCTAATTGTAAGAGAAAATTACAAACGAAGTACAAATTCTAACAAAGAAACCTATAGTGAAATTTGGGCATGAGCTAGAGATGGATAGAGGGTCTTAGAAACACAATTTAGGTTGCGAGGTTGTTTCATGATAAAGTGTGATATCATGGCATTTAGGTGTTGAGAGGGCTACAAGGCCAAGAGGCCTAAACTAGAGAACTATAGTGAATGCAATTGTATGATAGAACCAAGGGTCTAAACACTTTGTGATGGAGTATATAAGGTGTTCTAAAGGTATTAAGAATTATCCAATGCCCTTCTTACTGTTTTGAGTACTTCAAACCAAAGAAGCCCATAGAGAACTATCTTGTGCTTAGAGAGTAATGCATGGAATGCATGGAAACTGAACTAGAGATGCTTAAGGGGATCTAGGAAACCTCTTATAGTGTGGTGGTATACAAAGAACAATAGATTCATGAAATGCAGAGTTGAAGGTAGTAGGTTGCATGTTTCCATCTCTATAGTTGCATGGAGATGAACCAAGCTTTCTAAGGAAGGCATAAGACTAATGGTGTTTTGAGTCATTGTTGCATGCTTAACTCCTTAAAGGGAGAATGGAGATCCTCAGTGCAGGGAAGTTGTAAGTCAATACAAGAAAGCTCAGAGCTCTCCAAGGAAAGGATAATCATCCTCAAAGGTAAGGTTTTAGTCTAGAAGAAGATAGTGGAAATTGTATGAACACCTGCACCATCAATAAATGCTATAAATCTTCAACAATAAATTTTCTTGTGCATTGGACAAACCCTTACGAGGGTTGTTCATTCTTTCTCATCCAACAAATCACTATCAAGTTGTCAGGGAAAGGTTGATTGTCTTGCCTAACTTTCACTTTGTGGGGCATGTTAAATGGCGAGTGGCCTTCTCCAAAGTTTCCATATTTCCCCCAATCTTCCATTTTGCCTTATGGTGGGGAAAGGGATGGTTGTCCTCTCTCCACCCAACATTCACTTTTCATTTGGAAAAATGTTTGATTGCTTTTCTTCCATGGTGCAACTTCAGTGTTCTTGAATGATTTTTTTGGTCTTCCATAGTGTGATCTCTACGTTGAAGGGAGAAGGGTCGCCTAAAGCTTCTTGCATTCAAGCCAAATGGAAACACTGCAAATGCTAAAAATGTGAAACATGACTGCAAAATGCATGATGATGTTGACCATCAAGGACGCTCTTGCACCAAAGGTTATATGAACTTTGATTATACAACTCAAGTAAAGTAACAGACCATTTTCAAATAAACCTTTGTCCACATTTGAATGAAGAGATGAATTGGCATTTTATGTTTCAATTGAGTCTAGCAAAAGATCACATGAAATTAATGAAGAAATTTGAAATCTGATTGACAGTAAAAGCTAAGCATCACCAACCAAACTAAGAAACTGCCTCTTAATGTTGCTATAAGATTCCCACAACAAAACATGCACATAAAGTGAAATGTCATCACTAAAACTAGTTGAGAACACTGTCCATCCATCTGTTATGACCAAGCCCAGATTAGTTACTCTATTAAGCATTACATGGAAAGTGAGAGATAAGGTGGCTGCTTCAACTTTCTATCTTATACGGATGGTGAATACTTTTTTCCACAACCTTCATACAAGAAAATAGTCCCCAAGTATACATTTAGCAGGAGGATCAGCCTACTCATTGTGAAAACATGCATGGGAAGATGAATCAGAGCCATTCAAACCTGTGTTGTAAAATCTGACTGAATACCCCAGAACCTAGCCTATTTGCAGCTTTGATTTAACACACCATACATATCTTCATTCAACGAGTCTTGAGCAAATAAAAATTTAGATAAAACTCAAAACAGATTACTTTAATCAACATGGAAATTAGAGATTGTTTGCTCCCCTGGTCCATTATAGTTGAACAAATTAGGTTTGGCTTCTGGATTAATAACTGTTGTAGATTTTTGGTCAAAAATCAATAACACAATTATTAATCCAGAAAATAAAAATTTGTTTGACATGGAACACAGTTCACAAAGGATTAATAGGGTAATCCAGTTGTGATAGCAGATCGCAACAATCTTCAATCAAGCAATACCTGCTTCTATATTTTTTTCCTTGTTTTGGTTTTAATGATGTCAATCCTGAAAATGTTCTAAATCTACGTGGCTAAAGATAATTTGTGGGTTGCACTTGTTACTTTACTAACAATTGTTTTAGATTGTAGTGAAGCAATATTATTTCACCACATTAAAAAACTAATCTGACTCGAATGGACAAAGATGTGCCATGTAGTAGGATGTGAACTATCTAGAAACCTGAAAAGATGTGTGGTTGAAGACAATGTCAGGTCAACTTAATGCATGAAACATGGTTTAAATCAAAAGAACATCACTAAGCAAATTAAATAGCATAACTGAGACTTGACATACTCTTCAAGTTCCCCATACATTCACCCAAATTTTGAGTTCTCTATCAAGTGTTATCTGCAGTCCATTTGTCTATTTGATGGGAAATCTCAATTACATTTATCTTAGAAGATATAATACTGCACTTAATATTGAACAAAATGATAAAATGACCATTGTTGTTTAGCTTCTTACAAATTAGCCAATGTCTTGTGAATGATCAAAGATAAAGAGTGTATTACTTGACCATAAAGGAAAGTACACGACATCTTTTACAGCCAAGTAAATGGATTAATGAAAATAAATTTAAAAAATGAAAAATCTAGGATCCTGCTGCCAGTGAAAACTTCTGACAGAAAAAGTTGCAAGCAACACGATCCTCCTCTGACCTCACACTTTTCCTTAGCTCATCAAGTGTTGCAGCTACATCTTTTGCCTCCTCTCTCAAATGCTCCAAATTCTTTAACAACTCTTCTGACTTCCTTACATTCTCCCCACAAACTACATTACCTACACCCTTGCACAATCTATCAGAGCCTTTAGGAAAGCAATGAGAATCTTTTCGTTGTGGATTGAACTTAGACTCTTGATGCAGCATCTTCTTGAATTGATCCTCGACAGCATGATTTAGGCAACTACTCTTTGAGGAATTATCATACCAACCAAAGGACTCTTCATTTTCCTCATCTGTATCTGAGGTCTCTGAACCCCTTTTGTGATACCAATTCTTCATATTGATTGAGTTTTTATTATTTTCCATTTTGGCTTTTCTCCAAGTGTCAGATTCACGGAAAAGTCCGTGTTGTGCATCACACCCACTCTCTGCTTGCAACTTCCGCAACAATCCATCTAAGTTTTGTGATGTTTTGCTAGGCTCCCTGCAAAATTCCTGTCGTTCCTTGAGGATTTGCTTCAAGTCTTTGTGAAAGATGTTTCTCTTGATTACAGAGAATGGGACCTTCTTGCTTATTGACTCTTCATAAATTGGGGTTTCTAACTTCTCTCCTCTGCAATGACCCCTTGCTTCAGATGTAGAGTCATTTCTAGCTTGGCTATAACAGAAGAACCTTTCTTCTGAATTCTTGAAGATGGGAATATCTGTGCTTGCTTTCATCTCTGTCGGCTTTCTAAGATGTGGGTAGCTGGGAAACCGGCATTGACTTGCATCAAACGTTGGAAATTCTTTTCTATCCACTCTACTCGACTGACAGGCATTATTTACAACTTGAAATTCCTCCTTGAATCTAGCCCGTCGATCTTGCCATGCCTGAGCTGTTGAATCAACTCTTGCTCTAGCTCTTTCACGGAACATTTGGAGTTTTTCTTCATCAGACATTCTTTCAGAATGAAATGCATCTTTTTCCACATAAAGTCCCCATGTTTTTGAATATTTCTGCCCATGCTGAACCTCACCCGAAGTAGATGAGGTGAAAGTACCTTTGGAGTTCTGTACCTTGTGTGAACATCTCTTACACCATAGTTTTGACCTTTCTACATTGTACAGTACCCTTTTTTTCTTGTCAGACAGGCATGCATAAGCCTGCAAGAACAAGACCCGTATTTGATGTTACACTAAAGGCACTGCCTCTCCAGTTCGACTAGCATGGTTCTAGACATTGTATGGTTTTGATTTCCTTAGCAATTAATTCAGAAGATTAACTAATATCTGTGTTATTATCGAATTTTATTTCAATTTAAGTTTCTGTTTGAACAATAAATACTAAATAGAGAACTGGTGAGCATTAGATGAATAGGACACAAATATTTACATTGCGTATTAAAAGTCCACTAGGTCAAGCTGAAATGAAAAATACCTACAATACTTCCACCGTGACAATCAAAAATAGGCTGCATCTCAAGTATCATTACATGTGAGTGGTACTCAAATAATGGCCAGGAAAGAAAATTGCAAGAAACAGTGCGGACTGACCACATTCACAGACTAGGTGAAAGAAAAGCCACCCTGGTTTGACAAGACTTGTATGTTGAACTTTGAAGAACAGTCCTACAATTGGTAGTCCCCTTTCTGATCAGGAATACAGAAAAACATAAAGATTGCTTTTAATTTGAATGATTTTCTTATCTGCTTATGCCACAATGATGTAGTTTCAAGATTTTGGTCCAATAGGTGAATAGGCCCTGTGTACAACAGGGTATACAATCCACATAAATAATTCTTACTTCACTCACCTCAGAAACAAGTTTAAATGCAGCCTCTGCTTTTGGGTGTTTGTTTTTGTCTGGGTGAAGTAACAATGCTGCAGAAAGGTAACATGAGTTTCAGAAAACATTCATTTACTCCATACGTGATTTTAAAATTGTACTCAAGTAAAGTGAGATGATATCAAATGACAATAAAAAGTGGGATAATATAATTTGGAGGCATACCAAGTTGGCGGTATCTTCTTCGTATCACATCAATTTCTGCATTCTCCTCTACCTATTATTCAAAAGCTCATTAACTTAGTATCCACAGTAACAAACAAGGGACGGGGAACTACGATAGCAAATTTATCTGACCATATTACCTTAGATGCAATCCAGTAACCATGACATTATAACATAACGATGGAAAATATAAACAAAAAAATCAACCCGATAGAGCTGCAAGATACAACAGGATTATACCTTGAACAATAATTACAACTCTCCAATCAGGCATACTAAAATTCAAATTTTCTTCTTGTCATATAAATTTATAGATGACAAAAATTATGGACCTCTATAATGAAGAATACCAATATCCTTGAATTTTTATCTAACTTCCTTATTGGTTTATTATACAGGTTGGGTGACAGAAAGATGACGTAGAAACAATACTCATTTTTTGTACTCAAAACCATCATAGAAAATAATAATATTAACCTACCTGCTCTATTGATTCGGGATACATGGATTGGTGCAGACAATTTCTAGTTTGGAACCAATGCAATCAGGCATTGTCAAGGATGCGAGATCCTACTCCTTGCATTAGGAAAAGAGGGCCGCATACAGCTGTTCCCTTGATGTAATTAGACTATATTGGGATCAGCGATGTGCACTTGTCAAATTACAGTCACAAGTTGCATTGGCATAGATTCAAATCACCATGCATAGCTCATGTTCCATTATGAAAATACATAGCTAAGTGAACTTACAGATTAGTTCACCTTGCATAGTCATCTGATCTTTTAGTGTAATTAACAGTTCATAGTTCATTTATTTATGGCCAACCATGTTTCCAGAGGATTTCTTGTCACCAAAAGATAATCTTGCTGATCTTATGCCCTTGAAAATCAAGGCTGTTTAGCTCGGCCAATTTGTCACAGTTGATAAAATACTGAGTAAATCATGACTTACAAACACTTGCCACAACATCTCAAGGAGGTCGAGAGAGAGAGAGAGAAAGGAAGGGAGAGATGTAGGGAGAAAGAGGGAGGGAGGGAGAGAGAGAGAGAGTTAGAGGGGGAGAGGGGAGAGGGAGCAAGAGGGGGAGAAAGGGAGTGGGAGAGGGAGAGGGAGGGGAAGAGGAGGGAGCAAGAGAGAGATATTCATCTATGAAAATGAGAAAATAGAACTCTTTGTAGCAACTATTACAAAATGCCGAAGACTTTTTTTCATTTTCTTTTACTTGTCTGGTACACAAGTCTTAAACAATACAAAAAAAAACTTTAAAAGTTAACCATTCCATTGATTTTCAACAGAAACCATTTCATTTGTGATCTGACATTGTCTATTCTGAGGCAAGAGAAAAAGTAAGAAACTATATTAATGTCCATGAATGACCAATATAGGTTAATGGGACTCCAATCAGTATAAATAGCATGACGGACCACAAAAAAACTGAAAAGCGAGGCTATACGCCAAAACTGAAATGAAAAGCACAAAAACAACCTCTATAGAGAAAAGTTAATTCAAAGCAGATTAGCAATAAGCAGGTCCAATCGCTAATGCCATGCAGTACAAACATTATAATTAGCTTTGAGAATGGAAGATCAGCCACCAGAGAAGTATATGAGATCAAGAAGAGAAGATGGTCCAAGTGTTTTGCAATAAAAGAAGCTTCAACTTTGCAGGTTTGTGGATGCATTCAGAAGGAAAGGGCAATTGAGTCCATAAACCCTAGCTGCAGCTATAACTCATCAACATCGACTTGGCTAAGTGGCTGCATGTTCATGCAAGATATATGAAACAGGCATGGGTGTATGTTGGAAGGCTTAAATTTTTGAAGATTTCAAAGCCATGATCTGTATCCATATATCTTAGTTATACGGTTATACCTATAGATAGTTTGGATATTAGTCTTAAAATTCTTTGTTTAGAAATGGTGGAAACTGTCAATTTTAATGTGCAACAGAAGTTCATGAAGCTTTGATACAAGAGAAAAAAGGTGACATTATAGGGTTGTACAGGGCATGCGGAGCTAGGCAAGATTAAGGACAAGTTTGAATGTGAGCTACAAGATCAAGAATCTAAACAGAAGCATGAAAAATAATCTACAAAAGAGCACAAGGAATAATTTGAAAGTGAACCGAAGGACATGATACAAATGAAGGAAAACTATTCAAGTATTCAAGATCAAAAGGATGGCATGGAAGATGACAAAGAAGAGTCAAAGGAAGCGAAAGAAAAATTAGTGCTCCAAAGGTTTTAGTAAATCAGCATCCACATCATCATAAGACACAACAATCATGGAAGCATGACATGGAGCATGAGGAACAACAATTTTGGGTATGCCCAGCAACCAAAGGAATGATAATTATGGGCATACTTCAAACTAAGGCAGCAACAACAATTGCAAGCATGCACATCATACAAGGAGCAACGATTATGGGCAAACATGATATTAAAGTAATGCAGTGGAGCCATGGAACCATTGAAGACTGGAATCTATGAAGATCTCATAAGGATGGTTGGATAATCAGTTACCATCAATTCTCCAAAAATCATATTAATTGGAGTATTGTCATGTTTTTGGGGATAAAAGACATTAAGGAGGCATATCATGTTATGTACCTAAGCATATGATATTATGATGTATATTAGGTTATGAAGTAACCAATCTATGGCACACATAACCCACACTTAGATAGGATGAGTCCAATGGGCATTGGGTTAAAGTTTTACGCTAAGGTTACTAGATAAGAGGCTATAAATAGAGGCACATTTATTGTAAAGAATGACCAAAGGATATTTTATTTTGTTTGGGCTCTCATACAAGGGATATTTCAAGTGATTTTTTCTTTAAGTAGTATTCAATCATAGCTCCATCTACAATTGACAAAATAGAACAATGTCCAAATAATGTGACTATTGATCAATGTTAAGTTTCTCCTAATGCTCATGCATGTGAGAAAGTTTTAACACCAACTATGAGCCTAAATATGATCACGCAAAGTCCAAAAGCCTGCCCTTCCACCCAACCTAATGAAGCATAATTGGTATGTCAACACCTCTAGTCTTTCAATTCAGGATAGTGTCTTGTTGCAATATCTGCTAAGTCTAAGATATCAAGTCCTCCACCTCTAGGAAAATAAGCACCTCTCTTTTTCCATCATTTAGCAAGGATGGATCAAACAACTTGAAACTATTTGCACTGACTTTCAAGTAAATCCCCATATAGCTATGCAAATCTAGCTTAAGGGCATGTTTAACCCTGCAATCCGATTTTGAACAAACCCTACCAAATGTTAGAATATGTGGAGAGAGAAAGAATAAAGAAAGAATAGAATATACAAAGATGGAATGAAGAGAAACCAAAATTCACACATTATTCATTATGTGTCCGTCCTTTTATTATGTCATTTATTAGTTAACACTTAACTAATATTAATATAACATTAATACATAAGCCTTATATTTTAATACCCCCTCTTAAGGCATACTCTATAGAACATACTGACAGAAGATTAAAATAACATAACCAATCAAGACCGCATATACTTCAAAAGCTTTCCCCTTTGACAACAATGTTTTGACCAGGTAGAACTCCATCAAGCTGCCTCCCTAACCCTCGTAAAGGTGTAGTTCCCGAGCTAAATTCCCGAGTTCCCGGATTCCACCTCCCACGACTCCCGAATTATAGAATCTCCCGAATTGTTGGACAACCATCCATACTGAGCCATCCACAAGCTCCATCAAGTTGTCTCATGACCCTCATAAGGGTAAAATCCCAAGATCCATAGACTCCCGAACTATCTGGACAACCATCCATACCAAGTTTCACATACACTAGATTCCTTTATGTCTTCAAAGTGTTGCAATTCTTTTAAAATACACATTCTCTATCCGTGAGTTCATCATTGTCAACATCCGGTGGATTTCCAACACTATTTGATTGGTCTTTGTCTTGTAATTTTCCCTTCATCTTTTTCTTTATGATCTTATCTGTCTCGTGAAAAATATTTTGCTCAATAACTTGATAATATAAACTTTTTTTCACAATTATTTATCGTTTTCTCCGAGAGTAACACAATCCATTCATGGCCAAATAAAAATCCCTAGTTCGTGATTTGCAACAGTGGATCCTCGCAACTGCATTTCGTGGATGTTGCAAGCCCAAAAATGACTTATCACAATCTGAAATTCTCTATTTTTGCTCTCAATTTTGTATTATTTAAATCAGCTTTACACAACTCGTACCTGATTAGGGAGAGATTAAACACAATTTTAGACTGATGCCCTTCACGTGTGTGTGTATATTCTGTATTATTCAAATCAGCTTTACACAACTCGTTCCTGATTAGGGAGAGATTAAACACAATTTTAGACTAATGCCCTTCACGTGTGTGTGTGTATTCTTCCTTTTTGCAAACTGTAACAGCAGTAACAATGGAGACCTCTTTCCTTCTTTTTCTCCCTTTTTGCTTGCCCCGCACTCTGATACCAATGTTAGAATATGCAGAGAGAGAAAGAATAAAGAAATAATAGAATGTACAAAGACGGAATGAAGAGAAACCAGAATGCACACATTATTCATTATGTATCCATCCTTTTATTATGTGAAAGATGGTTACAAAGTGGTTGAAGTAGTTTCAACCGTTTATTAGTTAACACTTAACTAATATTAATATAACATTAATACATAAGCCTTATATTTTAATACCAAAGATAACTCACTTTTTTGTTTTTTTGCCCTTGGATCATTCTTTTCACTCTCACTTTCTTTCGTTTACTTATTTTCTCAAGTATAGCCACACCATGTTACAAATGTTGAACTAATGTGACACTTGGTTGAATCATAATCATCTTTGTTCTTCGCCCAAACTTGCCCCAAACAATACCTCATTTGGGCATGAATTATTGCATTCACTCCAAAAGTTTGATTGCCTTCTCCACATTATTTCCTTTCATCACAATGTAATGTCCTTTCATCTCAAATATCAAATCAAATGGTCCTTGAAGCAAGAATGACAAACACGTCTCAAATGGAGATTGGTCATTGAATTTATCCACTATACAATAGCAATGTTGAAGGAGTATGTTTTTGTTCCAAATCTTCATATTTTCGGCACATTAACCTTATGGAATATGAAGCAATCTACTATGTACCACTTTTGTCTATCTTACTATCTACATGTGAACTGCTATTAAAGGCTTGAGCTTGGATTCAATGTCCATCCATTCCCGTAGCAATCCCGAATTGGCTCAAGCATCTAATATCACAATCTATTCTAGCAATCCAAAATGCACCCAAACATGCAAAAAGAACAGACACTGTCTTACTGTTAGGATTACAATTGTCATCTTCTTGAACATATCAACCATAAACAAGTTGTTATTTCCATGTTGCGCTTTTGAAAATCCAACCGAAAGGTCTATCAATATTCTTTCCCGACGATGGTTTGCCATTAGATATAGAATGTATTGTTCTAATTTCATGTTCATTGGCTCACTTTTGTTGCAAAACGTGCATCGTCTTACAAACTTTTGCACAACACTTTCCATCTTCAACTAGTAGAGTTATGTTTGAAGGTTACTAGGTGTTTTCCCCATGTCAAAATGTCTTGCCACCTTTGACGAATGAGCTTTACACAGCAATTTCACCCGTGCATCTCCAACCAGTATGTAGAATGACTATGCACTATAACATGGCAATGTTGAAGATAAAGTATGTTTGAAGTCTTCATACTTGGCATTATAACCTTATGGAATAAAGTGAGGCCTTATTTGCTACTTCATTCTATCAGTCTATCTACTTGGAAAATGCTAGTGAATGCTTGAGCTTGGTGTCCATCAATTCAAAAAGCAATCTCAAGTTGGTTCTAGAATCTACTACCGCTATCCGAAACAATCAATTATGGCAGTCCAACATGCACCCAAACATGTTCAAAGAACAGAAACTTTATTATCATAGAGGAGTTAACACCACCATCTTGTTGAACATGTTGACAACCATCAAAAGATTGTTGTTTCCATGTGTCTTAGGAAAGCCTCCGAAAAACATATCAATAGTCTCTCCCAAGGATGGCCTGCAAAGGTAAGAGAGTGTACTCTCCCAATTTCATGTTTGCCAACTCACTTGTGTTACACAATGTGCATCCTATTACAAACCATTGTACATTGCTTTGTGTCCTCAACTAAGAAATCTATGTTTGAATGTTACTAGTTGCTTTTCTCAAACCACAATGTCTTTCCACCTTTGACAAATGAGCTTCGTGAATCAATTTCACACTCACTTCTCTGATCGATATGTAGAGCTTGGCTTCCTTGAACATGAATTTGTCTTCTACCTAGTAATCTTCAAGCTCTATTCGACTCAATACCAATTATTTATTCTCCTGGCTTTCAAAAGAGATTATAAATAATTTGCTGTCACCGACCTATTGCTCCTTCAACTCCTCGTGCAGAAAAGACACAACATCACAAATCCAAGCATGGAAATCTTTGGAGGGCATGAGAATAAGTCTGTCACTTTATTGTTTACCCATTTTTTATACCTAATCGACAAAATAAAGTGTTTAGAGAACGTCATCCATTTGAAATGCTTTCCCTGTTGCAGTTTACTGTGTTTGTAAGAATTGTAGGGTTTTTGACATTGATATGCACTACAGTCTACTGTCCAAGAAGATAATGACGCCAAAATTTTGAATCTTGAACAAGAGCATATGGTTTTTGTCAGATTTTCAATAAATATCCACTGCTCCTGAAAAATCTGAGAGGTACACTATTGATCGGCCTTGCTACACAAGTAGAGCTCCCAAATCGTACCCTGAAACATCTTCCTCCAACTCAAACTGCAGCTATAGATTCAATGGCTTTGAACACAAGCATATTACTTCGTGCTATATTTTCAATAATTATCCTCTGCTCTTGAAAGGTCTGTAAGTTGTATTGATCGGGCTTGCCACACAAGTACTGCTTCCAATGCTTACCTGAAGCATCTGCCTCGAGCCCAAACCACAGCCATAGATTCAACAATCCCAATGTTGGCACTGCGCAAATATATTTGCTTTGATGTTCAGAAAGTAGTCTACAAAGGCTTCTTACTTCGTCAAAAAAAGCATTAGATTGTGTTGCAATGTTGAAAACTTTTGAATTGTTAATTTTTTTAACTATTGACCTGCTCCTTCAAAACTTCAAATAACTCTATCAAATGCTTCGATCTAGGCCATCTCTCGATGGCATAAATCTTGGCAGGATTTAGCTAACTTTCCACTACAAACCAGCTACACATCCCAAGTGTATGAATGACCAGTGCACAGGAAAGTACTTTTTGAAGTTCACTCATAGTTGATTTTGGTGCAGGAATAGCGATACCATATAGAAGATCAAACCTGTCTTTGAAATATATTACCTTCTAAAACAAAAAGGGAAGGATACTAATGCTTCTTACAAGTAAGGTTCATCATTGAGGATGAGGAATGGTTGAACAAATTTGAATATTTTATCTCGTATATCATTCCCCAAGTCACTTACAAGCTGCAAATCATCTATTCCGGAGCTGTATATTCCATTTTTTTTTTGTCTATTGTATTACTTGATCTTTATACACACTAGAAAGATAAGACATGCAAACTTTTTTGCCAAGAGGAATTGACTTTAACAACTCAAATCTTTACTTCTTTCTTGTTCATTGATATTCTTATGATTGATTTCAACTACCAACACCTAGGTGGTTTGCCTCGACAATTGCATGAAAGTGACATAGAGTGGTCCATACATAATCCTTGCTTAATGGAAAGTGCTTCCACTATGTTATTGGTGGGTAATACACTTGTAAAATTAACTCAGAACTTGGGCCATGTTGACTTGTAAAATCCCCCTGAAGTTCCACAGTATTTAGTTGTTTTTATGCATAGTGGGGCTTTTATGTAGGACATACATAAATGTTCCAAAGATTGGTGATCCTCCATCCCACAATGTGTAAAGTTAAACCCTCCGTGGCGGATTTATCTGATAACTATATAATCTTTAATCTGAAAGGATTGTTCGACAAGCAAGTCTGCTCCACCATATCTACAAAAATTGAGAAATGATGGGAAATTTACCCCTGGAGGATACACTATGCTCCTTTTAGATGAGAAAAATAAGAGATTCGCTAACAAGAAATCTATGCAAACATTCTGCAATGAAGGTGTTCCCCTTGCCTCTGTTGTTCCAAGTGAACCTGTAATTGCTCAGTATGATGTCAACGGATTTCCTATTTTCTAGGGAAGTGTTTAACAAAGTGTCTGCCTTATCCAAATGTCTCAAGCCCCCTTTCTTTCAGTTAGATTACAAATGAGAGTCAGATCCCCTCCCAAGATTCATTACTCGTCTTCTTGAACAATCATGAGGTCCCTGATCGAGCTCCATTGATGTTTCTTTGTTGAATTTCCTTTCGACACATATATTTTAGTCACATTAAAGACAAAAGTTCCATCTAATGCAGAAAAATTTATTAAGTTTCATTAGGGGATTTTGAAAAGGTGAGTGAAAATCAGGCCAACGAAAGGAGGAAAAAGGCATTGCGCAAATGCTCCATGAGAGTCCAATCCACTGCCAGGTCAGCCGGGACAATATCTGGTAGGAGGATGTGAAATGGGGAGGTGCATTATTTCTTCTTGATTTTGGGATGTGTGGTAGTTGTTAAACCAAGAAGCTAAAATTTCACAATTAAAGGATGCAACAAAGACTCCATGAATTGGAATTTAAAAAAATTTAAGCATTCTATACATTTGCAAAAAAATTTGCCAAGATGGCCAACAATCGCTTTGTTAAACACATTTTGTTTTGTTGCATGCCAAAGAAGACACGTCCATATGCTGGTAGAAAGGACAGGAAAATGTGATCAATTACTTAAAATGCTTCGTAGTCAGCTTGAAATTTTCCTGACTGTGGCTCTTCTTCTTATGGAATATAGTTATCATCTTAGGTTTTCTGTCGATAGCATCAGAAAAAGGATATGCAAAGGGAAGAAAGGTGAATTAGAATTTAGAACATTGCCAGGCTGCACCTCAGTTTTTAGAAAAGCATCTGCTTATTGCTTGGTATTGTATTTCCCACCTTAAATCTGTGCCCTTGAACTTAAGTATACATGGAAGAAAATAGTGATAAGCTTATGACATTTAAAATTTAAGGTTTGTACTAAGGTGATACACAGCTTTTTGATGGACTTATCATATAATTGAGACAACTACATGGTTGAATATTTTTTTAATAGTTACTAGCCAATCAGACAAGCATTTTGACTTCCCTAAGGTTTGAGCCTCCTGCATCTCAGAGATAGGAAATAGACATCGGATGAACATGGTTGACTTTAGTTTTTTCTTTCCAATGAGGGCGATTTTCACCCACCATTTAATTCTGGTCTTCATTTTCTCTGGTGTATGTAATTCCAATTAAGAAACAACAAAAAGCTACAAGAATGACAGCTATATTTGAAGAACATTAGTCAAATCTATGGGGAAGAGGCCATGTTACATTGCAACTGATTGGCTAGTTCTTTGGAAACAGCCTACTATGGCTAAAACATATTGCAATATGCCCTGCAAATCCTCGAATGTCTTGATCTCTATAAAAAAAACATTGTTGCAAAAAATGTTTGACATACCTTCATTTGGAATATTACATCAGCGTCATAACAAAAAAAACATCTCCTTGGTGTATCTAGGTGATTGAATGTTACAGTTGCTTAAGTGAGGATTGAATTTTTACAATTAAATGAGTTCACTTCCTACAACTGTACTGAAATTCTGAGCCTAGTGAGAATTACTTGCATTTTTTTACAGATTATCTCTAAAGAATATATTCATTAAGTAATTTGGCCTGCCTGTAAAAATGTAAAGAAGAAATTTTAAACATAGTGTTTGGGAAATTTAAGATAGATAGTCAACAACCACTAAAATGGACATCAGAAATAATTCAAGGGAAAAAACTACTTCAATTCGTACTGAAACTTACTTAGAGAACACTATCTTAGTCATGGAGACTATGTTGATTAGAAACTAGATGGCAATTGCAAAAAATAAGAAAAAATACTTTGAAGTTCAGAAATCTTATATTCACAAAAATCAGTGCGAGTCACTTACCTTCAAAATGAGGTACCAATCAAGGGTCTTTCTCTGCTGTGGCTTTGTGCAGGAACAAGATGTCTTAGTCGCAGCAAAGCAAACTTCAACTACTGATACTAGCTCAGAAACATCTTTAAAGCCAGGAAAATTCTGTTCAAGCTTCTCCAGGAGAACAAAAGCATCTTCATATTGACCATTGTCCAAGTAAGCACTTGCTTTTGCCAGTGAAGTTTTCAATTCAGAGGGCCCCTCTCCCATATTGCGAGACTCTTCTGATTTTATTTCTATTCCTCAAAATCAGCTGTCAGATCCATCAGGATTAGCATGTGAAGTCTAGCAGCCATAAAACTGAAAAGTAACTTTCATTTTATTGTTAATGTTTGAGAGCCATTGATGAGATGGAAGATATTTCAGAACTGTCATTTGTATAAAAGCGCTAGTAAAGCAATATGAAGGGTACTAATGCTAAAATGTATGAGTAATATGTGTCAGAAATCTGTTGAAAATAAGTGCAACATATCAGTTATACCTAAAAGTCATCTGCTAGAAATTCAGTTGAGGCCACAACAAAATTCATAGTTCTAATGCAAAGGATTTCAAGTTAAAACAAACAGAAATTTAGATCCTCATCCAGAGTATTTACATGAAGAGAGTGCAGTCATGCAGATGTGCCCCTGCTTTACAAAGTTTCCATAAAATTTGTTGTGTTTGATATCATTTTCACAATTTATTTTTGCTGAAGCAAACAAAAGTGAAAGGTAACCAAAATTCGTCTAATGAGCGCACAGTACTCAGGATTCATATTCTTTTCAGGCAGGCAACATGTCCAAGAGATTGGAACCTGGGTCTCATCATAGTAAAGCAAACCCTAGCTACCACTCAATCATAGGCATGTGGACATCCTTTTCACAAATCTATGGAACAGATATCCTTGTTCACATTCTAAGGTGCAAAACACATAAATACCGCTGCAAGGTTCACAGCCAACTTCACAATCTCCCCCTTTGTCACCTACTGAAACCCATATGCAAACATTTATCGAAGCACTAATTGGCAGTGCTCCTCTTTGATCAAGATCTTCAAAATTTACATTTTCTTAACCATGCCATTTTCTCTAGTGAGTGGCTGTTGATATTTTCAACCTCCACAGACTATTCAGTTTGCTACCATTTGGTCGATTGTGTTTCGACCCAAATGAGTTTGCAAAGAAGGCACAAAAGGCATACATGTGGCAGAAATGATACAAGTTTGTTTCTTGTTTATACAAATAAATGCAGTCTGTCAGGCTGTGATCTAACAGGGATAGGTGCACATTTGCATTAGGACTCAGGATCACAGCGTGGCAGGCATGTCCCTCTGCATCAAGTGGTCTTAATGTTAAAGGGCTTTGGTGGATGTGACAGACGAGTTGACTTTCAATGAATCCTTGATCCAATGGAGGTATGAGGAGGTAGTCGGCTTCTCAGCTTAAGAGATATTCTATATTTTTACTAGGATGAAGATTGAGAAGTGCAGTGAGAGCGTAGGCAATTCGCCATTAATTTCCCAAAAAGACAATATGCATTGAAAAACAAGACAAAGAGGCTGTTATAAACACAACAGAGTAGATTTGGATCTCGCCACCCCACCAATGCAAAAGCACAGGTAAATACTAATCAAATACTATAGAAAAAGGGTTGCATCCCAATTTGTGAGGATGATGGCATGTCATGCCAGGTTCGATCCCTGGATTACTTTGCCAAAACAGATGCCCCCCAGTCATGGCAGCTTAGCTGTAACATACTCTGATGGTGATATCTATGTAAACTCAGTTATATCCAAAATAAAATTACATATATATACTATAAGAATAAAATTGTTAAGCTATATATGCTTACTCCTCCTCAAGATCTACCTGCCTTTTATCAGTGGAATAAGGTAGCGTTGGGGATTTACCTTCTGTGAACTCATGTGGATGGTTCCTAGGACCACAGAAAGGTAAATCATGGGCTTCTTAGACTGTACATTAAGACCTAAAACAAAAATGGTAAAATAACATTATTTCCTCTTCAATTTCAGCGAACAAATCTGGCTTCCCGCCATCCATTCTTAAAAAAACGATTTGTTTACAAGTTGGGTAGAAATGCAGGAGAGACAGGGTACTGATATAAAAAGTAGCAGGAACAAATAATATGCAATTAGGTATGTGCAACAACACAAACCACAAATCAGATGAAAGCCAATTTAATTTTAAGATTGTTGTCTTGGATTATATTCAGAGTGAACTTCGATTCCGCAAGTACATTGTGAATTGTAAGAAGCTGCAATGGATTCAAACCATACCATACCTGAACCTGAATATGATTAGCATTCCTCACCAATGCAGTTCCACTATCGATTTTGTGAGAAACACCCACAATCTAGTGGCACAAAATACACAAATCAACAAAATCAAAAATGGGTGGTACAAATAAAATGAGAATTATGAAAGTCTCTTTCACCTCTCAGGCCTCAAAATCGACAGAAACTTTTTCCCATGTAGAAGGAAAAAAAAGAGTTCAATTTGAAAGTAGGTGGTCCCATTTCCATTGATCTCAACATCCAAAATTCTTGAACACTTCCACCGGATATAAATAATTTGGGAAGGTGAACTATTCTAGACGTACAACTTATTATAGTTTTGGGTGGTTTAGATTTGTTATGAGAGGGAAAGATTAGGGACCCGCCATGGATGGAGATGGAATATTGGGTGAAGTCCCTTCCCACTCGGTGTTTCCACGTGGATGTTGGATCATGTCTTCCAAGAGAATGTGTATATACAACCTGTCCCTATCAAGCCAGAGTTTCTTAGCTCGCTTTTTGGTTTGAGTTCCTTGGCTTCTCTTTTTAGTTTTAAAGGAAAGAATAGCATTTTAAATTTAAATTTGTTTTGTAGGATGTGATAGGAGGCTGCCCATTTTTACGTTGAAAGATGTTTGTACAGTTGGAAAGGCGTCCCCCGTGAATGACAAGTGGCACGGAAATTGACAGTGGAGGGCAAGGAGTAGAGAGCATTGAAGTATGTTAAAATCGTAGTCGTCAATCTGAAGATGAAGTCCTAAAAATGGGAAACCCCTAAGCGATGGCGTGAAAGACGATGGAAGGAGGCGGATAGAGGAATGCGACACACGATGGAGGGAGGTGGACAGAGGTATGCGGCACGCAAAATTATTTTGCAGAGGTGCGCAGGGGAATAAGGATGCTTGCAGATGCCAAACTGCCAATGAGTTTGCAGGGGTAATGATAAATTTCAGGAAATCATATTATATGAATGTAAATGGCTTTGTTGTGTTGAGAATCAAGGCTTGCTAGGTAATTGTATGTTCTCTTTTTTGTGTACTATGTAAGCAGGAAATCATATTATATGATTGTAAATGGCTATGTTCTATTGTGAATCAAAGCATGCTAGGCAATCATATGTACTCTTTTTTGTGTAATGCGGAAATATGCAAAAGATTTTTGTAACCATTAGTTTAGTGATAATCAACATTGAATAACAAAGGGTGTTTGTACATACATGTTGGGAAAATCCATTGAATAGTGTGGATGAATGTACATAGATTATAACCCTTATGCAAAGGGTTTTGTATGTTTTCCTACAGCGTCTTTTAGACTTTGGTACTAATATAACAAAGGGTCTATGTGCAGTCTTAAGATAAATAAATGCATTAACTTGGAGAAGACATTTTTTATATTCTTGCATAACCCTTTAAGATTTTGATGAATATGTGCCACGAATCTTTTCTTTGTAATGAAAGCGCCCCAGGGGTTGTCGTGTTTGGGGAGGGCTTGAAATTGATTTCAATTTGTACGTGACTGGTGGGTAGGTGGCCTTTTTGTTTATACCTTGGTTTTTGGGAAGGGTCTTTTTTCTCTATTTGTGGATTTGCTGGGAAGCTGCTTTATTTTTGTGTTCATGCACTGGGTGTAGGGTAGTCAACTCTTTGTGGTGGCAGACATTGTGATTTGATTTTACTAGTAGTATCCTTGTAAGTGTTTTTCATTTGTTCCACACTTTATCCCATGATTGTACATTTTTAATGTATTGCTACTATGGCAATAGTTTCCAAGATCTATAAAGAGTTAACAATGACTAAATATATTATCCTCTTAATGATTGTTTAGGCTAAACCACATTTAGATCCAACATATTTGAAGTTCAAAAATTTTCCATTTGTATGTGCATGTTGATTATTTTCTTCACGAACTCCATGGCCATAATAGGCAAGAAATCAGTTGCTCTAACCTAGAGTAAGAATATTAGATCTTGAATTAAGAAAAACAAGGAATCTCTTTTAGACTTGTACATTACATTGTACACTTCAATTGTTTTATTAGTAAAAATCTTCCTTGTGAATTAGAGAGTGATTTGCTCCTGACAACATAAGAAATCAAATGGAATCTTAGTCTGAAACTTTTGATTGGGAAGAAAGCTAGCTATTGCTCTTATGACCAAGCATTGGATGGACATGGTTATCTTCGACTTGTTATGACTTGAATCCATGAGCTAGAACCTCTGACTACGCAAAAACTTCATGTTTATCTAGTTATTTCAATTGAAAAAGAGTTATATTACTAGCAATGATTGCATTATGGTTGGTGTGATGTTTTATATTCATTGTATTTGAATTTTAGGTAGTCTTTAAATAAGTCCAAGCTTACTCTCGTAACAAATACATTGGAAGCATTGTTCCAATATGGTTACCCATATATAGTTTTACTTGAGTTGATCTCACTCAAGCATCATGTTCGTATTAGGTAGTCTTTAAACAAGTCCAAGCTTACTCTCATAACAAATACATTGGAATCATTATTCCAATATGGTTACCTATATATAGTTTTATATTGTTTGTTGTTTCTGGGAGAAGTTATTTTTGTTGTGGATAGTCTTGTTAATTAAACTGTATAGTCCACCATGTGCATTTGTGATTAAAAAATTAGTACTCATATATTGCTCTTGATTCTTATTATGTCTTTGCAATACAACACAATTGGGTTATGATTAATTGGTAAATGTTTTGATATATGCCAAGCATAGCCCATATACTTAGATATGGGTACAAATTATTGTAGAGATTAAACTTATTTATGCCCACGTTATTGCCTTTTTTTATCAAGGTTCTCATTTTCAGTTATTTGTTAGTTTGCTCTATCTTATGTTTCTCGTGATTGTACCCGAATATTTTAATTTAGTTTGGTGTTTAGCTATTAATTTTGTTCATGTACCTACGTGTATTATGATATGTCAATTTAGATGAATTAAGCAAGATTTTTGTGTGTTCTAGTAAATATTTTTTAAAGATATGGTTTACTTGTTTTTCTTATGCTCTGAGTTGCAGCCAATAATAACATCTTAAAATGTAAAGGTATCAAACATTGTATTTATTTACATTTTTTATTGGTTTTTCTAGTGATCTATGTATTTCTTTATGTTTTTTATTTGTTTTTCTACTGCTATATGTTTTGTAGCCAATACTTCACCGATCATCTTAGTTTTAGAAATATTGGCATATTAAAGTCAATCAATATATTTATAACTTTTAATTGCTTATTTTACATTTTAGTTGAGCTAACTCGTTCTTAAATTATTTTCTGACTGTGGTTGATTTCTTTTGTCAAGTTGTAGTAGATGCGTTCAATTGACACGTAGTATATAGATGTACCTAATTTTATTTATTTTTCATGCATATACTAATGTTTGGAGAATATATAATGATTTTGGAAGACTTAAAGACACTTTATAATTTGCATTTCGTGTGAGATATAGATTGATAATTATCTAAATAAATAGCATGCATTTCATTTGTATTAGTTTAAGCTACCAACTTTTTTCCACTTGTTGTTTAGAGTTAATTTGAAAATTAAAAAATAAATAATGTTTCAAGTCGTGGCAAAAAATACTTGTCAAAAACATTAACTCTTTGTTAGCTAGATTTGTGAATTTTCATTTAAAATTTATTCAAAATTATTTAATGTTAGAAACATATATAGTTTAAATATTGAAATTTTGATTGAAATTAGTAATCCAATTTAATAGTTTAACTATTTACATTTATTTAATAGGATGAATGAAAAGCATATTATAAAATCAATAAAATTATTTTAGTTGGATAAATGAGATATGTAATGTAAGTGATAAGTGTTTGTTGTTAAGTACATTTTCTGGAAATGTTAGAAGAGACTGCCATATTGAAATTTGGGCATGTGGTATTTTTATAAGTGTATTAAATTACGGTTTTTAGAATTTTATTAATTACTAGGCATTTATATATTGTCGTTTATATTATTATAATGATTTTTGTTGTGTGTATAAGGTTTAACTTTAAGGATTTACTTGTGTGTTTGAGAAGGCTTAGCAAAATTATTCTTATTAATTGCTAATAAGGTTTTCTATATCTCTCAAGGTGAATTTTTAACTGAGCTTTTTTTAAACTTATTTTTAGTGTTTAATTAATTTATAAATATTTATGTTTATTTTTTAAAAGTTTAATTTATATTCATACTTTAAAATTAGGTATTGCTAGGTTTTTTTGTCCATAAAAGCTAATCTCCTATGTATATTTACATAATATTAATTTTGTATCCAATATTAATTATAGTAATTTTCAAATGTACCCTTTGTATTCTTGCTTAGTGATGACAACATCTCCTTTTTAATTCCCTCTTTTAATTCGATACATGGGGGCTTGTGACTTCATTAGTGATAAGATTTGTTATGTGCTAAGGAGTTGGTTCCCCTATGAGGGCACTTAGAAACACCCCAAGTTGGGCATTAGATTGTTTAGCAACAAGATTTTAAAATTTTCATGTTGAAGAGAAAGTATCCTCCTTCGTTTGCTCACCTACATGCAGCTTTCACATACCCTCCCTCTCCCTCCCCCCAAAAAAACAAGGGATAGTTTCATGGATTTAGCTTCCTCCCTTGTTTGACATATTACTTGTTTTATTTTCTCTTCAGGTGGGAGCAATGAAGACTAGAAACATGATTTTCAGCCCTCCAATTAGCGTGACACTCATTACACCACACTTACAAAGGGAGGAGGATTTTTAAAAGATTCAATATGTTGTTGATGTTTGTTATGTTGTGGAGCATCTTTTAATGTGTGGAAGTGTTGAATATTGTACACTAAAAGTATTGTACACTCTCCACAGTTTTCTTGTCGAGGTTCCACTCTGCTTTCCACTCTGGGACAAAGCATATACAGTTAAGGTACCATTTCATTAGGACAACTTTGGAGGAAGAGAAGTTGAAGCTGGAAAAGATTCATACTAGTCAAAATCCTACAAACATGATGACCAAAGTGGTCACAAGGGAGAGACCAAAGTTGTGTTCAGCTTTGGTGGGTCTTCACGAATGACATTGAAGGGTTGAGAAACTTGCTCAGAGGAAAACTAGTCTCCTAGTGGGAGATTGTTATGTTATGGATCTTGTTTTCATGTGCGGAAGTGTTGAAGAGTGTACACTAAAAGTATTATACACCCTCCATTGATTTTTTTGGCCTCAAAAAATGTGTTTGATATCTCGAGAAATGTGCTCTTCTTATATGGGCGGGATTTTTGACCCATAGGTTTATGGGGTGGTTTTGGCCCATGGTTTTGGTACCCATGGTATTGTAAAACTACTTAAGCAATTGTTTATTGATGTGCTTTTGGGATTTTGATAGGGTAGACACGTCATTGTAGATGTGTGTGAGTTTAAGTGTGAATTCAAGAGAGTTTGTTGAGCACATCTCCAAATAGATCTATGTATTGTATTGAGAGAAAGAGGTGGCTTGTAATAAAAATATTAGCAAGTGATTCTTGGTGGAAGTAGCCCAAATTGGGTGAACCACATTTAATATTGTCTCTGTGTTGTGTTCTTTTACATTTTGCACTTTTATTTCAAATCTGTAATATCTTTTTGCATATTAGTTTCTACTATTTCGATTATATGTGTGATTGTTCCACATATTTTATCCCTTATTTCCTAACAATTAGTATCAAAGCATGGTTTGGTTTGCTGAAGTATTGAATCTTAGGGAAAGTTTTAGCTTGAGTGGGAGCTATGGCAGATGATGGAAGATCAAAGGATGATAAATTCAACAAGAAAAATTTTAGTCTTTGGAAGATGCAGATAAAAGTTTACCTTTATCAAAAGGATCTTTATATTCCATTGTCTGAGAAATGGAACAAACACTCGAGCATGACAGATGTGGAATGGCATTTGCTGGATAGGAAGGCACTTGGGACAATCTGGCTATGTCTTGCATCTTCGGTATTATTTAGTGTTTCAAAGGAAAAGACTACAAAATAACTTATAGATGTATTAGGGAAGTTATATGAAAAACCCTCTACCTATAATAATATATTTTCAATGAAAAAGTTGTTTAATATGAGGATGTCTGATAATAGTTCAGTAGTAGAACATTTAAGTGATTTTAATACGGTTGTGAATATGTTAGCTTCTGTTATAATATAATTTGATGAAGAAGTTAGGGATTTATTGATTTTGTGCTCTTTACCTTAGAGTTAGAATAACATGGTAATGGCAGTATGAAACTTGGTTCCAGCTAACTCAAAGTTGAAGTTTGAGGATGTTATAGGGGTGATTCTAAGTGAGGAAATGTGAAGAAAAAGCTTCGGGGAATCTTCTACTTCAGGGAATGCTTTAACAATGGAAACTAGAGGGAGACAAAAGAATAGAGGAAGCTTTGGAAAATTGAAAGATCAAACAAGGTCAAAATCCAAAAGAAATATGGTATGTTGGCATTGTGGAAAGTCTAGGCATGTAAAGAAGGACTATTGGGAGCTTCTAGACAAGAAGAAACAACATGAATAAAACAAGGAGGTGAATATGGCAACAGGTAATGTCTTCTAGGATGTTTTGATTCTTTCTTTGCATAATATTGTTAAATCTTGGGTTTTAGATTCGGTGGCTTCTTTCCATGCTACTCCACATATGAATTATTTTTTTGATTATGTTCAAGGAGATTTTAGACATGTTTTTCTTGATGATGATGAGCCTTGCAACATAGTTGGAAAAAGTTTCATTTAGGTTAAGATGTAGAATGGGAATACATGGCTATTGGAGTATGTCATACATGTGCCTACACTAAGATGAAACTTAGTATTGGTGGGGCGGTTGGGAAATGATGGTTGTACTATGATATTCACAATGGACTCTTGGAAATTAACCAAGGGTGATCTTGCGGTGGAAAGAGGTAAGAAGGTTGGAACCTTGTATTTAACCTAATGTAGCCTAGAATTCACTACAAATAACCCAAGGTGCACTGATACATAACTCATCCTGAATTGAGCGCTCACACCAAAGCACACAAGGGAATCAGGTCCCTCTTTAGAGTTGCCTATCTAGAATTCTAGCATGATTACAAGTATATATTCATATCCATAATAGATAATCAAGTAAACCACAATGCATAAACCAGATATAGATTTAAACCATATGAAAGATTGAAAAACAACTATTATAATGATATTTATCCATATAAGAACCATATTTAGTCACATCTAACACCAATATCCAGCCAATATGATCCATTATATTAAATACTACAAAACACATAAGCTTCATACATCAAGACATAGTCATCCATGGTCATGTGCGCTAACAAATCTACAACATAACTCTACAATAATTCAACGGTATCTCAAACCATGCAAATCAATACATATATATATGGGTGGGGAAATTTCCCTTCACCACCCATGCACCTTCCAAAAATAGACTACATTCTAAGAATAGCCATGTGCCTTTACAAGAGAATACCAAACATGCAAGTGTTCTAATAATAGATTTCCTATAGTTAACTCCGAGTAGAAATCATATTATTAGACCAAAACTATGCATGGTGCTCGAACTGCTGCACATCCCAAAATAGCCTTGCGTGAACTGACAAGTCTCCATGTCATCATGTGCTCAACACGAAATCTCTAAAAATAGCCTAGATTTGCAAAAGTGGCTAAGTCTTGTGTACACTCATTTTAGGTGTACTATTCTACTATACTTCTGCATCCTTCTATGCGTCATGTGTCTGTGCACCCAATCCTTATGTGCTTTAATACTTGAGCTATATTTTATCTTCTCAACATTACCCCACACTAAAGGCATTACCCTCCCCCAAAAATGGGTAATCCCAACTTATCTCTCTAAAATAAAGAATAATGAATGAAACAAAAGAATGAAAATCATTCAGCGCTCTTCCTCAACAAAAGAATCCATATATCATTCTTAACTTTTGCCTCCTTCTGCCAATCAATTAAGGCCTCACTTGTTTTCTTTGGGATATCTGTGACTATGGCATCTAGCTCACTTGAGTCATGTTCTCAGTTTTTCAACTTCAAGATTTTGTAAATTTTTTTCTTTCCCCTTGTACCTTCCCAGTAATCTGGTTTCCTATCTCCTTGCTCTTTCATGTGGTGCCATTTACACAATAGAATAAAAGCCCATGTGTTCATTCTTACCTCCTTTGAGGACTTCAACTTCCGGTTCCTTGTGCCCTAGCTCAAACTCAATGCCCTAGCTCAAATAAACCCTAATATCTCCTTTCCCACATGCCTTCACCTTGCTCAAAAACTTCAAAAAATGGAGCATAATAGTTCCTCGTGCATCAATCTGACTACCAACCCAACCAGTTCATAGCTCTCCACTCTTCACAACTCAATTACCAACTCACTCTCCAGACAACTCACTCAAGAATTTGTAATCGCAAAGGTAAAAATGGCCTCACAACACTTCCTTATATAATTTTTCAAAAATTTATCACATTTATTGCTCCTTCACCTACCACTGATCCCAACATTAATTCATCATTCATCAATATTTTAGCACTGCACTCATCTCCATGCCACAATCATAACCTTCTGGCACACCTTCTACTTCTTGGCCACATACCTCCTTCCATGCATGCCCATATGTGTCAAAGTAATTTTCCACTTCATGCCTTCTTCCAAGTAGTTTCCACTAGCTGCAAGCCTACCTCGTGTTATACTGTGCATCCATTTTTCCATCTGTGGTCTTCATTTAGGAGTATTTTTTCTATCTGCACCCTTCCAAAAATCACCTACACAAAATTTTCCTTATGCATACCCATCTTCAGATGACAATCAACTATATTCAACTTGGTAATGAACCTTGTATATAAACCACCCCACACTAAGGGTATGCATGGTCCTCTGTGCATGAAAACACTTAAATTGTAATCATCTTATGGCATGCAAGCAGTGTGCTTATTACACAAAACACTGAACTAAATTGACAAAGCATAACAACGATGAAGGAAACACATATAAAGGAAATGCATTAAGGGAAACCTAATCTAAGTGGAAATACTACCTTATTACAAACACCAAGAAGACTTATTTATAGTAGGGCTTCAGCCTACTCCCATTGAAGTAACCGGGCAACCATGTTCCATCCAACGCCTCTAACTAGAAAGTGCCTGAATCAAGTATATGAGTGATAACATATGGTCCCAACCAATGCACCTTAAGCTTTCCAGGGTGGTGCAAAAACTTTGAATCATACAGAAGTACCATTTTCCCAACCTCAAGCTTCTTATCCTTGATGTGCCTATCATGCCATGCCTTCTGCCTAGATTTTTCTTGCTTCTGACTCCATCTTGCTATGGCACACCTTTCATCTAGCTGCATCAATTTGTCAATACGTTCTTCCAATGCTTTCTCATCATCCAAACCTCCTTGCACACAATACACAAATAAGGTAACATGAATTCCATGGGGAGAACTACCTTCTGTGCCAAACACCAACTGAAAGGGTGTTGCTTTATTCAACCTCTTGTAGGTTTTCCGTATGCCCAAAGTACCATAGAAACCTTGTCATCCCAATATCTCCTTCCAACATCACAAATTTTGGTCAAGGTATGGCTCAATATCTTGTTGAAAGGCCTCAGCAGTTCCATTTTCTTGAGGGTGATAAGGGGTTTTCCTATGGTGTGTAACCATAAATTCATCCAATAATATCTTGATAGTCTCATTAAGGAAATGAGTACCCCTATCACTTGTTAAACTTAAAGGGAATCCATACATGCTAATAATATTTTCCCACAGAAACCTTGTTGTTGTAGCTGTAGTGCAATCCTTTGTAGGTGCCACTTCTACCCACCTTGTAAGATAATATGTACAAGTTATAATATAACATGATCATGTCCTACGCGTGGCTGGGGAAATAGGGCCCACAAAGTCAATTGCCCACTTCTCAAAAGGTTCTGCACTAGTAATAGGCCTCAAAGGCATTTCATCTCATTGCCCAGGATTTCCAAGGCACTAAAAATGGTCACATGCCTTACAATATGCTTTGCAATCCTTGTATAATGTTTCCCACCATAGACTAGCTAGTAGAATCTTGTGTGTAGGTGCATCCCCTGCATAGTGTCCACCTGCAATACCGCCATGAGCCTATGCCATGATTGCTTTTGCTCATGCTCAAGTACACACCAGCACAAAACTTCATCATGACCTAACTTGTATAAGTCTCCACTAATCAACATGTAAGGCATGATGTAAATAACAAGTTGTTTCTTTTCTAAAGCCTTCATTCCTTTGGGTGCCACACCTGTGCGTAAAAATAACAACAATATCTTCCAAGTCTGAGGGTGCATGGTTCAACCTGAACAACTGGGCATATGGGGGAACATTGTGTCCTCAATGCTCTGTGCATCCTCTCCTGATTGAATCCTTGATAAATGGTCTAGACCAGAATTTCTCTTACTCAGGCTTAACCACCACTATAAAATTGAACTCCTGAAACAACAGTACCCAATGACATATGCGCCCCTATAAAATGGGTTGTTCACCAAGTACTTCAATTCCATGTGGTCTGTATAAAAGATGAAAGGTGTAGCCAACAAATACTATCAAAACTTATGGAGCACATAGATCATAGACAAGGCCTTGCACTCTATCGTTGTATAATTCTGTTCTGTTGGAGTCAACTTTCTACTAGCAAAGAAAATAGGATGATCGACAATCCCTTCTCTAGGTTGAGTTAATACCGCACCAATTTCCATGTCAGAGGCATCTACATGAACGTGAAAAGGCTTGGACCATGAAGGAAAGCACAAAATAGGTTTTGTAGTAAGCCTTTCCTTCAGTGTGTCAAACACGCGATGTTATGCCTCACCCCAATAGAACTTTCCTTTTCCCTTGAGTAATTCTTCTAAGGGCACGAAAATCTTGGCATATCCCTTTATAAAATTTCTGTAATAACCCATGTTCCCCAAGAATCCATGCACCTCGCTCTGGCTAGTAGGTTCCTCCAAGCCCAAAATCACAACTACCTTAGCAGGATCCACTAGCAAGCCTTCTTTACAGATGATGTTCCCAAAAAAATTCCAAAGGGTGTGGAAAATATACACTTCTTAATGTTCAAGGAGATGCTCAACTACCTACATCTCTCAAACATCATCTCAAATTATCACAATGATCTTTCATGAGCCCATAGACTATCCAATCATCCAGATACACCTGCAAGAACTTGTGAATAAAATCCTAGAATGCTTGCACCACTATGCGTGAAAATACTGTAGGCACATTCTTTAATCCAAAGGGCATAACCGTGTATGAAAAACTTCCCCACTCAGTGGTGAAAAGTTGTCTTCTCTTGATCTTCTTCAAGCTATCTTACCTGATGATATCCAGAGAATCCATCAGTGAAGGAGTATATTTCGCGCCCTGCAATGCCTTCCAAGATTTCCTTAGTAAATGGTGTGGGAAAGGGATCAATCACACATGCAACATTTAACTCCATGTAATCCACACAAATCATGATTCTTCCATCTTTCTTGATGTTGATCACCATAGGGCTCACCCATTCTGACTCCTTGATTGGCACAATGATTCCAAAAATTAACATTTTGTCAATTTCTTCTTTTACCTTGATGTGCAAGTTTGGATTCATCCTGTAAGGCCTCTTCCAAACTGGGTGCACACCTTCTTTTAGCTTTATCTTCATCTCTCCCAATGATTTATGTATGCCTTTCAGCTCATGATAGCCTCTAGGGAACAAGTCCTGAAAGTCATGCAACAGCTCAATGATTTTAGCAACTTCAGAGTCAGACCAGTAATCTCTGATAATGGCTTCCTTAGGTTCAACATTTGTTCCAATGTTCACTTTCTTAGTCTTCATAGGCTCATGGTAGGCGTGTGCCTTCTCATCTACATTGTCTAAGACTTCATGTGGTACCCTTCTGTGTGCTCAATGTCTAGGTTCTCTACCTCTTCTTCATCAACCATGTAGATCATCTTACCCTTTTCTCTTTCTAGGTAGGCATGCCCAAGCTTTGCATCTGTTTCTTCCTCTTCAAAGCGTGCCACCAGGTTTGATTCTTCTAACAAATCCTGAAGTAACTGCTTCAGCCTTTGCACTATCTCCCATAGTTAAGTGCTTCATAACCTACAACACCTCATTCACCAAAGGTTTAGAAGAAAAGTAATCAAAGGTCTTGATTCATACCTTCAGTAAGTTCCTACCAATTTCTAGTCACCCTATTCAACTCTGCGTAGACATACCATGCACGTGCAGCCTCACAAGGTGAAATAAAACTTGTGCACCCACAAAGAAGGTGGTAAAGCTTCCTACCCCGACTACCCAAAGTCTCTCACACTACTGAACGTGGTGTTAAACATGATCATTACCATGAAATGCACAGATCTGAGTAGGCACATTGCTTCTTAGAAACTGAGTAGATAAAGCAATCCTTACTTCTCTCCACTCTAAAATATTATCCCTGTGAACAATCCACCAGTGCGTTACCATCCCATGTCACAGAGTATATACTAACATGTTCCTTCTTTCCACCTGACATTCCCATTGAAATTCCATAACAAGTAGGAATACTTCTGGATTCTCTTCACCTATGTACTTTGGTACCTGGTTGCTGCCCAAATGCCTGATACTGCGTGGCTTACTGACGCACACAACTACACTTTTGTACTTTGCACCCAACCATTTCATAAGTGTCATGTGCACCCAATTATCACATGCAACACTTGTAGTATCACTCATGGACTGTGCATCATCCCACTAGAGAACTCCTTCTTTTGATGGCTCAAGAACTTCTGGATCTCGAATGGTGTGCACATAAATTTTGTTCAAGTCTTCTTCACTTAAGGGCTCTACATAAGGCATAGATTTCCCATCTGTCAGAGGTATGATGACACACTCTTCCTTGTTCTCAAAGATGATATACCCCTTATTGAAGCATGCAAGTCAACATTGTTTGCATAGCACCATGGGCACCCAAGTAATGTGGGAAAATTGTCTGCTTCTGCAAGTGTTGAGACCTCAAAGTCCCAGTGAACTTGGCCCCCTGTATAGTAATTGATGCATCTTTTAAAACTCCAATGGGTGTTGCCTTAGTTTAGTTTTCCATGAACAACACATTGGAAGATGGCTATAATGGAGGTCTTCCCATCTGAACCCATGCATCCAAAGTGAGTACATTTACTTTTGCACCTATGTGTCAATCAAGATGTTACTCAAAATCCAACCATCAAATAACAACATTTAGAGTAATCTCCTTGTCATAATCCAAACTGTCTGGAGGAAGATTAACATGTAGAAGTTGTCTCTCATGCTCAGTCCTAGTGCACAGAGTGTTTCCCTTCAACCAGTTTCCCTAACAAAGGAATAATGTTCTCTTGGCGCAACATCTTGCAAACCTCTTTCAAATCATCAACAAATCTGATGGAGATCAACTGCTTTCTTTTGTTTCAACTTCTATGATTGTTCCTTCAAACATTGTATCTCACCCTATAAATTCTGAATTACCTCCATGGTTTCTTGATAAACCTCCTTCTGATGCATAGGGTCTGGATACTTGGCATGTAGGACTTCCTCCTTAGTAATGGTAAGCTTCTGTTGTAGTGTTTCCTTGGTGTGCACAGCCTTAGTACATGTAGTAATCTTCACAGGAATCAACTCAGGATTTGTGCACTAACTTTGGCATCCATTGGTCTTCCATGACGTGTTGTACTCTAACCATTCCGTGCACCCTTATTTTCCTGTTTATGTTTCTTTCTTAAGTGTTCATACAAGTCGAGGCATTCTTCATAACTATGATTCTTTCTGTAAAAAGAACACACAATATTTTGTGGACATTCACACCTGTAGTGATCAGGAGATCCACATGTATAACAAGTCCCATGAGGGAAATCACTCCTTCTACCCCCGCGACCTTGACCTCTGAATCCACCTTTGTAACCTCGACCTCTACCATGGCTACCATCAGAATGCCCCTCACTATGATCATAGTCATGATGCTCACCCTTCTCTCCTTAGAATTACTTGCAACACCAGTCTATTGTACGCTAATATCAATGGCATCATGGATTTGATTGATCAATCTACAATCTTTAGTATCATGAGTCGAGGACCTACAAATCTTACAGTAACTAGACACATTATTTCTTATCACACTGCAATAATGGGCATTGGCTTGAACTGTGGTCCAAGTGACATATCTCACAATCCAACAACAAGGAGTGCACCAATTTCCAAGGGAAACTATCCTTAGTATGCCCCTCTACTTCACAATCTGTACACCAAATTCCACTGTGTGTCTCATGCACTGAATTAGCAGATAATTTCTCCAACTGTTTTTCCATTGCTGCAATTTGAGCTTCCAAGAATGAGCTCACTCCTGTGTCCACACTTCCTACTACCTCAGTGTGCACGGAGCTGCTTCAAGTGCCTCGTGTGGATCTGTATAAGTCTTGTGTGAAAGCACCCTCCTAAAAGGCATGATCAGTCCTCCAAAGAACCACTATGCATGTTGGCTTGCATGGATGTCATAAGATAACTTAGACAGGAGAGTCTTGAACCATGCATCATATTCCTGAACACTTTCAGTAGTGCCCTACTTAATATCCTTGAGCGTGCTTATGATTTTCTACTTTAACTCAGGGATATAAAATTCCTTTAAGAAAGCATCTCAACAGCACTGTATAATCCACACAAGTCTGATCAGGATCAAACTTCATGTACTAGCTATGCACGTGCCCCTACAATGTAGTTGTAAACTGAACTTGCCTTACACTCTGGAGCTGTAATCCCCTTTCGTGTTCCATAGTATCTCACACATATGCATGTGTTTGGCTGCATCTTCAATGCCTCTATACTCTGGAAGACGAAGAGACATCTCCATATAAATTTGTTGAGGTTGGTGCGGCCCTTGCCCACCAGATCCATAACCTCATGTGTTTCCTCCTATATTTCCACCACCTCCAGATCCACCAGATCTTCCAGTGCCCAAGCCACCTGATCCTCCTGATCCACCCCCTCCAGTAGGTAATGGACCAGAAGATGCACTACCTTGTGTTTTGATGGTTATGCTAAACTGAACACCCATAGTCTATGAAGTTGCACTACTTCCAGATGTGACACCAAGGTTCCACACACCCACATTTTATGCCAATGATGTGCCAGAAAATATACCTCCAACTGGTCCTCCAAATAAGGTAGATGATGATTGCGCCATAGATGAATAAGCTCTCTGATTAACTCCTGAACTTGACTGAAAATTAACTCTATCTATTACAACTCTACTGCTCCCACTAACTTGTTGATTACTGACCATCGTAGAAACTGGAAAACCAAGCGCAAGGGCTAGGTCACAATGTAGATTCAGATGTGCACCCATGGCCCATGTTGTCTCTATTGGCGCACTCTCATTTGAGGCTGAAGAGGGTTCCCTACCATGCTTTCCCAAATGGGGGAGATCCAGATGCTCTGGCTCCATGTCTTCTACGTGAGCTTCAAATCCTTCATGAGCCATCTCTCTCCACAATGCCATCAATTCTGTAACTTCATGTTGCTTCTCTAAATCCCTCTAACACACCTCATTGAACTTAAGCTACCTTTCTTCCCTCTATCTTTCTGCCGCTAGGTCTGTCATCCTTACCAAACCTGCTCCTACCCCCATACATGGTGGGGTTTAGTTAGCCATCGAATTCTCTTCCAAATCTAGGGTTACAATCAAGATCTTGATCGCCGGTGGAATACCGCACAAATACAATCCTCTGGGTTTGCACAAAAATTGAAACTCAACAACCTCTGGGAAAGAGTAATTCAAAACTACATACTCAAGAATATAGTCTGTTCAAAACACCATAGAACCAAACATCCATAGAGCGCATCCAAATCAGATCTACATCATACAAGGCCTGGAATTATTCCTACGTCCAAACAAGCGTGTGAAACCTCCAATTCCTCTTAGACGTATAAAAAACCAGCCACTCGTATACAACTCTATAGGAAAGATAGCAAAGAACATCTCATATAATGTGTCATACAGATTCTACTCAACCCACACACGTGCATTAAAATCAGGTCCAGTGCTGAATCTGTGAGTGTACTCTTCTTCCAGATCTACTAACCACTCCTCAATACTGGCCAAGGTCAATTGGTATGTCTTCATCACACAACATCCTGAAAAACAGCTGAGAAAGAGGTCCCGAAAATGAAACCAATGATGTAGCCTAGAATTCACTGCAAATAACCCAAGGCGTGTTGACACATCACTCAACTTGAACTGAGCGCTCACCCAAAGTGCGCAAGGGTACCAGGTCCCTCTTTAGAGTTTCTTGTCCAAAATGTTAGCATGATTTCATATGTATATGTCCAGATTTATAACAGATAGTAAATAATCCATAGTGCATAAACCAAATCTAGATCTAAACCATATGAAATATTGACTAAACAATGATTATAATGAGATTTACCATGCAAGAACCATATTCAATCACATCTAACACCAATATCCAGCCAATATGATCCATTATATTAAATATTGAAAAACATAGAAGCTTCATACATCATAGTAATGTCATCATGAGTCATGTGCACTAACAAATCCATAACATAACTCTATAATAATTGGTCTCTCCAAACCTTGCAAATCAATACATATATATAGGGATGGGACTTTCCCTTCACCACCCATGCACCTTCCAAAAATAGACTACATGCTAAGAATAGCCATTTGCCTTTACAAGAGAATACAAAAGCATGCAAGTGCTCTAATAATAGATTTCCTATAGTTAACTCTAAGTAGAAATCCTATTATTAGACCAAAACTATGCATGGTCGCTTGAACTACTACAAATCCCAAAATAGCCTTGCGTGAACTTCAAGTTTCCATGTCATCGCGTGCTCAGCACTCCATCTCCAAAAATAGCCTAGATCTGCAAAAGTGGCTAAGTCATGTGTACACTTGTCCTAGGTATGCATTGTTCTACTATATTTCCACATCCTTCTATGCACCATGTGTCCAAGCACCCAATCCTTATGCACTTTCATACTTGAGCTATGTTTTATTTTCTCAACATAACCACTGATATCACTAATTATTATAATATTGTGGCTTTAGATGTAGATATAACATTGTGGTATAATAGGCTTAGTCATATGAGCCATAAGGGCATGGAGATCATAAATAAGAATTTACCTAGATACATAGAAACAAGTGTGGAGTTATGTGAGAACTACATTTATGGGAAACAAAAGCAAGTAAAGTTTCTCAAGGTTATTCCTATGAAGAAAGAGAGTAAGTTAGAGCTAGTACATTCTAATGTGTGGGGGATAGCTTGAGTATCATCTCTTGGGGGTTCAAATTATTCTATTTATTTTATTGATGATGCAACAAGGAAAGTTTGGGTATATTGTATTAGAAATAATTCTGATGTATTTGACACTTTTTTAAATGGAAAGCCTTGGTAGAGAATGAAAAAGATCTTAAGATAAAATGTCTTAGGTCAGATAATGGAGGGGAGTATTGCAATAACGATTTTGATGATTATTGTTTTAAGAATGGAATCTGCAGGAAAAAGATGGTTCCAGGAACTCCGTAGCAGAATGGGGTATCAGAAAGGATGAACACGACAATAATGGAATGTTCTAGAAGCATGAGGTTATATGCATGACTTCCTCTTTCTTTTTGGGAAGTGGTGAGCACAACTATGTACTTGATAAACAAAGGACCCTCAAGTGCCTTCAATGGAGGCATACCTGAGGAGGCTTGGTCTGGTAAGAAATTTGATTACTCATTTCTTAGAGTCTTTGGATGTGAGGTGTTTGTCCATATTGACAAGGAGGATAGGGCCAAGTTAGAGGCTAAATTAGAAAAATACACTTTCATTGGTTATGTTGGTGATGACTTTAGATATAAATGTTGGAGTATTAAGGACAAGAAAATCATTCGATCTAGGGATGTGGTCTTTAATGAGAAAGTTATGTATGAGAAATAATTGCAAGAAAACAAGGAAGGATCCAAGAAATAATATGCAGTGGTAGAGGATCTTCTAGATGGGAAAGTGACACATGAATCAGTTCAGGAATTTACTCAATAGGAACCCCAAACTCCTATATTGAGGATGTCTTCTAGGGTAAGAAGAGAACTTGAACATTTTTCTCCTTCTCTTTATTATTTATTACTTTTTGATAGTGGAGAGCCAGAGAGCTTTGATGAAGAAATGTAGGTAAATGCCAAGAAGAAGTGGGAGCAAGCCATGAATAAGGAGCATCAGTCTCTCATGGAGGACCAGACTTGGGAGTTGGTGAAGCTACCCAAAGGAAAAAAAAAACATTCTAGAACAAGTGGGTATACAGAGTTAAGGGAGTGATGTAGCCTAGAATATACCCACAAATCCCAAGGTGCACTGACACATCATACAGACTGGACTAAGTTCTCACCTGAAGTGCGCAAGGGTACTAGGACCCTCTTTAGAGTATCTTGTTCAAGATGTTAGCATGATTGGAAATAAAATTCAAATCCATAACAGTTAATCAATTACACCACAAATCATAAACCAGATCTAGATCTAAACCATATGAAAGATTGACTAAAAATGACTATAATGATATTTACCATGCCTGAACCATATTCAGTCACATCTAACACCATTAGCCAACCAATAGTGTTGATTATATTAAATACTATAAAATAGAGAAGCTTTATACATCATGATCCAATTTCCATAGTCATGTGCGCTAGCAATTCCCCAACATAACTCTACAATAAAATGGTATATCCAAACCGTGGAAATCAATACATATACATATACATATATATATATATATGTATGTATATATAAATACATATATATATATATATATATATACATATATATATATATATGTATATATACACATATATATATATAGGGGTGGGGAATTTCCCTTCACTACCCATGCACCTTCCAAAAATAGGCTACATGCTAATAATAGTCATGCACCTTGACAAGAGAATACAAAAGCATGCAAGTGCTAATAATATATATTCTAAAGTTAAATTTAAGTACAGATCCTATTATTATCCCAAAATTCTACATGGTACTCAAACTTCTGCTTATCCAAAATAACCTTGCATAGCTTGCAAGTATTCATACCTTTATGTGCTTTGTACTCCATGTCCAAAAATATCCTTGATCTGTACAAATTGGATAAGTCATTTTTCTAACCTATCTGGACGCACTCCTATTTTACGGTACTTTTGCGCACGTATACATGCCCTGTTCTTGCGCCCAATCCTTATGCACTTTCATCCTTGGGCTATATTTTATCTACTCAACATTACCCCACACTAAATTCATTCCCCCTTGGAAATGGGTAATCTCTACTCATTTCTCCAAGAATAAATAATAAGGAATAAAATAATAAACAATTACGTGACAAAAAAGAGTGAAGTACTACTCGGCACTCTGTTCCTCTACCGACAGGATCAATTATGGATACTCATTTTTAATCTCTACCTATAATGTCTACCAATCACTCAGTGCTTCACCTATTTTATCAGGTACATCTATAACCATAGCTTCCAACTCATCTTGAGTCATATTTTCTTGTTCATCCTGCAAAATCCGAACAATGTTAGCCATGCTAGAAACCATTCCCTCCATGAAGTCCATCTTTTGAGAAATGAGCTTGCCAATTTCATTCATCCTTTCCTATGTGGATTTTGGGCATCTGTAAGTGCTTTGCACTTTTCTTCAACCAAAGAAAGTCTATCCATGCACTCAAGTGTCTCATTCTTCATTGCCTTTAGGACCTCATTATCCTCTTCAATAGTCCTTATTCTGATAATTGAATCTGGATCCACACACATATTCAGAGCTTGATTCACCTTCTTAGTTCATCCTTCAAGGCCTATAACAATGACTCATAACTCACAAATTTTCTTGCAATTGTGGTGTTTTTTTGTTTCTTCCTCCTCTGCAACATCCTTAGGTGCTAGCATACGGATGGGCCCTTCATCGAATACCAACTTTACCAAAGTGTGAAGGTAATGCATAACAGAAGGAAATTTCATTGGAACTTGTGATTCCAGGTGTGGCTGTACCTTCAAAATGTCATCTCTAATTTCCTCTGCCATACTCACCAATGCTTTTTCCTTTGCTTCATCCCTTTCCTTCTCTTTTATCAGGTGCTTAATCTCTTTATCCTTATCCTTATTATCATCCATCAATTCCCTAAGGGTTGCCTCTTTGTCTATGTTCCTGCGCGCAACCTCTACAGATACCTTCACCAAGGCATTACTCACCTGTTCATTTGACATGACAGTAGGTTTAACATTCACATGTCATATGTGGGGACACTTTCTTCATCCTACGTGAAACACATGACTCTTCACACATGTCAAAATATGGCTCATCCATATGAGTCTGCATAGACCATGATAATTTCTTCCATGTGTGTGCATTCGCCATTTAGTTTTTCATCAGCTCCCAACCATATAAATCCTTAGGCTCCACAGTGCTCTAGAACAACACATGTATGATTTTTCTTGTGTCATCCACATATCCCACTACAAGAGTCTTATAGTCTTCACATTCCTTCTCATTCCTTGTTCACCTTCCTTTTGGAACCTGGGTGCTTGAATCCAGAATTGGGCCTTCACCTTTTATGTGCAGTATGGGGCACTCATGAAGGCTTACCCTTATCTTGCTTATATTTCTAGTCTCCTTCAAGCTCCTCTTCATCATTTTTCATTTCTTCACCATGAGGCTCTTCTGTATTCTTAGGATTCACTGGAGTACCTGGCATGCTTTCCCCATGGATTCATCCTCCTCTTCCTCCTTAAGCTTTAACTTACGCCTTTTCATCTTTTTAAGCTCTACTTTCTGAGGTGAAGTCCTAGGTGATCTCCTTAAAGGTTGTGATGTACCCGCACTTTGAGCCCTTATTCTTTGTAACACCCTTTTTAATTGTGGCTCCTTGACGGTCTGATCTACATCTATTTCCATAGTTCCCATCCCCAACACTTCATCTTTCTACTTCTGTAAGGGAGGGGTCATTTCCTGCACTCTCTCTTCTCTCCAACAATAGGTTGTCTTCTGCCCCTGTGTTCCAAGCCGCCACTATCTTCATGGAGTTCTTATTCTTCTTCTTCTAAAGGGGGTGAAGCTGGTTCCTCATCCACCAAAGTGCCAACTATATGCTTCCCGTTTGGCAGGCCTAGAAGTTTAAACTCATTCTCCACATATACCCCCTTCTCTAACCTGGGCTTCAACTAAATGTATACAAGGGCTTGCCCCCTTCTCTCCAATTTCCAAACTCATATCCTTCATATTAATATCATTAAAAATTAAATGTTCAATGTATGCATACATGCTATGATAGACGTAAGTCTTCCTAAGAGTGTGGTAGTCACAATCTACCTTGTTAGCATTAAAAACCATCTGACACGTGTTTTGGAACCTATGTACATTATCTTGAAAGAAACGTCATGGTGAAGGCATAAGGAAGCTTACACCATGGGCTCCACTTTCCATCCTTCATCCCAAAATGTGCAATAGTGAAATTTTGATAAACCACAAACTATACTTGATTTCCTACTACCGCTGGAAGATCCTTTGGTATTCTCCACTCTTCTTCAAACGTGGCACAGAGTCACACATACCACAACTCTACCCTCTGTTTAAATGGGCCACTCATGGTCCCATCACAAGTGTATTTCTCAAATCTCTCTGCAAGATATTTCTTCACCTTAGGGTACTACCAAATTTTCTCCTTGGGCCCATCCGGTACTCCAATTTCTACAAAGACAAGTGAGAAAAGTATAGTGACAAAAACTAATCTTATCTCCACCATGTGCTTCTTTAATTATAGTTTCAAGCAATAAACCCTGCCAAATTGTAGGCTACACCTTCAGACATCTTCTTTTCTATGTGTAGCCATAATGTGTTTACCTATGACCACAAATCCTAGTCATTAAGCTTGGTGAGGAGGTGTGCCGCTGCCTGAACCACTGGATACTTATGTAATTTTCCTATATCCATTCCGTGCCCTCCTTTAAGGTAGCCTAACTCCTTCTTTGTCTTCAGAATACCCTCCTTATCTGAACAAATCACTACTCACTTCAATGCCTGAACTCCTAAGTCTTGTCAAGCTCCCAATCAAGGGTGCGGTGAGCCTCATATGCCATCCAGGAAAGTACAAAAAGTCCTCGTGGACTCTACTCATCAGCCACTGGTAAAAATTCTCTAGTTTCCCAAAGTAAGGGCATTCATATAACTACGAAACCTCTACCTTTCTTAATAGCTTCTCACTAGCATCATCATAGATGACCATGTCATCAGCTGTGCATTTGTTTTTCTTTTGTACCAGCAATTTCTCTAGTTCTTTTTTTTTATCCTTCATTCGGTGATTATAATCACTCACTTTACTGTGGCGAACATGCGAGTCCCAATCGCGACCCATGAAAATCCATTCTGAGTATTGCATTTTCTAAAATATGCTCTCTGGGGTGTCCTCTACTTCGATTTATTCTTCCTTCTGCTTCTTCCCCCTTGTGGCCACTCTAGATGCCTTATTTTGTGCCATCGTAACTATAAAGGCATGTTATTTTACCTACTCTGAGCTTTGAAACTTAACTCTATGTACCTTAGCTCAAAACCATGTCCCCTAGATCAAATCCAAACCCTAGCTCTCTATTCCTCCTTCCTGTACGTCCCTGCTTCACTCAAACACTTTCGCTCAATAGAGTGTAAGTCAATATTGTGCACAAATATGTCAAGAACACTTGGTTTGTGGCTCTCCTCATCTTGTAGTGCTTCACTAGATCGCTTGTAAATAACTCACTCATATGCTCTTTAGTTTTCAAGGTGAAAATGGATTCGCCACACTGCCTTATATAGTTTTTAAAGCAAATCCCACCTTTATTATTCCTCCACCTACTACTGTACCCCACATTAACACATCATTTGTTGATTTTTCCATGTTATATCTTCATGCCATAGTCATAACCTTCTGGTGTGCCCTCTACTTCTTGGCCACAGACCTCCTTTCGCGCACCCTCATGCGTCGAAGTACCTCACCACTGTGCCTTTTACCATAAGTATTTTCCCCTACTGCAGCCTACCTTGTGTTATACAATGTCTCCATTTTTCCATATGTGTTCTTTATTCAGAAGAAATTTTTCTCTTTTCCTAACTGCACCTTTCCTTTGAGCACCTGCAAAACTGTCTTTTATGCATACCTATCTTCAGATAATATTCCAACTTAGCAATAAACCCTGTATATAAACCAACTGAAACTAAGGGTATGCGTGGTCCTTTGCACATGAAAATACTTACATATTAATCAGCTTCTAGCGTGCAAGCGCGCTTATTACAAAAAACACTGAACTAAATTGACAAAACATAACAATGATGAAGGAAACACATATAAAAGGAATACATTAAGGAAATCTAATCTAAGTGGAAATAATGCCTTATTACAAACACCAAGAAGACTTATTTATAGTAGGGCTTCAACCTACTCTTGTTGAAGTAACCGAGCAACCATGTCCCATCAAGCACTTCTAACTAGCAAATGCCTAAATCAAGTATATAAGTGATAACATACGGTGCCCCAACCCTTTCCAGGGTGGCGTAAAAAATTTGAATCATATAGAAGTACCTTTTTCCCAATGAGCTTCTTATCTTTGATGTGCCTATCATGCCATGCCTTTTGCCTGGTTTTTTTCTTGCTTTTGACTCTAACGTGTTATGGCTTGCCTCTCATCTAACTGCATTAGTTTTTCAATACGTTCTTCTAATGCTTGTTCATCAGCCAAACCTCCTGCATGTGTAATATGCAAAGGTGGTAACATGAATTTCATTGGTAGAACGACCTTTACACTGAAAACCAATTGAAAGGGTGTTGCTTGATTTAACCTGTTGTAGGTTTTCCTGTATGCCCACAGTACAACAAAGGCTTTATCATCCCAATCTTTCCTTCCAACATCACAAATTTTTTGTCAATGTATGACTCAGTATCTTGTTGAAGGCCTCACCAATTCCATTTTTATGATGGTGTGCAATCATGAATTCATCCAATAATATCTTGATAGTCTCATTAAGGAAATGAGGACCCCTATCACTTGTTATACTTAAAGGGCATCCATACCCGTTGATAATATTTTCCCACATAAACCTTACTGCCGTAGCTACTGTGTAATCCTTTGTAGGCACCACCTCTGCCTACCATGTAAGATAATATGTACAAGTTGTAATATAGTGTGATCCAGTCCTGCGCGTGGTTGGGGAGATAGGGCCCACAAAGTCAATTACCCACTTCTCAAAAGGTTCTGCACTAGTAATAAGCCTTAAATGAATTTCATCCCTATGCTCAGGCTTTCCAAGGCATTGACAATGTTCACATGCCTTACAATATGCTTTACAATCCTTGTATAATTTTTCCCACCATAGGTTAGCTAGGATAATCTTGCGCATGGTGACATGCCATGCATACTATCCACCTACAATTCCATCATGAGCCTCTTCCATAATTCCTTTGCGCTCATTCTCAAGATCACACCAACGCAAAATTTCATCACGACCTAACTTGTACAAGTCTCCACTAATCAACATGTAAGGCACGATGCAAATAACAAGTTGTTTCTTTTCTAAGGCCTTCATTCCCTCAGGTGCCACACCTATGCATAAAAAGACAACAATATCATCCAATTCCGAGGGCACGGAGTGTAACTTGAACAACTATACATCTGGCATTATGTCCTCAATTCTTTGTGCATTATTTGATGATTGAATCCTTGATAAATGGTCTGGACTAGAATTACTCTTACCCAACTTAACCACCATAATAAAGTTAAACTCCTGAAATAACAGAACCCAATGACATATGCACCCCTGCAAAATGGGCTTGTTCTCTAAATACATTAGTGTCATATGGTCTGTATAAAAGATGAAAGGTGTAGCTAGCAAATACTGTTAAAACTTGTGGATCACATAGATCATAGACAACACCTCGTGCTCTGTCGTTGTGTAATTTTTCTCTCCTAGAGTCAAATTTCTGCTTGCAAATAAAATAGGATGATCAACAATCCCTTCTCTAGGATGAATAAGTACCACGCCAATGGCCATGCCAGAGGCATCAACATGAATGTGAAAAGGTTTGGACCATGAAGGAAAGTGAAAACTAGGTGGTGTAGTAAGCCTCTCCTTCAATGTCTCAAACACACGTTGTTGTGCCTCACCCCAGTAGAACTTTCCTTTTCCCTTTAGTAACTTTTCTCTCGGGTGTGACGATCTTGGCATAACCTTTGATAAAATTCCTATAATATCTTGTGTGCCTTGAGAATCCATGCACCTCACTTTGACTAGCTGGTTCTTCTAAGCCCAAAATCACAACAACCGTAACAAGATCCACTAGCAATCCCTCTTTACAAATTATGTGTCCTAGCAAAATTCCAAAGGGTGTGGAAAATACATACTTCTTAATATTTAAAGAGATGATCAATTACCAACACCTCTAAAAAATCAGCCTCAAATTATTATACTGATCCTTTACAAGGCCATAGATTGTCCAATCATCATATATACCTACAAGAACTTGTGAATAAAATCCTGAAACACTTGTACCACTATGCGTGAAAATACTGTAGACACATTCTTTAATTCAAAAGGCATAACCGTGTATGCAAAAAATCCTCATTTAATGGTGAAAGTTGTCTTCTCTTGATCTTCTTTAGCTATCCTAACCTGATGGTATCCAGAGAATCCATTAGTGAAGGAGTATATCTTGCGCCTTGCAATGCCCTCCAAGATTTCCTTAGTAAATGGTGTGGGAAAGGGATCAATCACACATGCAACATGAGATTCCCTATAATTCACACAAAATATGATTCTACCATCTTTCTTGATGTTGATCACCATATGGCTTACCCATTCTGATTCTTCAATGGGCATAATGATCCCAAAAATTAACAATTTTTCAATTTATTCTTTCACCTTGATGCGCAAGTTCGGATTCATCCTGTACGGACTCTTCCAAAAGACACAAACCTTATTTTAGTTTTATCCTCATATCTCCCAATGATTCATGTACGAATTTTGATTCATGATAGCCCCTAGGGAACAAATATTTGAAGTCACGCAATATCTCAATGATCTTAGAAAATTGAGAGTAAACCCAATAATCTCCGATGATGGCCTCATTAGGTTTAGTATCTGTTCCAATGTTTACCTTATTGGTCCTCATGGGATCATGGTAGGAGCGTGCCTTTTCATCTGCACTATCTAGGACCTTGTGCATACCCTTTGTGTGCTCAATATACAAGTTCTCAACCTCTTCATCATCAACTATGTAGACCATCTTACCTTTGTCTCTGCCTAGGCAGGTGCACCCAAGTTGTTTATCATCTGTTTCTTCCTCTTCATAATTCAGCCCCAAGTTTGAATCTCCTAACAAATCCTGAAGGAGATCTTTAGCCTTTGCACTATCTCCTATAGTTAAGTGCTTCATAACCTGTAATGCCTCATTCACCAGAAGTTTAGTGGAAAAATAGTCAAAGGAGTGAATCATACATGTAGTAAGTTATTACCAATTTCCAGTCTCTTTATTCAACTCTGCATAGATATACCATGCGCGCGTGCAGCCTTGTAAGGTGAAATAAAGCTTGTGTACTCACATCAGAGGTGGTAAAGCTTCCTGCCCCTTTGTCCAGAGTCTCTCACACTACTGAACACAGTGCTGAAAAATATCATTACCATGAAATGCATAGAACTGAGTAGGCTCATTGCTCCTTAAAAATCTAACAATAAAGAAATCCTTACTTCTCTCCACTTCAGAATATTATCTCTGTGAACCATCCACCAACATGCTACTATCTTACATAGAGTATACACTAACATGTTCCTTCATTCCACCTAACATTCCTATTGAACTTCCATAACAAGAAGGAATACTTTTGGATTCTCTTCACTTGTGTACTTTGGTACCTGGCTACTACCCAAATGCTTGATACTACATGGATTACTAATGCGCACAACTACACTTTGTACTTTGCACCCAATCATTTCATAAGTGTCATATGCCTAGTTTTCACATGAAACACTTGTAGTATCACTCATGGACTACGCATCATCCCATTAGAGAACTCCTTCCTTTGATGGCTCAAGAAATTCCAAATCTTGAATGGTGTGCATATAAATTATGTTCAAGTATTCTTCACTTAAGGGCTCTACATAAGGTGTAGATTTCCTATCTTTCTAAGGGATAATGATGCATTCTTCTTTGTTATCAAAACTTGTGTACCCTTTGTTGAAACAAAGATCAATTTTTTTTACATAACACCAAGGGTGCCCAATTAATGCAAGAAAATTGTCTGCTTCTGGAAGCACTAAGACCTCAAAATCCCCAGTAAACTTGGCCCCCTGAATAGTGATGGATGCATCTTTTAAAACTCCAATGGGTGTGACCTTAGTCTAGTTTGACATGAAAAACACATTAGAGGATGACTACAATGGAGGTCTACCCATCTGAAACCACACATCCAAAGTGAGTACATTCACTTCTGCACCTAAGTCAATCAAAATTTTACTCAAAATCCAACCATTAATAATGAAATTTAGAGTAATCTCCTTGTCATAATCTAAACTATCCAGAGGAAGATTAACATGTGAAATTTTTCTCTCATGCTCAGTCCCAGTGTGTGAATTGTTTCCCTTCAACCAATTCCCTAATAATGGAATAATGTTTTCTTGGTGTAACATCTTACAAACCTCCTTCAAATCATCAACATCTTTCAGATGGAGCTCAACTAATTTTTTTTTCTAACTTCTACAACTATTCCTTCAAACACTATATCTCACCCTGTAAAATCTAAATGACCTCCATGGTTTCCTGGTATACTTCCTTCTGATGTATAGGGTCTGGATACTTTGCATGTAGTACTTCCTCCTTGGTAATCATAGGCTTTTGTTGAAGAATCTCTCTGGTGCGCGTAACCTCATCGTGTGTAGTGATCTTCATAGGTACCAACTAGGTGTTCAATGCTAACTTCGGCATAGATTGGTCCTCTATTGCGTGTTGTACTCTAAACATCTCCATGCCCTTCTTTTCCTGTTTATGTTGCTTACTCAAGTGTTCATATAAGTCCGGGCATTCTTCATACTTATGGTTCTTTTCAAAAAAATAATAGACAATGTTCTAAGGACATTCGCACCTGTAATGATAAGGAGATCTACATGTATAAAAAGTTCCACGAGGGAAATCATTCCTTCCACCCCCACGACCTCAGCCTCTAAATCCTCCATAGTATCCTTGACCTCGACTGTGGCCTCCATCAGAATGCCTGTCATTGTGATCATAGTCATGATGCTCACCCTTATCCTTAGAGTTATTTGCAACACCAGTATGTTTTACACCAATAACAATGACATCATGAATATGATAAATCAACCTATAATCCTTAGTATCATGAGTGGAAGACCTGCAAATCTTGTAGTAACAAGATATGTTATTTCTTATCGCACACTGCAATGATGGGAGTCGACTTGAATTGTTGTCCAAATGACATATCTCACAATCTAGTAACAATGAGTGCACTGATTTACGAGGAAAACTATCCATAGTATGCCCTTATACTTCAAAATCTGTACACCAAATTCCATTGTGTGTCTCATGTGTGAAATTAGTAGATGGTTTCTCTAACTTCTTTTCCATTGCTACAATCTAAGCTTCTAAAAATGGGCTCACTCTTGTGTATACAATTCCTACTACCTTAGCATGCAGAGAAGCTTCAAGTGTCTCATGCGGATTTGTAAAGGTATTATGTGAAAGTGATCTTCTAAAAGGTGTGATCAGTCCTCCAATA